>JAWRVF010000298.1:0-378429 GCA_036785485.1 Physcomitrellopsis africana | reverse complement strand
GCGCCAGCCTGGTGTGCCCCATCAGAGCCGTCACGTGAAGCGTTGTAGAAGCTGCGCGACAACTTCCTTCAGGGTCTTTGAGCACCTTCCACGTGGCACTCCTTGGGCCATGTACTCTGTCTCTCCTTCCCACCATGAGGGATGGATGATTCTCGCCTGTCGGAAGTGCCACCGATTGGTTCACCACCACAAACATGGATGCTTTGTTTCATGGCATGGCATTCATTGTATTATTCAACTATTTCATGGATTCCAGGACCTGAGTTTTCTAATAATAAACAACAATACGTGTCCATATATACTTCTTTTTTTCTTTTTTTCTTTTTCTTAAAAATGCATATGAAGAAACCAGTTGCATTCATTCATGTACTCATGATTTTAGAATTGTAGCAAAACAATTTTGCACTTGATTTTGTATGTGTATTTATATAAATATAAAAAGTTTATTGGATTTTCATTGACAAATATGTTTTTATTGCACTTGTACATCTTTTAGTATTAGAATATGTATGTACACATACATATACACACTTGTTTACATCAATTTAAATATATTAATCTTATAAATTAATAAAAATAATAGGAATCTTAATCATAGAAAAGATTTTATTTTTTAATGTTATTAGTGCATTAAAAATTTTACTTAACATAAAAATAAAAAAATATGGATTTTTAAAATACTAAGAACACAAAAGTTAATAAAGTCATCAATTCTATTGGATAAAAATGATTGTTGTATTTTATTTTTAATTTTTAAATATTTTAAAATTTTTACATTATAGAAATTGAAAAATTATATACTAAATAATTAAAAAAAAACACGAGTTATTTGTAAGGTTTTTAATTTTTAGTTTTCAAAAGACTTTTTACAATGTAAAATAAACAAATAAACTAATTAAAATTCATGGTACTTTCATATGACAAAGTAGGTAGTTTTTTTTATAATTAATGTGGACTATGAGTTCCTTTTAAATTTACTTACAATTGTTTTTGTTTTTATTTTTGCAAAAACAAATGTATTCAAAAGATGTATTTTAAAAAAATGAATTGTAATAAAATATTATATGTATATCACATTATAAGCTTAAATGCTTCTATAGTTTTCATCATGTATGTGTTGGGAGATTCTACCCATATTGAGTGTTATTAGCTATTTTGAATCTAAGTCTTATTGCAATTAACTTGTTGACATTTTGTTGTAGGTTCTTCTTGCAATTTTATTCAGTATTCAAAACAAACACAATTCTGGTGAATTTTAAGGTATTAAATTAAAAATTTGATCCGTAATTTTCATATTAACTATTATAAGTTGATTTAAAAATCCTTCAAAAGATATTGTGTAATTAAAAAAATCTTGTAAAATGAAAATAAAATAAAATAATATATTTTTTTTGATAAAGGAATAGAATATATTTGGTTTATGTAGATATGTGCACAAAGTGATAAATTTTAAGTTTTAAAAATGACATACGAAAGATTAAACATTATAGTTGTATATAATTATATTTTAAACTTTGTTGTTTATATCTCATTTTAATACAAAAATTAATTCTATTATACTAAACACATATTATATATATATATATATATACATATATATAAAATTTAAGTTATATTAAATAATATTTATCTTACCAATATTATAGCCCAATCAATGGTTAGTTGTCAAAGTTTAGAATTAGACCTTGTTATTGCCTATAACAGTCTATTTTATACATTAATACATATATATATATATATATATATATATACATCTATGCTGACAATGACATCAACCATCATATCATGTAGATATCCAATGAGTCTCATATATGGCGATACAGATTTGTGCATATTCACATCTCCTACCACTCAAGACTATGAATCATGCAGGTCTTTGGCTACATCTATATCCAATGACGTTGTCACCTTGTAAATTAAAACATAGTGTGAAAAATATAAAGGAATGTGTTAAAATAAAAAGATTAAGATTAGAAGAAGAGAGGATGAAAAAGTGAAGGGGTTGTAATTATAACCACATTATCTTGGAGTTAATAATATTTATCACAAGCTCAGGGATGATAGGTAGGCCAAACTACTAATTTCCTGCTGAAATTCTCACTAGTAGTACCAAGTCATGAAGCCAAGAATTTCTACAGTGAAGTCAAGTGGATTCGAATCCACGTCAACTCCAAAGTAGCTAAAAACTTAACCACACAAGCTTCTTTGACTTGGCAGTGTAGGATGTAGTTTTTTTATTTTTTTTTATCTCTAATCTAATCTTAATTGTTTCTTTCTACTTATTAGATTTTCTTCTATTTTATCTTAGATCTACTTTACCTTTATTCTCTTCTATTTTAGATCTAAACTTAAATATTGTGGACTGAAATTAGAAGAGAAGTTGGTAGAAAAATGATAGTAAGAAGATAGAATAGAAATTTATCTCAAAAAGTGAGATTTCTTCAAATTTATCCAAAAGAAAAGATTAAAAAGGTAGAAAGACATGGCTGAGGTGTTTTTTTGACCAAAGGAAGAAGGAAGACCAGGCCGGGATGACAAGAAGGGGTCGTGAAGAAGAAGGAAGAAGGGGTTCTTTTGGAGGGATAGGATTTCTTTTTGATAGGCAGAATACGTTTTTGTATGTAGAAGAAGCTTAGAGAGGATTTTAAGTGTAATTTTTTGTGGATTTGTAGTAGACAAAATAAAAAAATATATAGAAATAATTTTCATATCTTTTGGTTAAATATCAAGGGAGATATGAGTCGTCAAAGTTGCAGGTATTTAAGACTAGGGCAGTGAGGGTTACTAAATTTCGGGCCTCTGCTCTTGAGAACGATTTGGACTTTAGAGGCAAATTTTGTTGAGATTTTGTTCCTTATAGAGTTTACTACTTTGAATCAAAATCTTAAGTCAATATGATCTCTAAGCAAAGAGTTATGAGTGAAATTGTAACCGGATGTAGGTGAAAAGAGAAATAGAGTGAAAGCAGAATTGGGGTTTGTATGGGCAGAGTGTGTATGTGGGGTTTTTTGGATATGAATAGAGTTAGGAAACGAATTTGAGTGTGAAATTTGATAGACATGATCTAAGCAAGTTAAGGAAGAGATGAGAGTAAGTTTGATACTCATTTGTCTTATGAAAAAAATGTTATGCTCTTTCAAAGTGATAGGGATCTATCTCCAAGTTAGTAAAGTTTGGAGGAGCATATCTTTGTGATTAGAGTAGCATTTTGAATAAAATTTATTGGAGTTTTTAGACATATGAGTCTATTAAGTTGTGTAAAAAATTGATTGCTATTGGAGTTATGTTTAAAGAATTATGAGGAAATTTGTAGTCAGATCTAGAGTTGTTAGAAGACAGAATTAAAGGAGAAGGATAGAGTCTATAACTCTATTTCAAAGAGGAATTTTGGAGCAAAAATTGGAGGATGTTTACAACATAAAGCAAGCAACAAGCCTACCAAATTTCAATACTTGGGATTTTGACAATGAGGATCAATGAAGGTGTGAAGCAAAGGGGGTCCAAAATTAAAGGCAGCATGGAGGGATTTCTTTGACAACATGGTTCTCTCTAACTACATGAGCTATGATCAAAAGGATTATAGGATTTGCTTTTTTACTTCCTTAAGTACTTTGTATCAAAATTTCGCTTCAATTGATGTGATATCCTAGGATTTATGGACAAATTTGAGGGCAGGTTTCTAAAGGCAAAATATGTTAGGGTTAATAAAGTATGTTTTTATGTAAATTCTTCAATTTTATAAACTTTATGAATCTCATCTTGCACTTAAGAAACTAAAGGCACAAAAGACCTAGTGTTTCTTAGGGCTAAGACTCTTACCATGACAACATTGTTGGATAGAGAGAATTTGCCTTGAGAAAATGCCGGGTTCCTAGCTGCTACTAGAACTAGCAGGGAACATGAGAGGAAGCCGTGCAAGTATGTTCTATACTTGCACAATATTTGTTTAAGCTTTCAAATTATACTTGTATTATACTTGTATAAGTCTTATACAAATATAAAGTATAAATACTTGAATAATACTTATATAAAATACTTATATAAATACTTATATAATCCTTGGTATAATACTTATAAAATACTTGTATAAATACAAATATATATACTTGAATAAAAGATATAAGCAAAGTATATTTGTATTCAAGTATACCTCAAAATACAACCGCATATGAGAAATATAAGTTATACAACAAGTTGAAATTAAATAAATCACTAAAAATTCATCCAAAAGTCAAATCATGCGTGTTTATAGCCTATAGAAAGTCAATGATCCATTGTAAAACATATCAAAATTTCACAAATAGATGACTTACCATTTAAAAGTTATGGCTAAAAGAAGTAGACACTAAAATTTCCAAGCAAATGCAAAGGCAACAAAGCTCCTCTTCACTTCAGCCTTTGTTGTGATCACTTCCCTTCTCCAAATTGGACATGCAATAGCTTTTTAGAAAGCTCACTCCATCTTCTAACTTGTTCTAAAATTTCGCATGCATGCCTCTCAAACTCCAGATTTTGTAGCTAGTTTATTCTACTCTTCAAACCTTAGCAACAATTTGCCCTCTTTGATACTTCACAGCTCATAAAACTTTCATCAAAGCTCCAAATGTATTGATTTTTGTTTTTGTGGAAAGCTTACATAAGCTACTATAAGCACCTAAAATATCAAAAAGATTGAAGAGACTGTCCGACTTGGGTGGTTGAATAAAATCTCTGCCCCTCTTCATCGGGTGGCAGCAAACCCTTTCCCACTCTCAAGCTCACAACTTTTGCTCTCCAACTCCAAATACTACAAGAGATGTCTTGATAGAAAGCTAGCACAATTTTCCAAACTCTTTTTCTAAATTTCACTAAGAAAGAGTAGAAATCAAACTTGCAGTGGCAGATCAAAGTTTCTGCCCCTCTTCGTCAGGTGGCAGTAAACCCTACCCTACTAAAACAAGCATAAGTTTTTGTTCACAACTCCAAAACAAGCAAGTGAGTAGGTTCTAAAATCCTCACAACTTGAAGAACACACCTACTAATTTTCATTACAAATTCTTCTATCTCCTCGGAGCTATCTCTCTCCAAAGTTAACCACTCAAAACTCTCTCCTCTCTCTCGGTCTAGCAAGAGGAGTATATCTCCCTTTCTTTCCATATTAGACTATGAGACACTCATAGGGGCAGCCAAATCCTATTGGATAGGCCTTACTCACCCCATGCTCTTCTTTTTTTACCCCTCACAAGGTCCATTCTACCTCAAAAGTCAACAAGAAAGATAAAACAACCTTTATTTTTCTTCTAATTACAAAAGAGTCTATTCTAGGATATAAATAAGGTAAGAACAAAACAAATAGCCATCTCAATTCACTAATTAAGTGGCTATAATAAATCCTCTCCTTATAATATCTTCTAAAATAACCTCTAGCACTCACACATATATTAACAATAGATACAAGATTTTTAATATTTTTATACACTGCACGTAAATGCAGTACGACAAAGTATCACAGGAGTTTCTTACTCGAGTGAAACTAGAGTTTGAAAGTGTGTTTGAAACCTTCTTACTAATAACAAAGAAGAGATATGTGGAATTAGTAACAAGAGAACGAAAGGTGGCGTATAAGAGAATTGTTGTATCTAGAAAGGACAACTGTGTGTTTCTGAAGAATATGTACTTATCATTAATAGAAATGGTAATGGACTCCTTGCCATATGGAGACATAATAGAGTTCATTAGATATAGGCTTCTATCACTAGTGAGAGGTTGGGTCCCATTAGACGATTTGGTAATCATGAAGACGTTGGAAAAGATGTACTCTAGTACAAGCACACCCTTATTAGTGTACAATGATAGATTGAAATATCTACAGATAGATATCAAACCTGGTGATAAGCAAGAAGGAATATAAGCTTCAAGGTCACAAAATATGTCTACCATATTTAATAGGACTTCACAACCTAGAAATAGATCATCTATATTATATTGAGAATCATATATCAAATCCTATCGACCAGGTACTATGGCTCTTAGGTCAAAAATGTTAGGTGAAGGATTTTACAGATGCTATTAGAGGCGTGATAATAGCAGGAGTTCGCTCATTTTTTAAAAAAAGTTTTTTAAAGGACTGTTATAGAGTCGCCTAGTTTATCTATCATATCAAACGGCTCATATATTTCAAGTGACAACTCTCTAGTCTTCTGTATTGAGTATAGACAGTTGTATATTTCTCTTAGTCTATCTATATTGAGTTCACTCTCTTTCTAGAATTTACTGTTCTCCAATTTACCATGAGCTCTTATTTCACTAAGGGCTGTTTTGGATCCTACTCTGCTGATCTTTTTATTGTAGTTGGCACCCATCAAGATACACACATCTACAAATTGCTCATGACTTATCTTGAGGTGATCGTATATGCTTTGCAATGTTATGATATTTGTAGATTCTATTATCCTATCGATGTTTTTGATAAGATATGGGCATCCAAATAATAAAGAGTCATAGTTGCTACTCAGCAAGGCACTGACTTCTTTGTTCTTATACATGTGTACATATTTAATGTCTGCCTCGTATTCACCTACTATGAACTCATTAAGTGCTATAGGTGACTTTGATATTGTCAATTTTATAGACTCAACAAGTGCACCATAGTATTGTCTTGCATTCTTCTCATCTGAAAGGTCCCTCTTGAATATGTCCCTCATAGTATCAATGTGTCTTTTGCTCTCATTTCTTTCTTTTTTCTTCTTTCCAGTTCTAGTTTTTTTTTAAAGAAAATCCTTCCGTCGAATACAAAAGTGCAATAAAAATCATCTTTTAGAACTTTCATTGCTTTTTTGATTGTTTCAATACATGATGAACCATATTCTGCTTTATCAAATGCTTTCTTGATTGTTTCGATGCATGATGAATCATATTCTGCTTTCTCAAATGCTTCATATTTTAACACATCCTCACCTTCCTACAAAGAGAATATCCTCTCCATTTGGCAACGTGTAGTGCATTTAGACATGATGAAGAATAGAGCATTAACATCTATAGCAATTTTCATTCTTTGTATTTTGTACAAGAGCACCTTTTGTATCAGAGGTGATAATAGTGTTGATAATCCGACTGGAAACATGACCTTTGCACTATAATATTCTTGTGCCAACCTACAAGGTTAGATGGGACTTATATCTAGTGCGGATAATAGTGATATTATATCAGTATGATCATTGGCAAGGAGATCATAGTATCTATATAAAATGGCAAAACTAATAGCCAGAAACAAGATAAAGGAGTATCTTGAAACTAACACTGGACTGTCGGGTAAGGATCTTGAAAAAGGTGCCAACAATATCATTGTATATATGAAATTAGAAATAGTAAAGAAGGACGACATCTTCTTCGAGCATAACAAAATAAGAATGATACAAAAAATACGTATTAGTGACAAAAACATTGTCTTTATAGCAATGGATCAACCCTCTTCATCTAACATATCCAAGTCTAATATAGTATGATTAGATACCACTCCAGAGAAATTGAAAAGGTTGTTAGAAGGGTAGCATTCCAAGGTTGCCCAGTCTTGCATTGCTGTCTACCGAGAACATATATTCCTACTCATTTGTCTAACTATTTGCATATTATATACCCTAATGTATCACAATATCTTCTAAGTTCTTTGAGTCTCTTCAAGCAAAAACTAAAGTTTCAAAGAAATGTGTAATTAGGTAGGCAGACAAGGATGACTGCCCCAAGTACACCTCAGGTCTGTCACACTCCTCTTTGCCTAACAAAGTACATCTTAGTAAGGACAACGTCTTTTCTAACGATGACCAGATTCAATCTCCAAAAGAACATTCTGTGTCCTTTCCTTCTATATTTGCTAACAAATCAAATACATCATCTATATTTGCTAATAGACCCTCACTCTTTTTAATGAGACCTACCATTCAAAAGGATATAAAAAATCCTATTCTTATGGTTCCTATTCTTTCTCTTAGACCTAGGCCCATTGACCAACACATACTGCATGATATGTCTGCCGTCATTGTGAAGCTTTCTTTAATAGAGACTAGAATAATGTTTCTTGAAAAGAAAACCGGATCCTCTGATAAACATGTGAGTATGCTTGAAGCACGTGCTAGCTCCACAATAAAGGCTATAGGCAATATTAGTAATACCATTGAAGAATATATTGTTATAAACCTGTAGAGAGGTCTACACAGTGCTATACAGATTTCTCGTGATGATCTGGCATATGTAATAAATTTGCTCGATGTAAGCATAAGTGAGAGTAATTACACACTTGTCTCTCAGCTTGATATAGTGTTTGAAAAGCTTTCTCTTACACTTGACATCGGTGTATTTAATAAGACCGACAAAAACATATACTTCAACAAAGACAAGGTTGTTGTGATTACGTCTCGTAATCCTCATGAGACTGTATAAAAAATAAGTGTGGACGAGTTGGCACTTAAAATAAATGATAGTACTATATATGTGTCCACATCGCTCGATGAGCTGAAATATGACCTTAGAATAATATGAGAGGTAGTTCTTGCAGAGGCTCAAGAATAGACAAATGAAGAAATTCGAGAATAAAGTACCAAGATATTAAAATATATATATATATATCTAAAAGAGTACCTTTCATAGGTTGTCAGCTTTGTTATCTCTTGTAGCACAACAAATGATATTTGTTTGCTTCTATGTAGAAGTATTATACTCCTTACTTAGTGTTACAAGTTGAACAAGTGTCATAGGTTTTATAGATATCATAGATCTTGCAGGAATTTGAATCATGTCTGAGCTTGATGATATCAACAAGGAACCATTCAACAAGCTTCAAGAAAGCCTTAATAAAGTTCTAATTCAAATGAGACGGCAAATATATGATGAACTTCAAAAACGCTTTCAAGAGGCTCTGACTCAAGTGAAACAGCAGATATATGACGAGTTACTAGAGTACTTTAGCAATGTGATCAAAGGTCCTCAAAAAGATAAAGCACATTACTCTGAAGATATTTGAAGATATCTATTAGTAAAATTATATCTATTTTACGTATATATATATATATATATATATATGTGTGTGTGTGTGTATGTGTGTGTGTGTATGTGTGTGTGTGTGTATGTGTGAATTTCAAAAATATTTTTTGTAATCTACTTTTTATAGTTTTTATTACCATTAAAATATTATATATTTAATATATTTATTTCTATTTATTCTATAATATTACAAAATATCAGGATTTCTTAAAAAATTATAAAATAATTTCTAATATCAATATTTATTTAAAATATGATAAAAATTATAAATTTTTATAATATATATATATATATATATATATATATATTGTACTCTAGTTTATAAATAGCTTAATAAATTAGTGGCATTGATATGTTAGAAAATAAATGTATATCTAAGTAAAAAAATAAAGTATAATTATTTTACTTTATGTAAAATAACCAATAGTATTGGATGATTAAGGTTTTATTTTGCATTAGATAATAGCAAATGAAATTAAAATAATAGTTTAGTATCTATAATATATATTTGTAATATAAGTAATTTACATGTAAGCAAATAATTTAACAATTTATAACTATATTAACAACAATACTTAATTTTATTTTGATTATAGAATATATATATTGTACTCTATATTTTGATTATATTCTATTTCTTATTATAGAATATAAGAAATAATAGAAGATTAGAAATTAAAATTAAAATTGATGTAATTCTTCAAGAATCTAGAATTTTTTTTCAAGTGGTGTATCTTTTAAATCTTAAATTATAAGCCAACAAAGCAAAAAAAATGGTTGGAAAAAAATAAAAAATAGAAAAATAGAAAATTTGATGTGGACTATAATACTTTAATGTCTTCAAAGAGTGCAACCATGCTTAGTAATAAAGAATAGTTAAAAAATATTCTAAACAAGCAACATCTTCCCTTCTTAATGTGAAGTTCTCCATAATAAAAATGTGTCGTGTGCTCTCATTGATTCTCTACTCTACAAGAAAAAATCCTCTCAACAATCTTCACACTTTCAGCATCTCCTTTTGAATAGAATATACGTAATAAATAAAATTGTCCAATTTCATAGGAGCAATATCTCAATAATTGTCCAATAACACAATGTTATATATATATATATATATATATATATTTTTCACCACAAAAACAAAACAAGAAAAAAAACAGAAAAAAGGTGTGCATGAAAGCACCCCGCATGTGCAAATCGAGAATTATGTGAGGAAGAAGACCATCTTGCTTTCATGCATGCAAGCAAACTTCATTGTGAATAATGCATCTTCACATTGTCTTCAAGCCCATTCCAATTCCTTACGCCTGGAGTGCGGTAAGGTAAGCCAAGGAGAAGCGAGGCCTGTGCGGAAGTTCCGGGGGAGGATTTCTGAGTCGGCGTCGTTGTGTTCCTGGGATCATCGCATTCTGCGGGCATTTCAAGCAATGCGGCATAGCATTGGACACTGCCATGCGATGGCCAAGACAATGGTATGCGTGAAACCGACTACAATCTGTGGCTTTCGCCACCCGCAAGTCTGTCGTGTAGAATTTCCAACACATCGAACCTGTTACGTTGATCAGAATTCGCTAAGAAATACGAACAACATGGCTTTCTGAGGGATGGAAGTGAGACGAGGGTGAAGGAGATCCCTACCATACGTCGTGGATTGCACCCAGGACGGAAACTTTAGGGGTTGGAGATGACGACAGTGTGCTGGCCAAACATTCTGATGCGGGCGTTGTGATCGGGCACATGCCGGAGCGATTGTTCGATGTTGTGCAGGGAGTTGAATTTAGTAAAGATTTCGCCAACCTGTGCACCACGCCAGTAATTGGTTGGAACTGATATCTTCCGGAAACGATTGGTCCGGCTACCGAGGTGCCCTGGATACTGAGCTGTCTGAATTGCTCTTCTTTAACTAATGCCTCCCGACGCCGTTGGTTTCTCCCAAATTGATGCTGGAGTTGATAGCTTTAAAACCAGATCGACAGAACACGAGTTTGCCGCTCGCAATCTGCGGCGTCGAGCCAGCACGGGATGTCCACTGCACTTGGAGGCAAGCTGCAGCACGGTCACAGAGCTGTCCGCGGTAACTGAGATTTTCGATCACAAGGAGCGACCACGGTCGAAGGCACTACCGTGGTCGAGGAGCTCTGGAGTGGCGATCCGCGGCCATAAAATACAAGGTCCCAGGGCAGTGGCAATTCAATAGTTGGCTTCAAACCTTTTACTTTTCTTTTTTCCTTTTTAATATCTTTATTATTTATTATTCCTGAAAACAGATAAATAATAAATAATAAATTATAAAGATATTAATAAATATTAAAACAGATAAGTAATAAATAATAAAGATATTAAATTAATTTATCTTTGTAAAAACAAAATATATATATACTTAAAGTATATATATATATATATATATATATATACACACACACACACACACATATATATATATATATATATATATAATAAATTTTTATGTTTTTTATAAATATTTAAAAATTAATATATATATATATATATATATATGGTTCAAAGTGCACATCAACAATCTTTTCAAATAATAAGTAATAATAATACATAAACAGGTATGATAAGTATTAACACATTTAACATTATTATAAAAAATATGATGTAGATTATGAATATTATTAAATTTAGTGGTATTTTTAATTTTTTATATTGTAAAATGTATTATTATTCTTTTTTCTTTTTTTTGTTGTGTAAAATTTTAGTATGATTGGAAAGTAACAAAATAATAAAATTTTCATTATGCAAAACCTGTAATAAAGTTTTTTTTAACATGTATATTTTTTAAAAATAATTTTAAAAATACTAAATAAGGAGAAATATTTATAATACTAAACAATATTTCTCTCTATGTATACACAACCATAGAGAACTTATTGCATAAATTGAAGGAAAATAATACAAGAATATTCAAAGTCTAAAAATCTTATACTTAGTGCCACTTCACACTCTGGCCAATTGTCGAGAAGACAAAGGATTCTAGCAATATGATTGGTGGAGAGAAAAAAAAAAAAATTGTTCAACCTTCACACTAGGGACAAACAACCAATAGATGTTTTAGTTGAAAGTGCCAACATGGCAGCATTTTATGGTAGTTTTGGTAGTCAGGCTATATTGAACCAATGTAGAAGTCTATTTAAATATAATAAAAATGGTTTTTGGTTTATTCACTCAATTGAGAATTGTCTGGTCTAATTTCTTCTTAAGCAAATAACTTCTTGGCGCCAAAACTACCATACAGTGCTGCCATGTTGGCATTTTTGACCAAAACATTTGTTGGCCATTCGCCTCTAGTGTGAAGGTCAATCAATCAATTTTTTTCTCTCCACCAATCATATTGCTAGAATTCTTGATCCGCTTGACATTTGGCCATAGTGTGAAGTCACCATTAGAATAGATTAGTAACAAATAATTACAACATACATACTTTCCATTTTTATTATCCCATAATTAGTCTATAAATTGTCTCTGTGTGCAGCTGCGAAGTGGTAATGCTGCTCCGGAAGCCACCGCAGCCACGGCCCTGGGAATCTTCAAATCAGGCCCTATATTACGTAGAAAAACTAACCCTAAATGAGAGGAGGGCAGCAGAGGAAGCCTATCTTTGACATAACCATGACAGAGGGCTTGTGACTGGAAGGGAGGCGAGGGCATGTGGGGATCCAGAAATCTCTCTCGACGCCATCTGAGCATGGGTGCGGAATTCCGCGAACTCATCAGGGATGGAATCAATGATTGCATAAATTTCTGGGCAGCTGCCCGCTGTTCCCGACGCCGAAGGGTTTCAAACAACCTCCAACCGAAATGGATGAACAATGTCGGGCCAGGTGTGGGGATGGCGACGAATACTGTGATGAGGGGAGGGGAACAGGCCCTCACAGCGTGCGGGGCATAGCTGGCAGGACGCCCTAGATGGATGAAACGAGTGGGATGGTCGTAGTCCATCCATCATCGTATGCATCGACGAGCTGCTTCCGTTCAGGCAACGCAAAGGTGGGGGCATCAAGAGCAAAACAAGGGTGAGAGGCAATTGTCGTCCAGAATAGAAAGCGACCACAACACTTAAACGCCAGGCCACCCCCACCCACCCCACGCACACAACTGTAATACTCATGTCTGTCAGATAATTTTTATTTTAATTCCCGAATTTGCGATTGTACGCCCCGTCACGCCCTTGTAAACTCTGGCGGAGGTTGAGTTTCGCAGCCCGTGTATCGCACCGCAGGAACAAGAGTGAAATTTTTTGCAGCCGTGGCACTGTACGCTTGCTGAGGTGGAGTACCGTGACAGTTGTGTCCGCATTCCTTTTGGTTGTGCGTCTGCAAGCTCAAACGGGGTGTTGCCGTAAAAGGGGTGGAGTTACCGGAAGCACGGGCGGGAGGGCGGGTAGGGGGGGAGGGGAGGGACAGGAGGGGTAATGGAGGCAGGGTGGCGGGGATGGGGTTTTCCCGGGCCTGACCGACGAAAAGGACGGGCTTGCAGCCCGGCGCAGCGCCCCCTTAGCTCGCCGCCCCTGTAGCTGGCTGCTTGTTTTGACACTTCCCTACTCTGGCAGCACGCCGGGTCTAGTGTTATTGCGCAATCGCCTAGATCCGTTGAGCTCGCGCGCCTCCACACCCGTATCAAACCTTCCCTGCGCGCTTCTCGCTTCCCGTTCCCATACTTAAGCACCCTGTAGCTGTTATTGCACATCTAGAATCCTCTCCAGGTGCACGGCGCCTCCCGAGTCCTCCATATCTCCTCCTCTCTCTTCCGTCTCCTGCTCTCCTTCTTGCTTTTTCGAGTTCCCTTCTTTTCCCGTTCTTGTTTGTTATTTCCCCGCAGCGTTTTCTTTCTACATATACATTTTATTCCCTGCTGATCACGGAGTAGTCTCAGTCACACAGGTTAAATTTTCTGCACTTTGCCACACTCCTTGTTCCTTGCATTTGTGAGTGATTTTTTTTTCATGTATGAATGTCTCCTCTGTATTCTGCGAACGGCAACAAGTTGGTCTCGTATTCAAGCTGAAGAGGGGCCGAAAACGGAGTTGTAGTTGGTCTCGTAGTGAAGTCTTTGTTGAGGAAATTCCTCGTTTTTATCCTAGTAGCTTATTCGGCGCGTTTACGTTTCCAGGAGAAGTGTCTACGGACCTTCACATTTTCTCATGTTTTGACAGGCATTTTTATCGCCTGCGTTGTATCGTTAGAGAGTATGTTATGTTTCCACAGTTGTAAACTACCATCCAGACGCTGTAGTCGGTGGTGATAATGCTGTAGTTGTGCCTCATATTGGAGTACATGTCTTGGCTTCACTACTGCAAGAGGGGAAACCTGGATCCCGACCTCTAACATTGTTTTTGGTATCTTTCAGGCTTCCTTTTTTTTTTTTTTTTTCTTTTTGGTTCAATTATCCTGTTCTCAAGCCCGTTTCTCTCTGAGGAGTGCTAGTGCGGGTGCTGTACTTCTCGGTATTTAAGAGATGGCCGAATCCACTGCCAAGATCGCCGATATCACCCCCAAGGTTGAGAAAGTAGAGGCAGTGCCTGCAGTGGCTCCGGAGGCTTCACCGGCATCACCCCCTAAATCTGAAGAGCCCACGGCTGAGAAACCAGCGGTCGATGAACCAGCAAGTACGTTGTTCAACAGCCTTCTTGCATTTTACATCATTCTGTTTTGTGCAGGTTCGATAATCGGTGTTGTTTTGGGTGAGGAGAACCGGGTTTTCGGTCTAGCAGAAATGAGAGACTCCCTTTATAATGATGATTCTGTCCGACAGCATTATCATCCCAAATATGCAGGTCTGGGCTATATTACTTTAGATTAAAGTTGCTACAATATGTACTAATATTACGTAACTTGCTAAATGCGTTCGAAGGTACAAAGTCTTCTCAAGTACCTTCCTCTTCCTTTACTTCTAAAGCTCCGAAGTCTCCTTTCTCAAGCAGTGCCGAGTTTAGATTTTGTTTCCTTAGCTCACATAGTCCAGGCAGACGGTCTCCTCTTGCAATCTTATTCAGAATCCCAGCGCACTGAAGTTCCCCATACCCATGATCTGAATGTCAGGCCGTTTTAAGCTTTCACATACACACCTGGTGTAAAAGGTGGCGTTGTAGTAAGACTCTCAGATTCGTTTTAGTGAACGCATTAGATGACTCTTAGAATGACTCTTAGGATGACTCTTAGAATGATGACTCTTAGGATGACTCTTAGATTGCATTTGATACTGAATCTGTCGTTACAAGTTCATGCCAGCGGTTTTAGAAATCATTTCAATACCAAGTTCCTTCGTCAAAATTACTAATGTAGGTCTCGATTGTACGGATTTTTGAATACATCTTTTCATGTTACGTGGGATTTTCTTTTGACATCCTCAGGGACCTTTTGATAAATCCCAATCTTTTTTACAGTGGTTAACATTATAATTTTTTTCCAGCAGCCGAAGCCGAGAAACCTGCAGCACCAGAAGCTGCCGAGGCTTCTCTAAAAACAGTGGTCGAAACTCCTGCCCCTGCTGGTGAGACCTCTGCTCCTCCAGCGGAATCTTCTGTCCTCGCAACTGAGGAATCTAAGGATGTGAAGGTTGAGGCTGTCGAGACTCCTGTGGATACCAAAGAGGAGGTCGCCCCTGCTGGTAAAGCTCTTCTCCTGGTTAGCGGAATTACGAAGGTTGGCGTTGTTAGAACTTCGAGTTTTGTCAGTAAAATAGCGAATGCAACTATTTCTTAAGTGCCTGTTCGTCTAACTTACATCGATTTTTTTGCTAATGCGCGAAGCAGCGGAGACGAAGGCTACAGATGCTCCTGCCTCAACAAAGTCAGACCATTCTTCTTTATTCCAGAAGTTTAAGAAGACCTTCGAGTTCCCGAAGATCAGCAAGAACAAAGAGTCGCCTTCGAAAGAGGCTCCTTTGAAGGAAGTTCCGAAGGAGGATGTAGCTGAACCCGCCGAACCGGCCCCTGCAGTCCAGGCCTCTCCCGCGTCAGAGGCCACCCCACTTGCTGCCACAACCGAGAGCAAGCCCACCACTGGTGAGAAGCTCCAAGAGAAGGTAAGCGAAGGCAAGAACTTTTTCAATAAGTTAGTGAAGAAGTCGTTCTTCACAAAGAGCCACTCCTTCAGTGGAGCTATCCCTGAGACAAAGCAGGGTACTACGCCAGCTGCAGCAGCTCCTTCAGCTATCGTGGAGGCACCGAAGGAAGCCGAGAGTGTGCCCGTCTCGACTCCTCCAGAAACAGAGGTGAGAAACCAGATTTTCAAGGCAGTGACTCTTGTGGGTTTACTCCAGGTCGTATTAGTTCACTGACTGTAATCGGAGTTCCTGATTGTGTACTTTTGTGAAATGCAGATCACAGCACCCGCCGTAGCTGAGCCTGTTGCTGAGACAACCACACCACCAGCTGTAGCAGAAGCCTCAGCTGCTACTGAGGCACCGGCAGTGGCTGACGAGACAACACCTCCTGCCACCGAGACAGTTACACCCGCTGCGGAGGAGACCAAGGTAGTCCCTTCTGAGGGTGTGGAGGAGAAGGCTGTGGTAAAGGAGGACAAACCTAAGAACAAGTTTTTTCAAAAAATTGTTAGGAGGCTTCTACCGAAGAACTCCGCACACAATACTCTTCAGCCAGCTGCCCCAGCTGCTGCTCCAGTCGTCGCCGCCAGTGCCTGAGGAGGTTTGCTGTAAAATGCTTTTGAGGTAGATAGTTTAGCATAGAGGTTTCCTGATTACATTTTTCATGATATGTGTTCGGCGTCCACATGGAATGCGCCTCGTACGTGGATGCCTTTATGTCGTTACCATAAAAGAGGCTAATCCGTCCATGAAAAAGAGCATAGCCCAGTTCGCCTACATTGGGCACCTGACACTCAATTGTTTTAGATCTGGCATTGACACGTGTAGTTTCCGTTGATATCTGCACGGCCTGTTTCACCCATTAGTGCGTACTTATAGTGTCCTGTGAACATTCTGAATCCTCTACGGTCCTGTGTAAATTCTTCTGCATGCTATTCTTATGGGGAAACAGGTTCTGCTTCAAGTGTATCCTCCACTATATCTCATTTGTCCTGAGTGTTTAGTATTCTCCCATCGATTAGGGACAACTGCAATGCACTAGGACCTCCTCACTGCTAATAAAGACTTTCTCACGCGCTGATGTATTTGTAAGTAGCAGAATATTAACATGAAACATTATTAACCTGTGTATGCGGAAGAAAGAAGTAAAGAATAGTGACAGCTTGTCATGTTTTTAGCAGCACAACAAAAATAGTCGTCCATTTTACACATCTCCATGCCTTGGAGGAGAGCAACCAGGTTTCATCATGGTTAGATAAATGCGCTGCTGTAATGCCAAATTTAGCATACTGTTTGCACGTCTTTCTAATAAATATCTAATCAGGGTACATGTCCTCTAAACATGCAGAAGATCTGCAGACTTGGAATAACTTGACCCAAACTAGATTTTATGCGTTTGTATTAATTCTTGTCAAACGTGGCCAGATGTATGTTGGATATCAAGACCCCAATGCACACCACACTCACTGCTGGCTATGGCATGAGTGGTTGTTGTGTGTGGCCCAGATGATATCTCTTTTCCTGATGGTCCTCCATCTAGAACTCTGTTAGCTTGTGTTATTTCTTGTTGAGACTACCAAAGAGTTGGTTAGATGTGCTTCTCTGACTACATGAAGGATTCCTTGAAGTAGGGTGAAAGTTGTGGAAGTTTCAGATTGAAGACCTGACCTTTGCACTTGTTGTACTAATCAGTGATGAATTGTAGGTGTGATGCCGATGCTGACTGAGATTATTAAATTTGTTAAAAAGGTGTAATGTTTCGTTAAATGTTTTTGCATTTGAGTCATTCAATAATCAACGCTTTGGTAATATTTATTTATTTAGTTGGTCTTGCTGTGTTGTTATGAGCCGCAAATTCAGCTTCTCATTTTTTTTCACAATTGGAAACTTTGAAGCTGGAAACTTAATTTAACATACGGAGAATCAAATCGAGTAAATAATTAACTAGCATTCTCTAGCATCAAATTTTGTCAATCATCAACCTTGTTTCAGTCTTTCGAATCTGAATGCAGTTATGCAATGTTTCCTTGTCTCCCCCTTCTCCACTTCGTTTTGCTGATGAGTGTATTCACGATGGGGAGGTTGCCTTCCTCTTTCGTTCCCATGTTGTGTGGCAAAATGTTAATTTAACTTTGTGGAAAATGTAATGGTAGCCTGCTCTACTCAAATGCAATGTCAGTATATTTCAAAGTCTCAACGGAACATTCTCTGAAACATCGATTTTCGTCGGTGGTCAAGATTGAAACGCAAAATAAACTATGCATAATGCATGGATGAAGGCCTTTCTTGTTCCTAATTTTGCTTTAAGCTGATGTGAAATGGTTGCCTTTTTTTTTTTTTTTTTTTTTTTTTTTTTTTTCCGTGGTTTTGTTGGAAATGGTTCCTGCAATGGAATACTTCTAATTCAAGGCCGCTTGGGACTGAGACTTTCAGAAGGAAACGCGTGAATCCAAGACATAGAAAAATTGAAAAAAGAAGAAGAAAAAGAAAGTTTTCTTATGCTTAAAGAGTAAGAAATGAGCAGCAAATTTACAAGCTTGTCTAGTTGTCCCCACTTGAAACATTCACGCAAATGCCCTTTTCAACGACTCCTTCCGAATTGCGCAATCATGCTGGTATCTTGCGAAGGATCCTTCTCTATAATAATATCTACTGCACACAAAAATTAGGTGTCTCGCATCCTCCGCACTCGACACTCCACGAAGATGACCAGTAACCAATCTGTGCTGTACTATTGTTTTAAAAACTGCAGTTCACAGAAGCAGTTCAGATGTGGCCATGGTGAGGCATCCAGAAGGATATACATATATATATATATATATCAAAGTAAATATAAACAAGTCATTGCCAGTTGTGCGTAGAAGAACACAACTGTGCTGGCATTGTTTGGCGCATCATTCTCCTTTGTGTGAATCCATTCACTCTCACGCGTTCTCTGCGACGCAGCGAGCATGACGCATTTTGGCAACTCAACAACAGCAGCAGCAGCATGTGGTCCAACTCTAATTCTCCCAACAAGCACAAGCACACACCTGCACAGCCATTCATGAAGGTGCTCCTGCAACACACCCACCCACCCACCTCACCCACATGAATGAATGAATGAATGTGCTCCCTGCTTTCTCTGCACTGCAAGTGAAATTCTATTATGTATATCGGAAGTTGTGACGCATCCTGTTGCGTTTTCTCGTGTTGTTCCAGTTTAGAGTGATGATTTTATGCTGAAGAGTCTTACTTGGTGGTGCTTTTTACTTTCTTTGCAACACATCAAAATGATGTTGTTCTAGCAAAATAACATTTTTTAGTCTTTAAGGAATACTTGTGTTTAATGGTTTAAAAAAAAGCATTGACATGAAAATATCAAAGGATAGGATGATACATCCAAATATTATAAAACAATATTATTTAGTTATATAATTTGAATCTTAATTGTGAAATTTTAATTATGTTTGATAGATATAGAAAAGAACTAGAGTGATTATTGCCAAATACAAAGAAGATAGAAAGTCTTGAACCAAGATTGAAATATAAAAAAAAAATTGACAAAATTGAAGATGGCCTCATTCTTGCTTTCATATATATTAGACCTTCTTAAAGACTACAAGACTTGTGGTCAAGTTCCAAGTTGTAGGTTATTTCAAATATAACTTTCTAAAAGTAGGTATCTTATGAGATAAGTTTTAATAACCATATAGCATATCAATAGAAATCTAAATATTTAATCAATATTTATGATACTTTCTCAAAGTTTTTTAATTTTTTAATTTTTTTTTATCTATCTCACATGTTTTTATCTATTTTTATTTATTTCTACTTATTTCTATTATTTAAGTTATTTTAATATTCATAATATTATCTCTTTCTTTTTAGAGATAAATTCCATGAGGAGCAATTAAGTTGTTTTATAAGTTGATGAGATCTAAGATCCTTCAAATGGTTTTAGTAACAAAATTTGATCTTTGTTTACTATTAAGATGGTTGATAGATTTGTTTAGCCATCAATAATGTTCTATACTAAGGCAAAATAACCACCTAATTATTTGATCATTGTTAAAGCCTTCATAACTATCTTCAAATAATATATTTTGTATGCCATCAAATGTGGTATCTACATCTAATAGTATTAGTAAGCATTGATTGTCTCTTTTAAAATTGTGGTATTAAATATGTTGTATCTCACTATCTATTCAAAAAAAGATATGTCTCTCTTTAAGATTTTTATTTCAATTTTGTTATTGTGAAGGTTGAAATAATCTAAGTGCTTCATTTGAGAATTTTGCAAATGACAACTCTTGAGATAAATCTACCAAAAGTTGATTCTCTATCTTAAAAATGAGTTTTAAAAGTTGATTCTTGAACTTGTTTCTCCTTTATTTATACCATATTATTATCAATAGTTGATTCATGATTTTGATGGATGTTATTGATGAAAAATATAAACAAATTTTGATGCATTAGCAAGATTCTCACATGACTCTTACGTACATTTACTAATATCATATTTGTACCAAGGTACAAGATATTTTGATTTATTTTGGCGCCGCCTTGAATCTAAGTCTTCTTTCATTTTAAACTTTTGTATGCTATCTATCTTAATAGAAGGTGGTAGTATATATATATATATATATATATATATATATAAATATAAAGCTTAAAAATTGGATTCATAAAATATATGATAAATCTTTATTGATAGTAATAATTATAATTAATATATAGTAAAATTAATTTATTTTAAATAATAAATAAATAAAAATAAAAATAATCTAATTTATTACAAGATTAATTAGTCTTGATTTTATAACAAAGTAATCATATCTTATTACCAGCTTTGAATAGATATTGTTCTTTTTAAGAATATCCACTTTAGTTTTTATTGTTCTTAAGTCTCTTTTAATTGTATCTTTATTGTTGTTTGTAGTTCTTCTATTTTATTTACCAAATATTTTGTTATTAAATTTTTTATTTTAAAAAAATCAAAAGTATCAAATTGTGGATGATAATCATACTTGGAAAAGAATGGAGTTTATTATATAAAAGAGTGTATTATATTATTACATGAAAATTTTGCTATTGATAAGAAAATTGTCCAATTGTCTTGATAATATTTGATAGTGTATTGCAAATACTGCTCTAATACTTGATTTATATATTTTTTTGTTTATGAATTTAAAGATAAAAAGCTAAAAATAACTTGATATTAATTTTTAATATATTAAAAATTATCATCTAAAATCTTGATATAAATTAGAGATCTCAATTAGATATAATATTATATAAAAGCCTATGATATTAATAAATATTTTAATTTTTTTTTAGTTATTTTTTATTATTAATATTTTTAATATATAATATAAAATATACCATTTTAATTAGATAATCAACCATCATAAAAGTAATATTGTAAAAATTTAAAATTAAAAGATTTGTAATAAAATTCATTAAAATAGATGACCAATAGTATTTAGGAATAGATAGGAATTGAAAAAGTTGATAGGATTGATGATGTTGAATTTTTGTTGAAGAATAAACATATTAAGAATGAATAAATGCTTGTACAAGTTGTTAGAATGGAGGCCATTAAAAATCTTTTAAAATAAGATCCAAAGTTTTGATATATGAAAAATATCTTATTCTTAGAAGATCATGTCATGCTTGATCTTTTCAAATATGTAAACATCATTTATAATAAAGAAGGATATATTTGAAATCAAATATTTTAGAGACATTGTGAAGATAAAATTCACTTTTCAACCCAAAGTATAAGGTGGCCTCAATTAAGAAATTGTGGTGTGAAGTATAAGGAACAATAAACAACAATGAAGGAGAAGAACAATACAATACAAGAGAAATATGTGCAATTGAGTAATTGCACACTACAAAACTAGTCACAGTCTGTTCATTATATTTTCATGTAATAAAAAATAAAAGTAAAAAGTAAAAATTAAATTTTTAAATAGATAATTCTTTTATCTTTCTAATGATATAAAAAACATGTAAATCCAAGTTACTATGAGTAAGTTATGATAGTTCAAAGATAAAAGGTAAAGAAAAGTTAAGTGAATAATTTTTACCTCAAGGGTAACTTACTTAAGAGATCAAGAGTTTAAACCTCACCAAGGCTCACAAATAGTATATGTGGGTCTCCTAGAGAGGCCACAAGGCCTTAGTCTTATCCTCCTACCTACATCCAAGGTACCACAATCCATATGGGACTTGTGCACCTCCCTTCCTACAAGGACTATACTAGCTCTTGGTCCTTCTATTTTCTACTAGTAGAACTAGTATTTTTGCATTTTTGACTTCACCATGGTATTCAAAAATATCCAATTAGCCTAGGTACCTTGTATGGCCTTCAAATCTTGCTCCATTTCTTCATAATGGCTCCCAAGGTGGTAAAACTTATTTTTACCAAAGTCTTCAAAATTGCTCTAAAAAATCCTAAAAAATTCTAAATAAATTCTAAATAAATTCTAAAAATTCTTATAATACTTCTAAAGTGATAATATCAATTCAAGGCTATTTTATTCTACCTTGGTGATTTTTTATAATAATAAAATCAATTTAAATCTACTAAAAATCTTATTTTTTATATAAATAATTAAAAAGATATGAGATTTCTTTCTCATGCTTCTTCTACTTATTAAATAACATTTATATATATATTTAATAAGTGGTACATAAAGATAGAAGGCCAATGTAGACATTGGTCTCCATAACTAAGTACTAATTCTTACAATTAAAAAAAAAAATACTAAACCAACTAAGATAATTGCCTCCAAGACTTATTAAGACTCCATTTCTTCTCCACTAATACTATTTTTTTTTATATTTAGCATCTTCTAAATACATCTTCACCTAATAATTATAATTTTGGCACTTAAATGCATTCTTTTGTCCTAAAACAACTAGTCAGTCAATTTGATGACTCACAGATATCATGAAGATTATTTCTCAGATCAAAAATAAAAAGTTTTATTAATGTATTTAAACAAATTTCATTAATATAATTTTTTTTAAAGATCTTATAATTAATCTAAATTAAAATTGGATTAATAGTATCTTCTAAATAATATTACTATTCTTAGAAAAAATCTATAATAATAAAAAATTTATTATTATAAATTTTATAACTAATCTTAATTGTTAAGAATTATCTTGAATAAAATGTAATACAATGAATTCTATTATTTGCATCCATTGGTAATAAAATTATATTCAATAGAAAATTTGATGCATCTATTTCTATAAAAAATGGTTTAAAAAAATTTCAACAATATATAGTAGGAGTTGTTATGGACATACAATGGAAGGAAGTTCTAGATGGTTCTACTCAGTTCTAGTAAATTTTAAGAAGGTTTTAAAAGGTTCTAGCAGATTCTAAGAAATCTTAGATAGTCATAGAAGGTTCTTAGAGGCTTAGATATTTTAAAAAGTTGTTAAAGAAGGATATTAAATTTTTTATATTTTTAAGCATAAAAAAAACTCCTTAAGGAGCTTCCTTGCACTTAGTATATATAAAAGTTAAGGTTAAGGGGATCCTCTCTCTCCACAATGCAATTCTTATGATTTGGTTTTGGCTTTTTGATCTTATTCTTGTATCTTGTTGTAGCCCCTTGCTTGTGATATAAAGTGAACTTCTTTTGTTTCAACTCTATAAATTTTTGGAATCTTGTTCTACTTGAGTAGTGTGTGTGTAACAAGAGTTGAAATAAGTAATGTTTTTAAACCTTAAAATACTCCTTTTGCATGTTAATTCCAATTTTATTTTTTTTTATAAATTAATTATATAAATAAAGTTACAACTTGAAATTTTTTTTTGATACATATTTGATAATAGTTTATAAATTTTAAAAAGTATTAGATATCATATTGTTATATTATATAAAATTGAACTTAAAAATTCACTGAGCATTTGGATAAAGAAGGGTTTCAATTAATCTTAAAATACTTTTTATAATCTAAAAAATATATGAGGTATTTTAAAATACCTATTATTGTATTATAATATAGCTATTGGATGCAAGAATAAAAAAAAAATCTATATTATAGAAGATTTTAATTGAAGACTTAATAATTTTTTTTAAAAAAAATATTAATAAAAAAAAAAGAAATTAAAAAATAATATTTATATTATTCTTTTTATTAAAAAGACTTCTATTTACTTTATAGGAGCCATAAATAAGGCAAAATAAGATAGATTAGCAAAAAAAATACTATAGACATCTTTAAGTAAAAGTCAAGAGTAGTTTTTAGTAATAATTATTTAAAAAAATCTTAGATTGAAATTCAAAGAAGATTGGTTGTGAACCAAGGTTAAAATAAATCCTAAGGCACCAAATTACACACTTACAACATGTACAAGATTCTTTATTTAATCAAAGAATAGGATTAAAAAAAAAATTTAATAAAAAAATTATAAATATTGGTTTTGAGTAGTTTCAATTAATAATAACTTTGTTAGAGCTATAAAAAATTAGGATTGAATTTGGATGATTTTGATTTTAAAAAATAAATTGAGATTTATATAAATTGAGATTTTAATAAATTATATGAATTTTAAAATAAATCTATAATTAAAATATTACAAATTTGTGCAAATTCTTATATTGAATTTGTCACTTAAATTTGAGTATTAGTAGTTGGACAAATTAAAAGTTATTGGAATTTAAATAGATTAGAATATTAGTAATTGGTAGTTTAAAAATTAATAATAGTTTCTAAGATTTTTAATAATTTTTTAGTTGGATTGAACTAAAACTTGGTGAGCTAATAGTTGATTTTAATTTTAGCATCTATATAAATTTTGAGAGTAAGTTAATGGTACAAGAAGGAGACATTGGTGCTAGGAGCTTAACATCAAGGTTGGAAAAGAAGGCTGCTTGACATCCAAGCTATTTATATATATATTTTTTCAATTTGTAAATTCAATACTCATCAATTTTTTTAAGCTTATTTTCAACTAGGAAATTGATAGATGTACAAAGTTTAAATTTATTAAAGTAAGTAATGCTTTGTTACTTTAAAGTAAGTAATGTCTGATTTTAAGGTAGTATTATCTATCAATACCTCTCCAACTTATTGCTTGTCCTTCTTTGCCTTAAAGAATTTAATTCTATCATCATTTGATGATTTTTGGTAGTTTTTTATTTTCATAATAGGTCTAATAGATACTCGAGTATGATTTTTGGTAGGTCCATAAATAATTGTAGGTTGCTCACCTCTCTAATTCACTATGGCGTTGGTCCTTCTTAACCATGGACAACCCAATAGTAACAAAAATGATTCCTTGGCTATCTGCATGTGAATCACTTGAAAAGTCAATATATATTGTTCTCTTCCTATAACCATCCTGCAGTGCTGAATTCGACCTACAGGCTTTGCTGGACTCTGGTTAGCCATGTTTATCATGAATGGTGAAGGCCCAGTCAAACTCAATCCAAGCTCCTCTATTGTTTGTAAAGGCATGATATTTAAACCACTCCTTCCATCCACCAATGCATTGGATATGATCTTGTCAGCAATCATTACTTCTATTTCCACTGCCTTCACATCCAATAACCTTTCGATAGATTGTACTTATGCCACAGTCTTCTTGCTCATTCTTTTCTTCTTTTTTATCACAAGTAATCCTTCTTTCAATGATTTTATTATTGCTGGAGATATTTCTAAAAGCTGTGTGATTGTAATGTCCACCTTATATTTTTTTAAATCTTCCCATAGGTCATACATCATGCCCTTTGATCTCCTATGATTATGCTTTAGTGATCTAAACTCCTCCAAGGGTATATTTGGTCCTTCTCATTCATTTTTTTCTACCTCTTCTTCACTTTCTCTCTCTTTCTTTTCAAAAGTATTTTTGTATCAAGCGGATTCCAATGTAATGGCTCACCACCGAATTCTGTAACTTTTTTGACAGCTTCTTTGGTGACTTTGTCTAACTCTAAAAAACATAGAGGGTCTTTAAGCAAGTTGCTCTTTGACTCTAAAATAGGGGGTTATAAAATTTCTTTTGCATGGATCATCATTGCTAGTGATGAAACTTGAGAATTTATCCCTTGTCCTTCCTTCCTCACCTTGTGAGTAACTAGATTTGTAATTGGAAATTCCTCCTTTATGACCACTTTTGATGGTTAGGATGGGACATAGCTCTGTAGTCTTGTTCCTTCTGCTACTCGAACATCTTATATATTTGAAGGATCTAATTTTTCATTTAGTTTTATTATTTTATTACCTTGTCCTTGCTCCATTTGTCTACTCAAATTTAAAGGTATATATCCCCCTTGAGTCTGCAACCTTGTAGGAGGTTGATATGTTTGTCCAAATTCCTCATAATTATAATAGAGATTTGGTGATCTCATCTCTCTTTGATTCTCTCATAGTCTATGTTGACCTCTCATATTCTCTTGAGCCTATTGTTGAGGATTCACTACCAGATTTGGTAATAATATAACCTTGTCGGATTGCCTACTTTCATCTGAAGCATGGTTTCTCCCACAATTAATATATTCAAACTATTGGCCCTTTGACCAACATTGTCTAGGCACATGCCACCTTCCACAAAATTGATGATATTTTTTCCATAGTCTATTTCCTCTCAATCCTTGTGGTCCATTTTGATAACCACCCTGTCTAAAATTTGCATTTGATTGTCTGTCATATCTAAGAGGTTCCTGAAAATTTTGATAATCTTGCCTATGAATAACTGGTGGCAATTTAGCTCTGCAAAATTAAGAAAAATGGCCATTTTGCCTACAATGTGTACACCATATTCCTGAAATGTAGCTTCCGGATTCTATTCGAGGTGGTGGTAGATTAGGGTTCTTGGTTCCTTGCTACACATGCCATTTATTCAGTCAAAGTCTGCATTTGCTTTAAATTGGCTTCTTAAAACCGTTCCTGGTTTGCCCGTATTTTCTTCTCCATGTCTTCTACCTTCTTCTCTAAGTTTGGAGCAAGTAAAGCAGATAGAGGTGCTGGTTCTCTTGTTGCTAGTGGCATTGGTGACTGGCTTGATCTGGCTATTGAAAGGTTGGAATTAGAACCTTGATGACCCCCTTCCAATTCCAACATACGCGGCCTGATAGGAATGAATTGCGGAATTGCCTCATCTTCCCTCTTCTATAATTATTCATAATTCTTTTCTATGGCATCTACTTCCCTTGCTGCTCTCTTGGCTTCTTTTAAAATCATAGGATTTTGTCCCAATATACTTTTAATTGTAGATCCTTGAAAAAATCCTTAAATAGAGAATTGCTTCAAGGTATCATCGTTGAACATATTCTCTATAAATCGGGTACAAACCAACTCAAATCTTTGTATATAAGAAAAAACATCTTCCTCTTGTCCTTGCTTCACTGTTACTACCTCCCTCAATGCTGTACTTTGTCTTACCTCTACTCAAAAATGATTTAGAAACTCCCCTTGTAATTGTGGCCATTCTACAAAATATCCCTCTAAATGATTACGATACCATTTGTATGCCTTTCCATTGTCGTACTGTAATTACTTACAGTATGTAAAAACTAGTTAAAATATATTATATGTTTATGAATCTAGATGTGTGTTAGAATGGTTAGTAAGTTAAATTAAAAATGGTTGATAGAAGAAACTTTATTTTATTTTATTTTACTTATTTTAGTTATGGTATTTAAAAATTATAAAATCTAAATATTTAGTATGAAGCCTTGAGAGAAGGTGGGGACTTAAGGATGAAAATTTAAGCTAGTAAGAGGCTAATTGGGAGGGATGAAATCAAGCCATGGTCGGATGAAGGCAAGGAATAGGGAACTTCATCCCTATTGGTCGAATACCATGCCCAATGGGCTTTGAGGAGGCTGCCCACGACCTTAACAGGGGGTTTTCGGCGACTTCAAAGGGGGGATTTGCAATTTCAGAGGTAGGGTTGTAAAGTAAAGGGTTTTGGATATAGTTTGAGAGGAAATTTTAGGCAATTTGGAGTTAGGATGAAGAAGTTATACTTGTTCAAAGTTAAAGAGTGGATTTCATACATACTATCACTCTTTTGGGATTTTGCGGAGTTGTACGGAGGTTTTTGGAGATCAGACGGTGCGGTTGGAAAGATGATTTCAAGATTTATGTCTATTATGAAGGAATTCTTAAGTTTTGAATTTAGACGAAGGAGATATGAAGAGTTGAAGAGAGTGCATCCAATTCCAAGGCAGTAAGCACACTATATTGTTAATAGTTATGCTTTGAGCCATAACTTGAGTTTTCAGACGAAATTTTGGCTCAAACTTCTTGGAGAATGTGACATTTTGTGTTAAAAAGCTATGCATATAAATTTCATGGAATTTGAGCTTATAGTTTGTGACATATGAAGAAATTTGTATGCGGGTGTATAAAGACAAGGGTTTGAAGCGACTGTTAGGGTTTGCAAGATATCTCAAGATCCGCAATGAATTTGCAGTTGAAAATTGTTGTAGAGGTTGATAAGAATACATCAGTACTTAATGTAAAATTTTATCATGTTTGGACGGTCGGATCAAGAGATATGAGATGTTGAAGTTTGAGAAAATTTCCACATAAAGATATATAAGGTTTTAGAGGATTTTATCATACTTTGGATGTTGTTAGTTACTTGAGGCTTATGTATTTGATGTAATTTCTCAAAAAAGAAAAATATATATATATAAACTTTGAGTTTTCTTCATTTTTGAAGCTTGATTGAGAAATTAGTGACAGCTAGAAGCCCAGCGCTTTCTTAAGGCAAATTCTCACTACCACGACACCGTGTAATATAATAGGTGATCAAACCAAATAGTAGTCTAGATTGGTAATTAATGAAGTGGTTAAAATTTCAATATACCGCTCCATGTGCAAGGATGGATCTTCATCTTTTGTGCCATAAGACTTTGGTAGATGTGTAGGAATATTTGTTGTAGCTAAGTTTCTTGGCACCACAATGGATAAGCCTTGTGGCATTATCAATGGATCAATTGGTGGTCTTTGAGCCATTTTTTGAAGAACTATATCTACCTTAGGTTCCATTGTTGTATTACACGTTGTCTTGTTCGGGAATACACTGGGCACTTGGCTGTGGAAGATAAAGCTGTGTTTGTAAATAATCAAGAAATTCTAATAGGTTTCATCTATATATGAAGAATATAATTCAAATTTCAATTTAAAAGTATTTAAAAATACTCCTCTTAGTAATATCAACCATACATATATTCCAATTGCTTCCTTTCTTTTATAATTAAGTAATTTTTATTTTTCTTTACAAGCCCTAATCCTAATCAGTGAGCTTTGAGAAGCTATAACTTTTAATCCAACCATCCACTTAGTCTGAAATTTTATACACAAATGTTAGTATAAGCCTTCTACAAGCTTAAAAAAAATTCAGTCCAACCCAACTTACAGATTGTGAGAAAATGTCCAAAAACCGCACTGATGACACTCAACTGCCAACTTGAAAATTGATACAAAAATTCTAGTGGTGATTTCTCCTTCTTCAACTATTAACTTCAGCTCAAACTTGGTATGTAACTTGATCTCTAAGTCTTCTATGACCATACCAAAATTTATATTGATCCAATTAGTAGATCTTTAGTTATCACAAAAATCCTATCCAACCATAAATTGCCAACTTCCATCAACCCTTTGTATCAAAGCCCAAATATCTCCTGATTACATTTTTAGATTAATACAAGCTTTTATGCACACTTAGCATACCTAACAATCTAGACAATATCAAATTTTGAACCATAGATGCTACACAAATTGCACAAATCAGTCAAGAATGTAAGCGATCATTGTCTTACATAAAACCAAAAATACCAATACAAATATTAATTTTGAACAATGGTTGCAAAGTCCTTTAAAATTCTATGGCGACAAGCTTAACATCTCTAGAATAAGCTTCAAGCTAGCTATCCAACTCTAATCGCTGATCTCTAAAATCTCTTGTACTTTGTCTAAGGTCGTTTTTCTTGTGGCTGGAGGTCTGATTTTGACCCTGCTCTACAAACGGCCAATCCTCGGATATCAATGTAACATATCCTAGGGATTTTATAATCCAATCTTAGCCTCAATTTAATCTTAGTATCAATCATGCTAATAATTTATCCTTTTTATTATATTTTTATTATTTTATGGCCTTTCTAAGGTAATAAAGAATCTACAACCTAGAAGATAAAATCACTAATTAATTCTTATTTATTAGCTATTAAGTGAAGAAAATAAATTAAGAGGCTTTCATAAAAACCTTGTTAAAATATGTTGAATTCTTGTTGAACTAAGATAATAGAGTATTAATTGAAAAATCATTTTTAGTCATAGTTTCACCATATAATTGTGTCACAACATGACACCATATCAACTAATTTTTCTAAAGTTTGCCCGTTATCCACTATCTCAAAGGTTGAAAATGAATCTAACTCTAATGCTCTATTGGACCTTTCCAATGGTGGTTCTTTACCTCCTTGTCCTTGATTACTCTCTTCAATCACCACTTCAAATTTAACTGTTGTTGCAATAATTACCTCTTGGAATTCTACAAGGTCTTCATTTTCTATTATCCTGCTGGGTTCTTCTAAAGTTCTTTTTGCCGCACCTTGTCTTTTTAACTTTTTTTTCAAGCCCCGTTTCTCAATGTTGTCTCCAACTAGGATCAACTTTGGTTTCTTTGATCAGGTTTGACCATTCATCTAATTGTTTTTAACAAGCCTCATACCATTCTCCACATATTACAATCCATCCTTCTCTCCATTTTTAATTTTCACTTCTTTAAGTAAAAGATTAAAGAAGTTACTTAACAGAAACCTACAAGTCTACTTTGATTTTCAATCTCTCTGACAGGGAGAATAAACGACAAAAGACAATGTCCAATTTGGGCTAGAATATTACCTCTGTGCCTTCCTCATTCTACTGCCATAGAAAACAAGCTTCACCTGGGATTGACCTTGATTGAATATCAAAGTGGAATCCAAGGAATCACTCTACCATTCCAAATTGATAACCAACTAGGGAATTATCCACTGTAAGAGCAACGACAAGAAGTACATTACAAAATTATTTCTTCTCATTCGTTCAACCAATTGGATAGATATACGTACCTCTATGCAATCTCCATGCCCCTACATGTTAATATTTCATTCATGATGTCTATATGAGCTTTTTATTCTAACCCCCTACTAACGTATAGGTTAAGGTATTTCAAGGTGGTGAAGGATTCTATCTAATCACCTAAGTCAAGTTTTTAGTAACTCACCTTCTCCCACTCCTTCCAACAAGATCCCAACTAACGCTTCATTTTTGCACCAGTTCTACTCCATGACTCTTCTCTCTCCTCCAATTAATTTAGTAATTACATATAAAATACTTCCATATAACTTCACACAAAATTAAACATGAACTACTAATCCTAAGCATCAACCTCAAAGTGGACTCCCGACAAATACACCATTTATATAAACCAAGTTCATCCACCTTTAATTGTATTTAGTAGTCAGGTGGATTTACTTCATTTACATGTAGGTAAAGTAGTTCTTAATAGTTATATTCATATATTTATTTATATTAATATATATATATATATATATATATATATATAAGTCCCAAACTCATACTTATGGAAGATTGCAAGGGCTTAATGTAGGGCCTTTTCCTATCCCATTTCCATATAAAAATATTAATTCTAAAATAATTATTATTTTAAATAAATTACTTCTACTTTTAATTATTTTCAAGTCTCTATTTTTCTTCCCTACTACTATCTTTATTAATTATTCCTATTACTTCTAAATTACTTATATAATTCTAAATTTTTTAATTTTTTTTAAAGTAAGTAATGTGAGGCAATGAATTTTTAATTTAAAAATATCAATTTATTATTTATCTTTTTTTATTAAGGACAAATCACTTATTGGAGTCTTGTTAATAAATTTTAAGTGAATTCTCTATATCTAGGTACCGAGTGTATTCTTAGATTGAAGATTACGCCATATGACAATGTGCAAGCAAGTTGTTGGAGATTATATATTTAGATATTTGTGGATCTATGAGGATACTATCAATAAAAAAAAGTAAAGTATTTTATTATATTTATTAATGATTTTTCAAAGAAAGTATGGATTTTCATCTTTAAAGCCAAGATTGAATGTTTTTTAAGGTTTAAAGAGTTTAAGGTACTTATAGAGAAGCAATGTGAGTGCAAGATTAAGATGATGCATATGGACAATGGAAATAAGTATTTATTAAAGCATTTTGATAAGTATTTGAAGATTCAAGGTATTACATGATAAATTTCTACTCTTTATACTTCACAAAAAAATGAAGTTTTTGAGAGAGAAAATTGAACCATTGTAGAGATGGCAAGGAATATGCTTCATATTCAACATCTTGGATATGAATTTTGGATGAAAGCCATGGTAAATACAAAGTATATAAGGAATAAGTATTCTATAAGTGCATTCACATCAATGACTCTATAAGAAGCTTGGAGTGGGAAGAAACCTTATATTTTACACATAAAAACTTTTAAATGCATTATTTATACAAAGATACCAGATTATATGAAATTCAAACTTGATACAAAAGATACAAAATGTGTGTTTCTTAGATATTGTGAAGGTACCAAGGTATACATAATAATATGTGTAGATACCATGAATATCATTAAAAATCATGATGAATTTTTAGAGCAAAAGAGTGCTTGTGAGCACTTTGAGATGTATCTAAGTGCGAATAATGATATGTTTATAGACACATTTTTAAATTCAATAAAGAAAGATAATGAAGATAAAGAAAATAATGAAGATGGTAGAAATATGAATTAAAATGAAGAGTTGAGAATAATAAAGAAGAAAGCTTTTACAATTTTTAAGACCAACAATGAAAGAAATAAAGATGTTGATGATGATAATGATCAGAAGTACCAATATTTGAATTAAAAAAAATAAGATTTAAGAAAAAAAAAGCTTAGAAGAGATTATACAAAGCAATAAGATAAAATTTCTTTAAATAAATGAAAACATTTTTTCAATATAAAAAAATTATTTTTTGAATGGTGGAAGAACCATATCTTTCTTCAAATAAGTGAAGAATATGCAAATGCTACACTTCTTGTTGATCTATTAAATTTGCATGATATAATGAAATTCACAAATGCTATGAAGTAAGAGAAGGCTATAAAAGAAGAATACTAATCACTCATGGATAATAGAATATAGAAATTGATTCAACTTCTATTAAATCAATCTTCAATTGGTTGAAAGTGGGTGTTTAGAATAAAAAGAGATGTAATAGATAGTATTATGAGATTTTAGGCAAGATTGGTTGCCAAATGCTACTGTGAAGGATATGAATCATAAAAGAATAAAATATCAAAAAATTCTTATATCATTCAAAAGAATAAAAAATCACTCAAAGATAAAATAATATTAAAATTAGAATAGCTATTGCTAAAGATAAGAAGACTAGAGACTCTTAAAATAAGATCAAAAACAAAAAAGGCATTGACAAGAGTGAAGAGGGCTTCACTCTTGTCTCTATATATACTATCTATCTAAAAGTTATATGGCAGCATTTTACAAGACTTCAAACACGTGTCCAATTTGCAAGATACATGTCAAACTTGTAAGATAAGTTACTTATATGTACACCACATACTTAGCTTATTCCATAAGCTATCAATATACATGACACATGGCTAGCTTGTTGGCAAAGTTTCTAATCTATCAATCACCTATAGACATATATAAAGGTGAATTTGTATCTATGGAACTTTTAGAAAGCTTTTTTATAAGATATTATCAAATTAATTTATTTTTATCTACTTCTATTTCTCCATATTAATTAAATAATTATTAGTATAAATCATATGTTCATGACATTATCCCTCTTTTAAGGATGAGATCCATAAAAAGTGGTGATTACATATTGAAGAAGTCCAAGATGTGCCAAATTGTACTTGACACATATTCTAATCTTTGAAAGATTTTTTTGACTCTTCATCTTAGTTTTGATAGATGTAGTTGATGAGATGTATTGACTTTTGTTGATGTATTTGCTAGATTCCTAGATGGCTCCCATGTGCATTCACTAATATCATATCCATACCAGTGTATAAGATATTCTAGCCGATTTTATGCTATCTTGAATCTAAGACCTCTTTCACCTCAAATTCTTCATTGTTGTCCATTTTTATAGAAAGTAGTGGCATTTACCTTCTTTCTTATATAGCCACTATCTTGTATGGTTCAAACAATGATATATAGAATACATGATGGATTTTCACAAGTTTTGGTAGATATAATTGATAGGCAGCTGGATTAATCTATTTATAAATCAAAATAATCTAAGCTTACAATATTCTAGCTTGTCAAAAAGACAACTAGTCTTGATATTACAACAAAGTAATCATATCTTATTGCCCACACGGAATTGAGGTTGTTCCTTACAATAAAAATCTGTATTGATCTTTTATCATTTTTAAGCTTTTTTTAATTGTGCCTTCATTATTGTATGTAGCTTTGACAACCAATTCACCAAATCTTTTGTCGCAGGATTATCAGCTTTAAAAAAGTCAAAAGTATCAAGTCATGGATGATAACCATAATTGGCAAAGAATGGAATTTGTTGAATAGAAGAATATACCAAATTATTAAAAGCAAACTCTGCCAATGGCAAAATGGTTGTTCAATTATCTTGAAGATAATTGATGGTACATATCAAATATTGCTTCAAAACTTGGTTTATCTATTCTGTTTGTCCATTAGTTTGATGATAGAAAGTTGAAGATAGTTTTATATCTACCTTCAATATTTTGAAAAGGATTCTCTAAAATCTTAATATAAATTGCGTCCCTCTATCTGATATAATATCTCTTGATAATTCATGATAGCGATAGATAATATTAAAAAAAAATTTAGCTATTTTTTTACCTATGATAGATATTTTACATGGTACAAAATGTGCCATTTTAATAAAAAATTCTACAATCATAAATATAAAATCATATGAATTTGAATTTGAAAGATCCATGATAAATTCCATAGAAATAGAAGACCAAGGTTGTTATCGTATAGATAATGGTTGGAGAAGTCCATAAGGTTGATGATAAGGAGTTTTTGATCTTGAACAAATATTGCATGACTATACAAACTCTTTAATAGCCTTCTATATTTGAGGCTACTAAAAATCTTTTGATATTAGCTCCAAAATCTTATCATATCCAAAATATCATGTTGTAGGGAAGTTGTGACAAGCTTCAAGAGTATGTGATTGTACTTTATTTTTTGGAATATATAAATATCCTTTGAAATAGAATAGATCATTTTTGAATTTGAACTTGGAAGTATTAAAAGACTAAGATGAATTATTCTTGATTTCATGAATAAGAGGGTCTAAAGACATACTTGATTGGACTTTTTTGAAAAAATTTGAATCAATAGTCAATATTGATTTCATTGCTTGAAGATGAAATTACTCTGGTTTTAAGCGGATTGTTCTTTGTTGATCAAAAGCTAAATCTCCTTCTTTTGGTTCAAGATAAAAACATCTAAAAAGGACATTGGACAGACCTTGTTGTTTTCTTAGCCAATAAATAATAATAAACTTGAATCTTGACAAAGACATACTTCAACAAGCTTGATAATAATTCAACACATGTGTTGATATAAAATATTTGAGATTCTTGTGATCCGTTGTCGTGTTGTGGTTTGGCTACTATGTGAAAAAATTGTACATGTATATTTAATGTATAATTTATTACATAGCTAAATGAAAGCCATATCAGTGGACTTTTATTAGTTATAGGATGTGATTAGGTTGCTAGTTTAGAAAGGATCTATTAAAAGGATTATTATTAAGATTTATAAAATCTTATTTTCTTTTTAGTAGTGACTTTTGAGGTTGATTTTATATTGATAGTAACTTGTATATATCTTAAGTCACCTTTGTTAGACATTGGTGATCCTTAAAATCTTAGTTTACTTCTTTTATTTGGTGCTTAAAGCAACAAGTATGTGAATCTTATAAAAAGAAGGATTAAAAAAAGATCTTTAGTATAAAAAGGGTAGTTTGGCCATCTATGTGGATGAAAAGAGGTGTATGATAGAAATCTCTATTTTAATTGGCCAAAAATCATGCCCAATGGACTTCAAGGAGGCTGCCCGAGGATTTATTAGGAGTTAAGGTTTATTTTTCAAAGGGGAGTCAAACATCAGAGGCTAGGATCATAAGGTTTAAGTTTTTGGATTTGGTTTAGGTGCAAATTTTGTGTATTTGCACTTTTTATGAAGAAGTTATAGGTGCTCAAAGTTAAGGTGTCGATTTTGGACCTACTATCACTCTTTTGAGTATAACTTGCTCATACAGAGAGCAATCAAGGATTGGCGACTTGGGTTGGAGAGAGCACTTTCACGGCTACACTTTTTGTATTCAGATTGATAAAATATAGGCTAGGGTAAAGGAGATATTGGGAGTTGAAGTCAGTGCTTACAAACTTAAGGGCAGTAAGTGACCCGCTTACATAGTGGTTACATTTTGAGCTATAACTTAGGCAATTTCATAGATTTTTGGCTCAAAATTTTCAGGAGTGTATATGTTTATGTCACAAGACTATGTACAAAAATTTTGTGGCATTAAGATTTTGGGTTTGTGAGATATAAGGAAAATTGTGCTCGGGTGTCTCTGAGCTAGGGTTTTAAGCACCTGCTAGGGATTTTGAGATATTAGACGATTGGATACAAATTTATGGTTGATTTTTTCTTATGGTGAAACTTAAGAGGATTATCTACACTTTTAACTTAATTTTATAGAATTTGAATTGTTGGATCAAGAGTTATTGGACTCTAAAGTTTAGCAAGAAATAAGTCCTTGTGGGTGAATAAAGTTTTGAAGGGTTTTTGTGGAAATTTGAACCCTTTTTGTACAAACTTATTTGAATACAAGAAGGTTTATATATATAACTTTTCTTTTGTAAGATTGTTGTATTATTTGTCCTTTTTATTAAAAACAAATCATGTATTGGATTTTTGCCATGAAGTTTCAAATAAACTCTCTACAGCCAGGTATCTAATATATTCCCAGATAGAAGGCCACATCATACGATATTGTATATATAGTGACTGGATCAAAAATGTCTTCTAAATAATAATGCCACTCTTGAAAAGAATCCTCAATTGCAAGAAGTTCTTTATCATGGATTTTGTAGTTAATCTTTATTGCTAAAAATTTCTTGGAATGAAAAGCTACTAAGTGGAATTTGTCATTTATTCCCATTTGTGATAATATCACACCTAAAACAAAGTTTGATGCATTTGTTTCCATAAAAAATATCTTAAAAAAGTTGATGAGATACAAGATTGGTGTAGAAGTAAAAGTTGCTTTCAAAGCTTCAATCAATGCTTTTGCTTCGTTATTCCACTCGAATTTGTCCCTATAAGTTAAACATGTAAGTGGAGGTGCAACTTGAAAAAAATTCTTTATAAAGATTCAATAATAATTGATAAATTTCAAAAAGCATTGCACATCTTTTATAAATCTTTTGATCTATAATTATTTAGACTTTCTTAGGATCCATCTAGAGACCATCATTTGAAATTATGTATCCTAAAAAGTCAACTTGAGTAGTGTGAAATATATACTTTTCTCCCTGGCATATAGTCTTGCATCTCTAAGTTTTTGTAACTTACAACGAATATTGATTCATATTCTTTTGTGTTCTTAGAGTAGATTAGAATATCATTTAAATTACAGATAACAAAATCATTAAGAAATTCACAAAAAAACATCATTCAAAAGATATTCAAAAACAATTGGTGTATTTGTAAATCCAAAAGGCATGATATTATATTTGAAATGTCTATACTTAGTTTGAAATGCAATCTTCCATTCATCACCTTCTTTGATACAGACCAAGTTATATGCTCCTTACAGATCTATTTTTATATAGATTTTTATTTGACTAAGTTGATCAAGAAGTCTTAAAATCAAAGATAAAAGATACCTATTCTTAATGATAATCTTGTTAAATCCTTGATAATCTACGTACATCTACAACAATCCATTTTTTTTTTACAAATAAAATAAGAGCTCTTATTGGAAACTTTGAATGGCATATGAAGTTTTTAGCCTAATTTTCATTAATATATTCTTTCAATGCAATCCATTCATTTTAAGATAAATTATAGATTAGTCCAAATAGTGGTTGAGCTCTGTCTTAAAGATCAATTGAATAATCATAAGGTCAATGATCCAATAGAATATTTACATTTTTCTTTTAAAAAACATCTTGAAAATCTCAATATTGGCTAAGAATACTACTTGTAGTCTTTTCAGCATTTGAAATGGATGCGGTATATATAGCAAAAGATGATCTTTTTTTTGTCTTATATATAAAAGCTTTTGCATATATTAGTAAGGGTTTGGATGTACTAGAATTATGTATGTCTTCTTGACTAATGGATTTCTAGATTAAACTACGAAAAAAGTTGAGGTTACGGTGTTGTATGTTGTGAAGTCTTACTTGAGAATGCATTGGGCACCTGATTGTGGAAGATAAAAAGGAAATAACAACAATAAGTCCTAATACTTCTAATAGAATTATATAAAATTTATAATTAAAGACTAACAAGTATGCTTAACCATTAAAAATTTAATTAGATTTTTAATTAATTATAAAAAAATATAAAAATTCTAAAAAACTTCTAAAGAAATAACAAAAAAATCTTAAAGAAATATTAATATAAATCCAAAAGAAATATTAAAATAAAAAAATCTTCAAAATATTAAAAATAGAAATTATAATCAAATTTTAATAAAATCTTAGTCAAATTCTAATTAAATATTAATCAAATCTTAATCAATTTTAATCAAATCTTAATGAAATTCTAATCAAATCTTATTCAAATCCTAATCAAGCTCTAGTCAAATCTTAATCAAATCTTATTCAAATTCTAATCAAATTTTAATTAAATTCTAGTCAAATCTTATTCAAATCCTAATCAAATCTTAATCAAATATTATTCAAATTCTAATCAAATCTTGGTTAAATCCTAATAAAATCCTAATCAAATTCTATTCAAATCCTATTCAAATCCTATTCAAATCCTAAATCTTAATGAAATCCTAATCAAATCTTAATAAAATTTTAACAAATCCTAATCAAATATTAATCAAATTTTAACAAATCCTAGCATATTCTAGGAAATCTTAACCAAATCCTATAGTAGATTGAAACCACAATGGCTAATGATCTAACTATTGATTTTAGTCCAAATTTTTCACACTTTTTAATAATGAAATAAATAACATGTACAAAAAGTTTGAAGGAGATCCAACTAACCAAACAGAAGTTAATCTTTTATTTCTTCTTAGGTATAAACCGCCCTCCTTCTCCAACATTAAAGTTAAAATTCTAATACAAATATCTTTTCTTTGTACCATTTAATTGCTTCTAAAATTCATATATTAATAGAAAATCTAATCTATTATCTATACCAATAATCTTCATATCAATTCAATTAGTAGATTATTAAATATTTGAAAAACCTTCTCCAACCTTAAAACCCTAATTTCCGAGATCTCAATCCACTTGAACTTCAATAACTTTAAAATTAAATCATTTGATCAAGCTTGAATTCATAATATATATTAATCATAACTACAATCACAAATCCTTAAATTTTCATCCATAGATCTATAATCAAACTCACAAAATGCTCAAATTTATAAACCCTTTTTTACTTCAAAAAATCTAAAGTTACTCAATACAACCTTGACTTTGTAAAACTCTTATAAAGTTGATTTTTATTCAAATCACTCAAAATCAACATTCAAATAAATCTTCTTAAGTTTACTCTCTAATCTAACTCTTTGATCTAAAAAAAAATCCTTAATCCATTATAAGCACATATACCATAAGGTCTTATTTCAACCAAGGATCACAACCGGTACTTTCCGGGTATCAACTCTAAGAATTTTGAAGTAAAATTTACTAAAATCTATTCTTAACTCCTTCCTAAAGATGCTTTTATTATTTATTTTTCTAATATACTTTGTTTTATCTTATTTGTGGCTATACAAAGTAAGTAGAAGCCTCTTCTATAAAAAGGTAGCATTAGCACCTTTTAATTTTTATTACTTTTTTATCTATTATCTATAATTCTAAGATAATTTATTAAAATATTTTCATTCGAGCTCTTATATATTATAATCATTACTTTCTTCTTTCACCTAATGGCTGTATTATTACACGATAATAGAAAGTCTAATCTATTTGAAGATTATATTTTATATTCTAATTATAATAATCCTAAAATAATTGAATTAGAGAAAGATCTAATTACATTAAATAATACTATGCTATTATGTTTGTTAGTTGTTACATTATAAGGAACAATCTTATAGGTAATATTTCCAAAAGACAACAATTGACCATCTATGACTTCTATGTGTATAGATTTAGTTTTCTTGATTAGAAATATTTCTTGTTTTTTGACAAAATCTTCGTCTATGAAATAAGCTGAGGCTCCTGAATCTAATAAATTAAAGACTTTGTAATTTTTAGATCTATTGTAAAACATCTATTATAAAACAAGGTGAGGGATTTGAGAAGAGAATAGGACCTTTATAAGGTGTTGTACATGATTTTAATTGCACAATCCCTATAATAATTGGAAAAAATTATTTTTTGACACATTATCTTCATTAGCAACCATACTCCTCATTTTTTGATTGTATTGCTTCTTTAGACAATGTTGAGTAGTATGCTTTTCTTTTCCATAATATAAGCATAAATCCTCTTGATGACGTCGAGTCTTTTTTTATTTGGTGAGAGATTTAAAACATATTGCATCAATTTGTATTTAGTCTAATTTAGTCAAATAAATTTTTGAAAACTTATGAGTTGCTATCATTAATTGATTTGTTCCTCTCCAACCAAATTTATATTTTTGATGTCTTTTAAATAATCAATTATTACATGTAATGGCTTGAGTAATACATTATTTCAAGGAATCTACTTTTGATATTGTTAATAATAAATCTTTGACGTTATTCTTCAATCCATAACAAAATTGATTGATAAGGACTTTGTTGTTCCACTCCTTATTACAAAGAAGGTTTTGGAATTTTGTAGTATATGTTGTGGTTGACCATGATTCTTGCCGCTGTCGGATAGAAAAAATTCTCCTTAGAAAAATGCCGAGTTCTTAGCTACTATTAAAATTAGCAGAGAACATGAGAGGTAGTTGTGCAAGTATCTTATATACTTGCACAATATTTGTTCAAGCTTTCAAATTATACTTGTATTATATTTGTACAAGACTTGTATAATTATAAAGTATAAATCCTTGAATAATATTTATATAAATATTTGTATAATCCTTAGTATAATACTTATAGAATACTTATATAAATACTTGATATAAATACAAGTATATATACTTGTATAATAAGTATAAGCAAAGTATGTATATACTCAAATATACCTCAAAATACAACCGCATATGACGAATACAAGTTATATAATAAGCTGAAGCTAAATAAATCACTAAAAATTCATCCAAAGTTCAAATTAAGTGTGCTTATAGCCTATAAAAATCTAATAATCTATTGTAAAATATATAAAAATTTCACAAATAGATGTCTTACCGTTAAAAAGTTATGACTAAAAGAAATAGGTACTAAAATTTCCCAGCAAATGCAAAGGCAGCAAAGCTCCTCTTCACTTCAACCTTTGTTGTGATTACTTCCCTTCTTCAAATTAGGCATGCAATAGCTTTTCAGTAAGCTCACTCTATCATCTACCTTGTTCTAAAATTTCACATGCATGCCTCTCAAACTCCAGATTTTATAGCTAGTTGATTCTACTCTTCAAACCCTAGCAACAATTTACTCTCTTGACATTTCACGGCTCATAAAACTTTCATAAAAGCTCCAAATGTATTGATTTTTATTTTCATACAAAGCTTATATAAGCTACTATAAGCATCTAAAATATCAAAAAGATTGAAGATATTTTCCGACTTGGGTGATTGAACAAAATCTCTGCCCCTCTTCATCAGGTGGCAGCAAACCCTTTCCCACTCTCAAGCTCACAACTATTGCTCTCCAACTCCAAATGCTACAAGAGATGTCTTGATAGAAAGCTAGCACGATTTTCCAAACTTTCAATAAGTTTCACTAAGAAAGACTTGAAATCAAACTTGCAATGGCAAATCAAAGTTTTTGCCGTCACTTTTCAATAGCAGCAGACCTCACTCTACTAAAACAAGCATAACTTTTTGCTCACAACTCCAATACAAGCAAGTGAGTAGGTTTTAGAATCCTCAGAACTTAAAGAATACACATCTCAATTTTTATTATAAATTCTTCTATCTCCTCAGAGCTATCTCTCTCCAAATTTTACCACTCAAAAACTACCAAACCCTAGGTCTAGCAAGAGGAGTATATCCCCCTTTCCTTCCATATGAGACTATGACACGCCCATATGGGCAGCCAAATCCTATTGGACAGGCCCTATTCATCCCATGCTCTTCTTTCTTATACCTCACAAGGTCCATTCTACCTCAAAAGTCAACAAGAAAGATAAAATAACTTTTATCTTTCTTCTAATTATAAAAGAATTTATTCTAGGATATATGTAAGGTTGGAACAAAACAAATAGCCATATTAATTCACTAACTAAGTAGCTATAATAAATCCTCTCCTTATAATATCTTCTAAAATAACTTCTAGCACTCACAAATGTAATAACAATAGATACAAGATATATAATATTTTTACACACTACACGTAAATGCAGTATGACATCGTAAAGATAAGAGCTTAGTCTTTGCTATCCTTTTTTGATCGCTTTTTTCAAATGTGGCCCTAAATACTTCAAAGAATGAATTCAAATCATAAAAAAATCATAAATCTTTTTCATCAAAGATGCAAATTAAGAAAGAATACTTTGAGATAGAAGTACATCTATGAATCCAACTTGAGTAAATCCATTAGGATATTGGAAAGGATGCAACTTTAAATATAGCTTGACTTCTTGCAAGAACCCTCAAAATTTTGATCTTGTTCTATCAAACTTCTTAGGCATATTAATCTTTGCGTCCTTCATGCTTGTAAAAGCAAGGCTTCTTGAATTTGCTTGTGAGATAAATTTACTTGTTATTAGGAACATATACTTTAGAGATTCATAAAATCTTCTAAAACATTCTAGAAGCTGTATAATTGGTGAAAATTGGTTGAGAAGTTTGCTAATTAGTAAAAGGAGCTCAAGAAGCTTTCCAATTAATAGAAAGAGCTCAAGTAGCTTCCCAGCTGGTAGAAGCTACTCAAAAAGCTTTTTAATTTGATGGAAGCTATTTAGGAAGCATCCTAGACAAGAGTATATATAGGGATCAAGGCTGAAGAGTTCTTTAGTCTCGACAACGTATCTCTTTGAGTTCTAATTCACCTTTCTTGATATTGTTCATGTACTCATCTAGTTAATTAAAGTTCTTGTTGATTTCTTTTTGAAACCTTGTCTTAGTTCAAGTCTCTTGTTCTATATTCTTGTGTCTTTGATAGTTTGTCAAGACTAATCTCATCTTCAATATCACAATTGGATCCTTCTTGTTAGAAAGTGAATTATTCCTCTATTTGAAGGTATACCAATGCTTTAGAAGTTGTAGATTATCTTCTTCTAAACTAATATTTTCTTCTTATAGATTTTTTTTTTTTTTTTTTTTTTTTTTTTTTTTTTTTTAAATTATTTTTAAATTTTTAGAATGACTGGACATTAAGATATTAGTATGATCAAATCTTTCAAGTCCAAATTAGACACCATTATAAATATTCTTACTATTTTATCTGCTAGGACTATGAAAATTGAAGAGATTATTATAAAATTTTGTAACAAAGCAACATCTAGAGTATCATAATCTAAATTGCATCTACTTCTAATTTTTGCGCTTGAGGATGTAGTATTATCAATATTACGCCAAAAAAATCCACCTATTCAATAATATAAGGAGCCTCAAGTTAGTCTTCTGGAAAAATATGATGATATGCATTCAAAGTTCCGAGAGTTTGTCAATCAAATTCGATTGATAATAGTTCTATAACTTGATGCTTATCTGACAAAAGAATTATGGATTAGATTGATTATTATTTTGCTTACAGAGCAAGCATTATCATGGTTTGCTCCTTGGTTTGAAAAAAGATCATTAATTTTGAGCAAATTTGAAATTTTCATAGAAGCATTTGTGGAAGCATTGGAAGAACATGATAAGGCTCATTAGACAATAGCTAAGATCCAAGCATTATTTCAAGGGGCATGCTTTGCATCAATCCAAGCATCTAATTTTAGATAATTAGTGTACAACATCAATTCGGATGAAGAAGCTTTAATGAGCCAATTTTATTGGAAATTAAGAAATGATGTGAAGGATTTATTATTGTCACTTTTTGATCTACAATTGCTCAATGAAGCCATTAGCCAATTCATAAAATGTGATAACCAATTATTTCAATGTTAACAAGATCAATATTCATGGACTTCAACAAGATAATATATAATCTGACATATTCATATTACATCAATAAGCATTTTGAATTCACACTCAAAAATAAAATATATGCAACTTGATGCAGTGAAATTTAAACCTCTTAGTTCACAAGAAAAGAAGCATTGGATGGAAGAAGGTCTATACTTGTATTATAGTGAGGAAAACCACAAGGTTAGCAATTGCTCAAAGAAACAAAATCGACACATTACCAAAAATATAATTGTGTAGGAAAATGACAATATTTAACTACAATAGGGATCATGTGGCTGGACAATCCAATATTATAAAATTTTTTTAGGTTCCTCTCTTTTTGCTCAACTTACTCATTGTTTTACAATCCCTTTGTATTTTGGCCCTCAGAAGCTTCAAACAACCACTTTGATAGATTCGGGGACGTCTTTTTGTTTTGTAGATGAGTTATTCATTAAACTTTATAAAATTCTTTTAGTATAGAAATTCAAATCTATTCATGTAGAGATAATAGATAGACAACTCTTAGATAGGCCAAAGAACAAGGATGGTTCTTTATGTATGAGCATTGATTATCGTAAATTGAATAAAATAATGTTAAAGAATTATTATTCACTATCGTTAATCTCAAGACTCTTGGAACAATTCTGCCAAGCCAAGATCTATACTAAGATAGATCTTTGTGGAGTGTACAACCTAGTACAAATTAAAGAGGGAGATGAATAGAAGACCGCATTTTGGACAAGTTATGGATATTTTGAATATAAAGTCTTACCTTTTGGACTAACAAATGTATCCACTATCTTTCAATATTTAATAAATGACATCTTTCAAAAATATTTGAATAAGTTCGTAGTAATCTATTTTGATGACATCTTGATCTATTCAAAAAAATTAGAGGAATACGAGGGATATATCAGGTTGGTATTATAAAAGCTACAAGATATAGGTTTGTATGCCAAATCAAAGAAATATATATTTCACCAATCTAAGATGGAATTTTTGGAATATATCATATCTATTAAGGATTTGACAATGGATCCCAAGATGATAGAGGCAATTATACAATGGGCCATTCCAAAGATTGTAAGAGACATATAATATTTTCTTAGATTTGTTAACTTTTATCAGATCTTCATCAAAAATTACTCTGAAGTTGCTGCCCCTCTTACTCAATTGACATATAAGGACAAATTAAAATGGGGGCTTCAAGAAAAGAAGGCATTCCAAGATCTCAAGATGGTGTTTGTTACAACTTCAATATTAGTGCATCCAGATTTTATAAAAATATTCTATTTAGATATTGATGCTTCAAATTTTATACTAGAGGCCGTACTTTCACAATTGGATATAGACAACAAACTCAATATTGTTGCATTTTATTCTTAAGAGTTCTCTACTGTCAAAATTAATTATAAAATCCATGATAAAAAGCTTCTTATTATAATAGATTCTTTTCAAGAATGATATCATTTCTTTAAAAGAGAAATGCATCTTGTAATTGTATATACAGATCACAAGAATTTAGAATATTTTATGTCAGCTTGAGTTCTTAATCGCTACCAAGCTTGATGGAATATGTTGATATCTCAATTTAATTTTGTCATCACTTATTGCCTTGGAAAGCAACAAGGATTATTTGATGCTCTATCAAGGAGATCATATCATATACCAAAGATAGGGGAGGAGTATTTGATCAACAATATACAATTTTGTTGAAATCGAAGCAATTTCACCTTTGCACTACTATTATATCGACGCCTATTGAACTTAGTTACCTCAATGAGGTGTGTGCTACAACCACTAATAATGCTTTGGCCTTTGATGTTAAGCATCACTTGAAAGAAAATGCTGAAAAGTTCAAATTTGAGAAAGACCTTCTATATTTTGAAGAACGTTTATATATCTCAAAAAGACCAATACAACTACGCATTCTTCAATCTCGCCATGATTTTTTTGTTGTAAATTATTTTGGATTTAATAAGACTTTGGAACTTATTTCTCAAGATTTTTGGTGGCCTCAAATGTGGAAGGCATTGAAAGACTTTGTGCTCTCCTGCGATATCTGTTCAAGATCCAAAAATCCTTAATATTGCTCTTATAGACTTTTACAACCCTTGCTTGTTCTAAGATGGTCATGGTCCTCTATCTTCATAGATTTCATTATAAATCTACCGCCATCCAATTCATTCGACAACATCTTTGTAGTAGTTGATTAACTCATAAAGATATCTCATTTCATCCTTTGTAAAAAGACTGCATCTAGTAAAGAAATGGCAAGGCTTTTTCTTGACAATATATATATTAATATCATGGCCTATCAGATGATATAATATGTGATCAAGAATTCCAATTCATATCTAAGTTTTGGAAATGTCTTTTTAAAATACTAAAGGTGGATATTAAATTTTCTTCGGCTTTTTATCCTCAAATTGCTAGCAAAATAAAACAAGTTAACCAAATTTTAGAGTAGTATTTACGATGTAGCATTAACTATCAACAAAATAAGTTTTAACTCCAATGCTCAAATTTAAGTGATATTGCTTGAGCTTAGAAAAATGAATCTTTTTAGTCTTGAGATCTTATTTAGAAGGTGTTTTGAAAGCCACAATAAAGATCAGATCTTTAGATGGGATGTTTCAATAATAGAGGTACTAATTCAAGGCCATAGGCAATTTTTTCAAGGATCAATAGAATCCATTGCTCAAGAATGGATAACAAAATATATAGCTTCACTAGTACAGCATATTCTTGATTTTTTACATATATAATAAGTTTGAGCTTCTCTTGGAACTCATTGCTAGAAAAGGAAGTAATATTAGAGATATATATTTCGAAGGTTCACAGATCCTTCTAAAATACTCTAGAAGCTTTTTAATTAGTGAAAGTCGGTTGAAAAATTTCTTAGTTAGTAGAAGGAACTCAAGAATCTTCCCAGTTAGTGGAAGGATTTCAAGTAGCTTCTCAAATAGTGGAAGGAGCTCAAGAAGCTTCTCAGTTGGTAGAAGCTGCTCAAGAAGCTTTTTAGTTTGATGGAAGTCACTTAGGAAGCATCCTAGATAAGAATATATATAGGGATTGAGGTTGAAGAGTTCTTCAGTCTCAACAATATATCTCTTAGAGTTCTAACTCACCATCTTGGTATTATTCATGTATTCATCTAGTTAATTCAAGTTCTTATTGGTTTCTTCTTGAAACCTTATCTTAGTTCAAGTCTCTTGTTCTGTATTCTTATGTCCTTGGCACTTGCTTTCCTCAACTCTACAACTTCTTAGCATAGGCTTTAGACTTCTTCTATAGATATAGGAATAATGCTTCTATGATTGGTATTAGTGATTTGTGAAATTTCCACTCTAAGAATATTGATAAGCTCCTGAAGATTTGTAATAGTTGTAAATCTATTCTCACTTTTGTTAAGTATAGCATCCATAAACTTTCCTTCCATCTTAGATAACTTAATAATTCTACAATTTGAATTAGAAGAAGATAATCCACAACGTCTAATATCAAATAAAAATCTCTACAAAGAGAGGTGATCCACTCTCTTTCAAAGAAAAAATCAAGGTTAAAAAGTAATGAATATTTGTATAAAGGTGGATAGTTTGCAACCTTTAAATGTAACAATAGAAGTGAGATAATCCACTCATTTCTTAAATATTGTCGTATTATGTGTTGTCTTGTTCGAGAATGCACTTGGCACCTGGTTATAGAAGGTAAAGTTGTATTTACAAATAATCAAGAAATCCTAATAGGTTTCATCCATATATGAAGAATATAATTCAAATTTCAATTCAAAAGTGTTTAAAAACACTCTTTTTAGTAACATCAACTATACATATATTCCAATTTCTTTGTTTCTTTTAAAATTAAGCAATTTTTATTTTTTTTTGCAAGCCCTAATCCTAATTAGTGAGCTTTGAGAAGCTATAACTTTTAATCCAACTATCCACTTAGTGTAAAATTATCCATACAAATGTCAGTATAAGCCTTCTACATGCTCAAAAAAAATTCAGCCTAATCCAACTTACAGATTGTAAGAAAATGCCCAAAAAACTGCACTGATGACACTCAGCTGCTAATTTAAAAATTGATGTAGAAATTCTAGTGGTGATTTCTCCTTCTTCAACTATTAACGTCAAATCAAATTTGGTATGTAGCTTGATCTCTAAGTCTTCTATTACCATGCCAAAGTTTATATTGATCCAATTAGTAGATCTTTAGTTATCATAGAAATTCTATCCAATCCTAAATTGCCAACTTCCAACAACCCTTTGTATCAAAGCCCACATATCTCCTGATTGCATTGTTAGATTAATACAAGCTTTTGTACACACTTAGCACACCTAACAATCTAGAAAATATCAAATTTTGAATTGTAGATGCTATACAAATTGCACAAATCAATCAAGAATACAAGCCATCATTGTCTTACATAAAATCCAAAATATCAATATAAACATTGACTTTGAACAACGATTGCAAAGTGCTCCAAAATTCTATAGCAACAAACTTAACATCTTTGAAATGATCTTCAAGCTAGCTATCCAATTCTAATCGCCAATTTTCAAAATCCCCCATAATTTGTCTTAGGCAACCATTTTGGTGGCTAGAGATCTGATTTCGACCTTGTTCTACAAACGGCCAATCCTTGGATATCAATCTTACCTATTTTAGGGATTTTATAGCCTAATCCTATCCTCAACTTAATCCTAGTATCAATCATGCTAATAATTTATCCTTTTTATTATATTTTTATTATTTTATGGCCTTTTTAAGGTAGTACAAGAATTACTACAGCCTAGAAGGTAAAATCACTAATTAATACTTATCTACTAGCTATTAAGTGAAGAAAATAAATTAAGAGGCTTTCATAAAAATCTTGTTAAAATATGTTGAATTCTTGTTGAACTAAGATAATAGAGTATTAATTGAATAATCATTTTTAGTCATAGTTTCACCATATAATCGTGTCACAACATGACAACGTAAAATAAGAATATTGAGCCTTCACTCTTATCAAACTACCAAGAATATGAATCATAAAAGAACAAAATATTAATATACTCTTGTGTCACTTAAACGAATAGAAAATTATTTAAAGATAGGATAATATTAAAACTAGAATGGCTATTGCTAAAGACAAAAAGATTAGAGATTCTTGAAATAAAATAGAGAACAAGAAAGGTGTTAATAAGAATGAAGAGGGCTTCACTCTTGTCTCTATATATAATATCTACCTAAGAGTTATATGGTGGCATTCTATAGGACTTCCAATACGTGTTTAATTTGCAACATACATGTCAAACTTGCAAAAGAAGTTACTTATATGTGTGCCACATACTTAGCTTGTTCCACAAACTATCAACATGTGCAATACGTGGCTAGCTTGTTGGCCAAGTTTTTAACCTACCAATCACCTATAGACATGTATAAAGGTGAATCCATATCTATAGAGCTTCTAAGAAGCTTCTCTATAAGATATTATTAAATTAACATACTTTTATCTACTTCTATCTATCTATATTAATTACATAATTATTAGAATAAATCATATGTCCGTGACAGTTATTCATAAGTTGCTAGTATTGACTTCAATTAGACATTTACTCTAGTTGTTGTATTCTAACATAACTATAGGATGAAAGAACAAAAGAAGACAAATATTATAAAAAAACTTAATTAAAGATTTAATAACAAAATTACTTTAAAAAATATAGATAAAAAATAGGAAGGTAATAAAAATATTTAATAATAATATTAAATTTTTTATTGAAAAGACTTTTATTTATTTTATAGGATCATAAATAAGACAAAATAAGATAAATTAGCAAAAATAATACTATAGACATCTTTAGATTAAAAAAAGGATGATTTTTAATAAAAAATTATTTAAAAATATCTTAGATTGATATTTAAAGAAGGCCAATTATAAACCAATGTTGAAATTAGATCCCTAGACACAATACCATTGTCAGGTCGTGATTTGGCTACCATACAAAAATAATATATATATATATATATATATAAAATTTAGTATGTAATTAAATAAAAGCTATATTAATAGATTTTAATTAATTATAAAATATGATTAAATTACTATTTTAGAAGGAATTTGTTTAAAAAAACTATTATTGAGATTTTTATAACTTTATTTTTTTTAATAGTGACTTTTGAGATTGATTTTATGTTGATAATAACTTTTAAACATTTTGAGTCATCTTTATTAGACATTGATGATCTTTGAATTTTTTTTATTTTTATTTTTATTTTTTATTTTTTATTTAATATATCAAACATATATTATATAAATCTTATTAAAAAAAAGATTGAAAAGAAATTTTTAATATCAAAAAGAATAATTAAGCCATCCATGTGGATGAATAGAGATGGATGATAAAATTTTCTATCTCTATTGACTAAAAGTTATACCAAATAGGCTTTAAGGAGGTGGTCAAAGATCTTATTAGGAATTAAGATTTTTTTTTTGAAGGCATTTGAATATCAAAGATTAGAATTAATAAGTTTGGATTTTTGGTTATGATTTTGATACAAAAAATGAATAATTTGGAATTTTTATGAAGAAAATATAGATACTCAAAATTAAGGTATCAATTTTGTGTCTTCTATCATTTTTTGGGATATAATTTACGTATATATATAGCAATAATAGATTGGCAATTAGAATTGGAAAGAATACTTTTTTAACTATATTTTACATATATATCTTGATGAATTTTAAACTAGAATTAAAGGAATATTGGAAGTTAAAGTCAATGCTTGCAATCTCAGGGCAGTATATAACTTGTTTAATTAGTAATTATATTTTAAACTATATTTAAAGCAATTTGAAAGGAGATTATTATTTTTTTTTGAAGTTATTAAGAATCCAACTTACCAACAATTGATTAGTTATGATTTGGTAAATAAAAGGATGTTAAGGATTTTTTAGATATCATAAAAAAAACTTATATTTAAATCTATTTAAATATAAGATATTTTTTTATTAATATAATATTTTTTTAATATTATTATATTTATTTGACTCCTTTATTAATAATAAATAATTTATCAGAGCTTGGCCAATAAGTTATAAATAAACTTTCTATAGCTAAATACCTAGTATATTTCCAAATTGAAAATCATGCCACACAATATTATACATTTATGGCAGATAGGAAGCATTTTAATTCATTGGAAATGAAGTTTGGATATCAAACTTGATAAGGTTTCTTTGAATATTGGTTTCAAGGTTTTTGAGTTTGTAATGACTTTGTGAAAGCTATGTAAAGTCAAGGTTCTATTTGGGTGACTTTGGTTATTGACAAATAAAGTAGATTCACATTTTAGAGAATTTTGTGAATTTTGTAGCATATCTATTAGTAAAAATTTGTAGATTTGTCAACAAAGTTGTGTTGAATAAGTGTTGTAAGTTATAGCATAATCAAATAATTAGATCAAAGGTTATTCAAATTTAAGTGGGCTAAGATCTTATAAATTAGATTTTGAAGATTGGTGAGGATTTTTGTGATTTTGAGCAATTTGCCAATTAGATTGGAATAGTTTTTTTTTGAGTTGAAAGTTAATTTAGTTTTTAGCATTTTTATAGAACTTTAGAATATATAAATAGTATAAAAAAAAACTATTGACATTGGAAGATTGACAATAAGATTGAAAAATGAGGATGGTTGACATCCAAGTACATTAGGAGCTTTTTCTTTCAAATTATATATTCAAATTCCTTCAAATTTTGTATACTTATTTTTAACTAGAAAATTAAAAAGTATAAAAATTTTAAATGAATATCAATGGTTAATTTAATAATTACTGAGATTTTAAATCTACTATAGGATTTGATAAAAATTTAATTAGGATTTGATTAAAATTTATTTAGGATTTATTTAGAATATCTTTATAATTTTATTAAGTTTAAATAGAATTTAATTAGAATTTATTTAAAATATCTTCAGAATTTTATTAAGGTTGAATAAAATTTGATTAGAATTTACGTAGGATATCTTTAAGATTTCATTAAAATTTAATAAGATTTGATTAAGATTTACTTAGGATTGTATTAGGATTTTTATAGGATTAGCTAGAATTGGTTAGGATTTCTTTAAGATATCTTTATGATTTCTTTATAGTTTCTTTAAGGTTCTTTATGATTTCTTTAGGATTTAAAAAATATTTAAAAAATATTTCTTTAGAATTTTTTTAGATTTCTTTTAGATTTCTTTAAGATTCGTTATGATTTATTTAAAGTTTTTTTAGGATTTTTTTAAAGATTTCTTTGAAACTTCTTTATTTTTTTATTAAAATTTCTTGATGATTCTTTTAGAATTTCTTTAAGATTACTTTAGCATTTGATTAGAATTGTTATAAATTTAGTTGGGATTTATTCAAGATTTTATTAGAATTGTTAGATTCTTGATTTTTTTATAAAATAGAAATTTATCTTTCACAACCAAGTGCCCAATGTATTTTCAAACAAGACAATACATAATATAATATAAATGGTGAACTCAATGTGAAAGTTTGAAATGAGAGGTATTGGATTTTATTTATTCTTGTTTAGATTTGATAGAAAAAGAAGGCAACAAGGTTGAAATTAGAACTTCAATGGTAACTTTGGATGGTTATTCAAGTAGAAATTCTAGTAAAATTTCTTTTAGAATATAAGATATGTACATGAATCTAAACATTATAAGTATGTTTTAAGTATTCATATTATCTATACAACAACAATAGTGTAATAATCACAAAGAGGCTTTGGCAACCAAATCATTGCAAGTAATGGTAAATAAGATTGGCCAATTTGATGGAAAGGATATTTTAAAATATTTGAGATATTATGTACAGAAAATAGAATTGAATTATGTTTCCAAAAAGAAGATGATTGAATTATTTGAACCAACTATAGTACTAAAAATAAAAAAATATATGAGGTCAGTTTTAGAATATTTTAAAAGTTCATGGAAGATATTTTTATATATATTAAAAGATGAATATTTTTTAAAAGATATTAATTGGATTACTAACAAATTATTCTTAAAATAAGTTGAACAATTATCAATGAAATACAAACAACTAAAGTATTAGAATATTCTTTTTCCACTTGAAAGGAATAAAAAATTATTAAAAGATGATATAATATTAAACTAGAATAGCTATTGTCAAAGACAAGAAGAGTAGAGGCTCTTAAAACAAGATTGAAAACAAGAAAGATATTGATAAGAGTGAAGAAGGCTTCACTCTTGTCTTTATATATACTATCTACCTAAGAATTATATGGTGATATTTTATAGAATCTCTAACATATGTCTAATTTACAAGATATATATCAAACTTATAAGACAAGTTTCTTATATGTGTGCCATATAATTAATTTGTTTTACAAGCTACCAACATGTGCAATATGTGGCTAATTTGTTGGCCAAGTTTTTAACCTACTAATTATCTATAGACATGAATAAAGATGAAATTATATCTGTAAAGCTTTTCTATAAGATATTATTAAATTAATCTATTTTTATCTATTTCTAATTATTCATGTTATTTAAATAATTATTAGAATAAATCTTATATACATAATATTATCCCCTCTTCTAAAAATGAATTCCACAAGAAGCGGTGATTATATATTGAAGAAGTCCAAGATGCGCCAAATTATATTTACAACATACTCTGATCTTTGTTCTCTTCAAAGATAGTTGATAGGTCCTTTCAATCATTAATAGTATCTCATATCAAGGTAGAAGAATTGCCCTAATATTTGATCATTATTGAGGCCTTCATAACTTCTTTTAAAAAAAATATTTGAAATACTATCAAGAATAATTCTTACTTCTAAAAATATCACCAAATATTGGCAATTTCTTTTAAGGTTGTGATATCAAACATGTTATATTTTACCATTAATTTTAAGAAGAATAAATTGTCCTTAAGGATCTTCATTTTTATTCCATCATCTTGAAGATTGTTACAATTATAATGTCTCATCCAATAAATCAGAAAATAATAGCTTTTAAGCTAAATTTGCTAATTCTTGATTTTTCATCTTTTTAGCATATAAAATCCAAAAAAATAACAAACAATGATACAAGATATTTTTATTGAATTCACTTTACTTTATAATAAAGATTTTCTTCATCTTGATTTTGATAGATGTCATCGATGAAATATATTAACTTTGGTTGATGCACTTGTTAGATTCTTACATAGCTGTCATAAATATTTATTAATATCATATTTGTACCAATGTATAAGATATTTCATTTGATTTTGGTGTTGTCTCAAATTGAAAATTTCTACCACCTCAAATTTTTTATTATTATTTATTCTTATAGAAGGTCGTGGCATTTATCTTCTTCTTTGTATATCCATTGTCTTATATGGCTAAAATAAAGATACATAAAATACAGGATGGATCTTAATAGACTTCGGTGTCGGGAAGAGAGAATCTGCTTTGAAAAAACACTAGATTCTTAATTGCTATTAGAACTAGCAGGGAATATGGGAGGAAGCCATGCAAATATTTTGTATACTTGTACAATATTTTTTGAAGCTTCTATATGATATTATATATTATACTTATATTATACTTATATAAAACTTGTACAAATATAAAATATAATCCTATGTATTATATATATATAATACTTATATAAATATTTATATAAATACTTTATATAATACTTATAAAATAATTATTTAAATACTTAATATAAATAAAAGTATTTATATTTGTATAATATATATAAGTAGAGTATGTATATACTTAAGTATATCTCAAAATACAATCGCATATGAGGAATACAAGTTACACAACTAGCTGAAATTAAATAAATCACTAAAAATTCATCCAAATGTCAAATCAAGCGTGCATAAAATTTATAAAAAGATAATAGTACATTGTAAAATCTATCAAAATTTCACAAATAGAGGTCTTACCATTTAAAAGTTATGGCTGATTGAAGAAGGTATTAAAATTTCCAGCAAACTGCAAAGACAACAAAGCTCCTCTTTGCTTCACCTTCTATTGTGGTCACTCACCTTTCTCTAATTAGACATGCAATAGCTTTTTGAAAAGCTCACTCTATCATCTAACTTATCTTTAGATCTTGTAAATGTGCCTCTCAAACTTCAGATTTTATGGCTAAAAGCTTGAAGAGATGGACCAACTCGAGTGATCGAACAAAGTCCTTGACCCTCTTTGTCAGATGGCAGCAGACCCTTTCCTTCTCTCAAGCTCACAACTCTTTCTTCCCAATTCCAAATACTTCAAGAAATAGCTTGATAGAAAGCTACTACAAATTTTCATATTTTCTATAAATTTCACTAAGAAAAAATTGAAATCAAACTTGCAATAGCAGCTCAAAGTTTCTGCCTTCACTTCTCTATAGCAATAGACCTCATTCTACTAAAACAAGCATAATTTTTCACTCACAATTCCAAAACAAGTAAGCGAGTAGGCTCTAGAATCACCACAACTTAAAAAAAACCTCCTTTCAATTTCATTATAAAAGCTTCAATACACTTGGAGCTATATCCCCTCCAAAACTTGCACACTCAAAATTAAAAAATTAGTTCCAATAAGAGGAGCATCCTCCCCTTTTCCTCCACATCAGCCCATGCCACGCCCACATGGGCAACCAAAATCCTATTAGATAGGCCTTATTTTCTCCATATTCTTCTCTCTTATGCCTTATAAGTAACCATGTTACTTCAAAGTCAACAAAAAAGATAAAATAACCTTTCCAAAATAGCCTTTAGCATTCACACATGTAGGAACTCAAGAATTCAATGAAATAATGAAGTGATGAAGAATGCCTGCCATTCTCTAGTCAAGTAGTTGAGGGTGCCCTGAAGCCAAAGGCGATAACTAAGCTCATTAGAAACACAGGTCACCATCTGACTCTCATTGTTTTTTTCAAAACATCTCTCAATCATTAATTGGTATCCTCCGGAAAGTATAGAATCTGCCTCCAATACAATCACCAAAATTCTTGATTCTAGTTGTAGACTTGATAATGGATATTGGTGAGGATTTGGATCCAAATGAGGTCTGATGCAACGGCTAGAAGACTCTGCTTGATCTAACACATGCCTTTGAGATGTTGAAGGCTGTATTAGTTGAAATTGATTCATCTGGTAAGAGAAACTCTAAACTCTCTGGTTCTTGTGAGTTTATGCTATCAACAATAAAATAACATGTATGAAATTAATAGTTCAGTTCCATAGCAAGGTTGCATTTGCCCTCTTTATATAAATCCGTGTAACTTTTACAAGAAGCTTTTAGTAGCTTTGTCAAAAAGCTTATATTCTTAACAACTTCCTCTACAAGCCTTTTATTTCATCCAACTTTTTTGTCCTTTGAGATTCACACCTATACATAAACAACAAAACAAATAAAAAATATATAATATTTTTACATATTACATGTAAATACAGCATGACACCGATAAGAGTAATTGATAAGCAATTGGATTGACTTGTTTATAAATTAGAAATAGTCCAAGCTTATGATAATTTAGTTTGTCACAAAGACAAATAGTCTTGATATTATGTTAAAATAACTATATTTTATCACCAATTTAGAATTGAGATTATTTCTTATAATAGACATCTACATTGGTCTTTTGTCATTCTTAAGTTTTTTTTAATTATGCCTTTATTGTTGTATATAGTTCTAAAAATCAATTTGTTAAATCTTTTGCCACAAGATTATCAACTTTTAAAAAGTCAAAAGTATCAAATCATGGATGATAATCATAATTAACAAAGAAAGATGTTTATTGAGTAAAAAAATGTATTGAATTATTATAAGCAAATTCTACCAATGGTAAAAGAGTGGTTCAATCATCTTGATGATAATTCATAATATACTTTAAATATTGCTCCAAAATTTGATTTACTCATTTTATTTGTTCCTCAATTTGAAAATAGAAGGCTGCAGATAGTTTTATGTCCACCTTCAATATCTTAAAAAAGATTTTTTAAAATTTTGATACAAATTATGTCCCTCTATCTGATATAATATTCTTTATTAATCTATATTAATAATAGATATTGTCAAGGAAGAATTTAGTTGTTTCTTTGCATATGATAGATTTTGTATACAGTACAAAATGTGCCATCTTAATGAAATAATCTTCAATTACAAATATAAAATCTTATGAATTTAAAATTGGTAGATCCATGATAATATCTATCGAAAGAAAAGATCAAAGTTGTTTTGATATTGGTAATAGTTAAAAAAGTCTATAAGGTCAATGATGAAGAGTTTTTGATTTTAAATAAACATCACATAATTACACAAATTCTATAACTATCTTCTATATTTGAAGCCACTAAAAATATCTTGATATTAGTTTTAAAATCTTATTATATCTAAAATATCCCGCTTCAAGGAAGTTGTTATGAGCTTCAAGAGTATATAATCATGCTTCATCTTTTAGAGCTTATAAGAGTCCTTTAAAATAGAATATATTATTTTTGAACTTGAATTAGGAAGTATCATGAGACTTAGATGAATTATTCTTAATATCATAAACAATAGGATCTAAAGACATATTTAATTGAACTTGGTTGAAAAAAATTGAATCAACAATTAATGTTGATTTCATTGCTTGAAGATAAAATTGTTCTAACTTCAACAAGATTATTCTTTATTGATCAAAAGTTTCATCTCTTTCTTTTGGTTCAAAATAAGAACATTGTTATATAGCGTGATCTTCAATCTGAATATATATTGGATACATAGCTATAGAAAATTTACTTGTAATTTATTAATAAGACTCTAATAAGTGATTTGTCTTTAATAAAATAAATAAATAATATAATAATATTATAAGAATATTATACTAATAAAAACTTCTCATATTTAAGTAAGTTTGTATATAAAGTCCTTCTATGATATTTAAAAATCTTTAATATGTTTTTTTTATAAAATCACAATTAATCAGTTATTGATAAGTTAAATTATCAATAATTTTCAAGAAAAATCTATAATTTTCTTTCAAAACCTTATTTTTATATTAAAAGCTTATTATAGCTCTATATATCTATTTTTTCATCTCTTTAAAGTCTTAATTTTTAAAAAAATCCCTTTATTTTGTACAAAATGCTCAAATTGCAACAAAATTCTTCAATAGCTTATTCACTCGTGAAAATTGATTTCTTCCTAAACTTTGTAGTCCAACAATTCTTGATTGAACTATTTAATTTTTATCAATTTTTTCTCAAGTATAGATTATATCCTTAAGTTTCATTACAAAAAAAAATTCAACTATAGATTTGCTTTCAATCATTTGATATTATAGAAATCTTAGCAAGTGCTTAAAATCCTAGTTTATAGACATCCAAGTACTATATTCTTCATATTTCAAAAATCCAAAATTTTAATGCCACAAAAATTTTATATATAATTTTATATTATAAAAATATATACTTCTAAAAATTTTGAATTAAAAATTTATCAAATTGCTTAAAATTCAATTCAAACTACAACCACTAATTAAATACAATAACTTATTATCTTTAGATTGCAAGCATTGGCTTCAAATCCCAATATCTTCTTCATCCTAATTTAAAATTTTATACTTCTTTTTAGAAGAATCTATGAAATTATACATAAGAAGAGTAGCCAAAAAAGTGTTCTTTTAATTATAATTGCTAAACCTTTATTGCTTTCTGTACATGCAAGTTATATCCAAAAGAGTGGTAGTAGGTATAATTACAATACCTTAACTTTGAGTGCATATATCTCTTTCATAAAAAATCCAAATCACTCTATTTTTACACCAAAACTATGATCAAAAATTGAAACTTATTGATCTTAACCTTTGATATTCAAATATTATTGAAAAAAATCCTAATTCCTAGTAAGACCTCGGCAGCCTCCTTAAAGTCTATTGGGCATGACTTTTAGCCAATAGGAATAGAGACTTCTATTATCTATCTCTATTCATCTATACAAATGGCTGAATTATTTTTTTTGTATATTAAATTTTAATTTTTTTTTTTTAATAATATTTGATATTATTAGTAATAAATCTTTGATGTTATCTTTCAATCCATAATAAAATTGATTATTAAATATTTTATCATTCCACTCTTCATCACAAGCAAGGTTTTGAAATTTAGCAGTATAGATTGTGGTTGACTATGATCCACTTTATGACTATGATTCTTCTAAATAGAAGTATACCTATGAATTCAGCTTAAATAAATCTATTAAAATATTAAAAAGAGTGTTATTATAGATATACAATTTGAAAATTTATATAATCTTTTAAAATACCCTAAAAACTTTTAAATTAGTGAAAGTTGCTTGAGAAGCTTTATAGTTAGTGAAAGGAGCTAAAAATGCTTCTAAATTGATAGAAGAAGCTTGAGAAGCTTTGAAGTTGGTAGAAGTTGCTTGAGAAGTTTTCTAGATGGGAATATATATCAGAGTTAAGGCTAAAGAATTCTTCAGTCTTGACAATATATCTCTTGTAGTTTTAATTCACCTTTCTTGGTGTTATTTGTATATTTATTTAGTTAATTCAAACCCTTATTTATTTATTTTTTTAAATCTTTTTCTAATTCAAATTTTTTGTTTTGTATTCTCATGTCCTTTATAATTTATCAAGACTACCCTCATCTTAAATATCAAAGTTGAATCCTTTTTATTAGAAAGTGAATTATCCCTCTTCTTGAAAGTATATAAGCACTTTAGAAGTTATAGATTATTCTCCTCTAAATTGATATTTTTTCATCACAGTACTAAAGCTTTATCTCTCTTGTGAGGCAATGGATTATCCTTTTTTTTAAAGGTCTTAAAGTATTTTAGAGATTACAGATTATCTTCTTTTAAATTGATATAATTTTTTTATAAATTAATTTTTTTCTATTAAAATAGCTAGAGATTAAGACATTAATATGATTAAATCTTTTGAATCCAAGTTAGATATTATTATAAGCACTTTTATTATTTTATCTTTTAGAATTGTAAAAATTGAATGAATTTTTGTAAAACTTCAAATTATGCAATATCTAAAATATCACAATTTAGACTATATTTATCTCCAATTTCTACACTTGAAGATATAGTATTATCTATATTATACAAAGAAAATCTACCTGTTCAATATTATAACAAGCCTCAAATTAGTCTTTCAGAGAAATATGATAATATACATTCAAAATTTCAAAGATTTGTCAATCAAATTTAATTAATAATGGTTCTACAATCTAATATTTATTTGAAAAAAGAATCATGGATTGGATTGATTAGCACCTTACATATGGAATAAGCATTATTATGATTTGATCTTTTATTTGAAAAAAGATCACCAATTTTAAGCAACTTTGAAGGTTTTATAGAAGTATTTGTAGAAGCATTTGGAAAACATAACAAGACTCATTGGACAATAGCTAAGATTCAAGCATTGTAACAAAGGGCATATTCTATATCAATCTATGTATCCAATTTTAGGTAGCTAGTGTACAACATTAATTGGCACAAAGAAGCTTTAATAATTCAATTCTATTAGGGATTAAGAGACAATGTGAAGGATTTGTTATCATCACTTTTGGATCCACAATTGCTTAATGAAGCCATTAGCTAAGTTATGAAATGTAATAATTGACTATTCTAATGTCATCATGATCAACGTTCATAGACTTAAGTAAGACAATACGCAATTCGACACATTCCTATTATATTGGCAAGCATTTTAAATATATATTTAAAAATAAAAGATATACAATTTGATGTAATATGTTTTAAACATCTTAGTCTATAAGAAAAGAAGTATCAAATAAAAGAAGGTCTCTACTAATATTGTAATGAGAGAAGCCACAAGATTAGTAATTATTTGAAGAAATAAAATTGACACAATACTAAAATCAAGAGTGCAATTATTTAGGAAAACAAAGATGTTCAGCTATAATATGGATCATTGTCGTGTAGTAATATGACCATTAGGTGAAAGAAGAAAGGAATGGTTATATTATAGAAAAGCTCAAATAAGAATATTTGAGAAAATTATCTTAGAAAAATAAATAATAGAGAAGGAGGTAGAAAAAAATCAAAAGGTGTTGATATTATTTTTTGTAGAAGTGACTTCTAATTGTTTTGTATGGCCATAAATAAGGCAAAATAAAGTAGATTAGAAAAACAAAAAATATATATATCTTTAGAAAAGAATTGAAAATAGGTTTCAAAAAAATTTACCATAAAAATCTCAAAATAGATATCCAGAGAGGACCAATTATGAGCCAAGGTCAGAATCAGATCTCAAGGCACAAAACCACATACCTATAGTGGATTGAGAGGCTTTTTGGTAGACTAAAGAGTAGAATTAGAAAACAAACTTGAAAGGTTTTGTATAAGATTTGATTTGGAATGATTTGGATCAAAACTGACTTTGTAAGAGCTTTGCAAAATTAGGGTTGTTTTGGGCGACTTTGAATTTTATGAAATAAAATAGGATTTATGCTTTGGACAATTACAAAATTTTTTTAGCAGATCTATGGTTAAAATTTTGTAGGTTGATTGGTATTGTTGTTGTCAATCTGTGCTACAATTTTGAGCTTAATCTAAAGATTTGATTATAAGTAATTGAAGTCTAAGTGGATTAAGGTCTCAAAAATTGGATTTTTGAAGGTCAATTAGGATTTTGCAGATTTTGAGCAATTTGCAAGTTGGATTTGAGTGAAATTTGTATTTGTGGACAGAAGATTTAGTTTTCTATATACATGTGAAATTTGAAATCAATTGAATAGTGAGAACAGGAGATTTAGGCACTAGATTATTGGTATTAAGTTTGGAGAAGGAGGCCGGCCAACACTCAAGCAGATTTATATGTTTTTCTTCTTTTTGGTAAGGTAGATCTTCTTGAAGCTTGATGTATTTGTTGTCAACTTAGTTGTTAAAGCATACATAAAAATTCAATCAAGATCAATAGTTTATTTGGTAGTGATTGAGGCTCTAAAATTGCCTTAGAAATTACTTAGGAATTAGTTAGGATTCGGTTAGGATTTAGAATTTGGATTTAGGATTTAATATTTGATTAGGATTTGATAAGGATTTGATTAGGATTTGATTAAGATTTAGGATTTGGATTTAGAATTTAGTATTTGATTAGTATTTGATTAGGATTTGATTAGAATTTAGAATTTGGATTTAAGCTTTAGTATTTGATTAGGATTTAGGATTTGGATTTAGGTTTTAGTATTTAATTAAGGTTTCATTAAAATTTAGGATTTAATATTTGATTAGGATTTCATTAAGATTTGAGATTTGAATTTAGGATTTAATATTTGATTAGGATTTCAATAGAATTTAGAATTTAGTATTTGATTAGGATTTGATTAGGATTTGATTAGGATTAGGATTTGATTTAGATTTTGACTTAGGATTTGACCAAGATTTGACTTAGGATTTACTCAAGATTTGACTTAGGATTTGACCAAGATTTGACCTAGGATTTGACTAGGATTTGATTAGAATTTGACTAGGATTTGACTTAAGATTTAACCAAGGTTTGACTTAAGATTTGACCAAGATTTGACTTAAGATTTGACCAAGGTTTGATCAAGATTTGACTTATGATTTGACCAAGGTTTGACCAAGATTTGACTTATGATTTGATCAAGGTTTTAAATTTTTTATTTTTAGTATTTTCTAAAATTATTATTTTATATGTTATTTTTTTATGATTAATGTATGATTCATTTATTCTTCTTTTTATAATTTCTTTAAGATTGGATCAAAGTTTGATTAATATTGTCAAAATTTAATAGAAGTTATTTAGGATTCTATTAGAGTTGTTAGGATCTTGTTGTTACATATTTCTTTTTTATCTTCCACAACAAGGTGTTCCGAGCATTCTCAAGCAAGACTTCACGTATTACAACACCATGCGGCTGAATAGTTTAATATTGCAAAACTATTTAGGTTTTTCTCTTTTTTCTCAACTTGCTTATTATTTTATAATTCCTATGTGTTTTGGCTCTCAAAAGCTTCAAATGCCTTATTGGATTCAATGGCATGTGCTTGTTTTTTAGATGAGACATTTACTAAGCCTCATAAAATTCCTCTAGTACAAAAATCCAAACCTGTTTATATAGAAGTAATAGATGAACAATCCTTATTATATAGTAGTATCATCCATAAAACAATGCATGTAGAAGTGTCATTTAAAAACTATAACAGCCAAATTGTATTGAATATTATTAAAATTCTTTCAAATCCTGTTATTCTTGACCTTTCTTCATTTGAAAAGTATAATCCATTTATAGATCAGAGGTTGCAAAGAATGACATTTTCAATAAAAATCCCTCTAAGAAAACTTTGTAACTTATAAGTTGCTTCAATAAATATAGACTTCTATATTTATTGAAGCAATAGCCTTTATAAGATCGGCCAAAGAAGGTACATCATTCATTATTTATGTAACTCCAATAAAAGAAGATATGACTTCATTGGCAAGTATTCTAGAGCAGTATAACAAATTTCAAGATGTTTTCCAAAAGAAGAATGTTAATATATTATCAAAGTACCAAAGTACTAATAAGATATGGATATTTTGAATATAATATCATGTCTTTTGAATTAACAAATATACCTGCTATCTTTCAATATTTAGAAAAAGATATCTTTCAAAAACATCTAAATAAGTTTGTGGTGATCTATCTTAATGATATCTTGATTTACTTAAAAAATCTGGAAGAACATTAGGAGCATATAAAATTGGTATTATAAAAGCTATGAGATGCACATCTACATACCAAGCTAGAAAAATATATATATTTCATCAACCAAAGATGAAATTTTTGGGATATATTATATCTACTAAGGATTTGATGATGGATTCTAAGAAAATAGAGGCGGTTATGCAATAGGCTATTTTAAAGATTATAAGAGATGTACAATGCTTTCTTGAATTTTTCAACTTCTATTAAATCTTCAATAAAAATTACTCTCAAATTGTTATCTCTCTTGCTGAATTGATATGCAAAGATAAGTTAAAATACAACCTTCAAGTGGAAAAGGCATTCCAAGACCTCAAGGCAACTATCACTATAGCTCCAATTTTAATATATCTTAACTTTATAAAAGTATTATATATAGAGACCAATGCTTTGGATTTTGTAATAAGGATCATACTTTCATTAATGAATATAGATAATGAACTTTATTCCATTGTATTTTATTCTTGAAAGTTTTTTACTATTGAAATTAATTATAAAATCTATAATAAAAAGCTTCTTGTTATTTTGGATTCTTTTAAAAAATGACATCATTTTTTCAAAAGACGAATGCATCCCATGATAATATATACAAATTACAAGAATCTGGAATATTTTATATCAGCTTAGATTTTTAATTGTCGTCAAGTTCAATGGAATTTGTCACTATTTTGATTTAATTTTGTTACCACTTATTAACCTAAAAAGAAACAAAGATTGTTTGATACATTATCAAAGAAATCATATTTTATACTAAAGACAAGAAAAACAGTGTCTGATAAAAAATTTACAGCTTTGTTGAAGTCAGAGCAATTTTGTCTTTGTGCCTCTATTATATTGACACTTATTGATTCTAATTTTCTCAATGAAGTGCGTGCTGCAACCACTAATGATACTTTGTTCCTTAATGCCAAGCATCACTTTAATAAAAATGCTCATAAGTTCAAGCTTAAGAAAGACCTTTTATATTTTGAAGAATGTTTATATATCCTAGAAGGACCAACACAACTATATGTTCTTCAATCTTGCCATAATTTTTCAATTGCAAATCACTTTAAACTTAATAAGACGTTAAAAATTATTTCTTGAGATTTTTGGTGGCTTCAAATGTAGAAGGCTATGAAGGACTTTGTACTTTCTTATGACATCTATTGAAGGTCTAAGAATCTTCAATATTGTCTTTATAAATTCTTACATTCCTTGCCTATTCTAAGATGGTTATAGTCTTCTATTTCAATAGATTTCATTGTAGATCTATTGCCATCCAATTCATTGCATAATATCTTTGTGGTAAGTGATCGACTCACAAAAATGACTTATTTTATTCTTTGTAAGAAAACTACTTCTAATGAAAAAACAACAAGGCTCTTTTTTAATAATATATATTAAAATCATGGCTTATTGGATGATATCATATTTGATTAAAGATCCTAATTTAAATCAAAGTTTTGAAAATATTTTTTTGAAATATTGAAAATAGATATTATATTTTCTTTGGCTTTTTATCCTCAAATTAATGACCAAAGAAAAAGAATTAATCAAATTTTAGAATAGTATTTATGATGTAATATCAATTATTAACAAAATGATTAGATCTTATATCTATTATTATTATTATAATATTTATGCCTCAATTCAACAAACACCATTTTATTCCAATTATGGATACCACCCAAAGTTTGATCTATGGAATACACCAAGAAACAACAATCTATCAGCTAAAGGATTTGTAAAGCATCTATCAAAATACTAAACAACCTTGAAGCTTCAATTGCAAGCAACTAAAGATTCTTATAAGATATTCGTAAATTAATTTAAGAATCAATTGCTTGCTTTTTATATTAGAGATAAAATATGGCTTCTTCAATGGAATATTAAGATCAAGCAGCCATGCAATAAATTGAAATATTAGAGGTTAGGACCATTTTTCATCCAAAAGCAAATTAATTTGGTAGCATATTATTTGGAATTACCATCGTCTATAAAGTTACATCCAATTTTTTATGTCTGTCTTTTAGAGCCTTATAAAAAAATTATATATCTTAAAAAGAATACAATAATAATATCAAAATCAAAAATCATGAAGAATACAAGATCAAACACGTACTTGATTTACGATGAAAGTAAGACAAATTGGAATATCTTGTTCATTGGCATAGCTATAATATCAATGAACCCATATAAGAATCGGCCAAAAATCTCACTAATGTACCTCAAAAAATATAAGAATTTCATCAATTCTATTTCCAAAAATCCAAATGTGTTTGATAATAACTTCTTGGTGAAGATTAGATTTGAAGAATATTCATAAGAAGGAGAGAGTTAAAGTAACGCATTCATCAGTATATAATTATGTATTTTAAAATTGAATAGAGTAGTAGAATCAAATTAATCACTATATCAAATATTGAAATTTTGAAAGATTTAGAAAAACAAGATTTAGAAGATTCATTTGCTATGTAAGCTTCAAATAAACTAGTGAAGTTTTCATAGCCTTTAATTAAGCAAAGTGAGAATGATATATTTTAATGTCAAGTATAACTATAGTTGGAGCCATTAGGAGCAAAATCCAATGATATAAGTCTTAGTTCCAATGCTCAAGCTTTATTAATATTCCTTGAATTTGGAAAGGTGAATCTTCTTAAGCATGAGATCTTCTTTAGAGGGTATTTGGAAGGTTGCAATAAAATTTAGATCTTTGTATGGGATGTTTCTACAATGGAGGTACTACCTTAAGACCATAAGCAATTTCTTTGAAAACCAGTAGAACTTATTATCTAAGAATAGAAAATAAAATAAATAGCTTTATTAATATAATATATATTTAATTTTTTACATATGTGGAAAGATTTCCAAAAATATGAGCTCCTCTTCAAACTTGTTATTAGAAAAAAAGTGATATTAGGAATATACATTTTAAAAGTTCATAGAATCGTCTAGAATATTTTAGAAGCTTTCAAGTTAGTGAAAGTTGCTTGAGAAGCTTCTTAGTTAGTAAAAAGAGCTAAAAAAACTTCCAAGATGATAGAAGGAATTCAAAAAGCTTCCAAGTTGGTAGTGTCAAGGACATGAACTAGAAAAAGATACATAATCTAATGAAAATTGTATCAAAGAAAAGTCACAAAATGGGAATAAGAAAGTATGTATATTCAAAGAAAACTGGAATGGCTATTGCCAAAGATTAGAAACATGAAGACTCTTGAAACTAGACTAGAATCAAGAAAAGAGTTGACAAGAGTGAAGAGGGCTTCACTCTTGTCTCTATAAATACTATCTAACTAAGAACTATGTGGCGGTATTCTATAGGACCTCATACATGTGCCTAATTTGCAAGACACGTATCAAACTTGCATGATAAGTTTCTCACATGTGCGCCACGTACTTAGCTTGTTCTGCAAGCTACCAACAAGTGCATCATGTGGCTAGCTTATTGACTAAGTTTTTAACCTACCAATCACCTATAGACATGTATAAAGGTGATTTTGTGTCTATGAAGCTTCTAAAAAGCTTCTCTATCAGATATTATCAAATCAACTTATTTTACCTACTTCTATTTGTCTATATTACTTAGGTAATTTATTCGACTAAATCTTATGTCCGTAACATTAACCCCCTTTCTAGAGACGAGTTCCACAAAGAGCGGTGATTATATGTTGAGGAAGTCCAGAATATGTCGAATTGTGCTTGTCACATATTCTGATCTCTATTCCCTTCAAAGGTAATGGATAGGTCCTTTCAGCCATCGATAATGTCCCATACCAGGGCGAGAGGACCACCCTGTTATTTGATCATTGTTGAAGCTTTCATAACTTCTTTCAAAGAAAATATTAGAAACACCATCAAGAGTAGTTCCTACCTCTAAAAGTATCACCAAACATTCGAAGTCTCTTCCAAGGTCGTGATATCAAACATGTTGTATTTTGCCATCAATCCGAGGAAGGACATGTCGTTCTTGAGAGTCTTCATCTCTATTCCGTCGTCTTGAAGGTTGTAATAGTCGTAATATCTCATTCGGTAAATCAGCAAATGATGGCTCTTGAGCTGAATTCGCTAGTTGTTGATCCTCTATCTCTTTAGCACAAACAAATCTTATGACAAACAATGATACAAGGTAGGATAAAACCTCTAAAGAACCTGCTTTGCTTTATAGTAAAGATTTTCTTGAGTATTTATCTTGATTTTGATGAATGTCATCGATAAAATGTATTAACTTTTATTGATGCATTTGTTAGATTCTTTGATGGCTCCCATGTGCGTTCACTAATATCGTATCCGTGCCAATGCATAAGAAATTCCAGTCAATTTTGACGCTTGAATCTAAAACATTGAATTGTGTTGTTCCTTGCATATGCATTTATTTTTGTCGTTCTTGAGCTTCTTTTAATTGCACCTTCATTATTGCATGTAGCTTTGACAAACGATTTGCCAAATCTTCTGCAACTGGATTATCAACTTTTGAAAAGTCAAAAGCATCAAATTGTAGGTGATAACCATAATTGGCGAAGAAAGGAATTTGTTGCATAGAAGAATGAATCGTATTATTATAAGCAAATTTTGCCAATGGCAGAAGAGCTATCCAATCATCTTGTTGATATTTGATGGTACGTCTTAAGTATTGCTCCAAGACTTGATTCACGTGCTCTGTTTGTCCATCAGTTTGAAGATGAAAAGCTGAAGATAACTTTATGTCCACTTTTAAGATCTTGAAAAGGATTCTCCAAAACCTTGACACAAATTGAATTCCCCTATCCGATATAATATCCTTAGGTAACTCATAATAGCGATAGATATTATCAATGAAAAGCTTAGTTGTTTCTTTACCTGTGATATATTTTGTGCATGGCACAAAATAAGCCATCTTGGTGAACCAATCTACTATCACAAATATAGAGTCATTAGATCTTGAGCTTGAAAGATCTGTCATGAAATCCATAGAAACAAAAGACCATAGTTGTTTTGGAATAGGTAATGGCTGAAGAAGCCCAAAAGGTCAATGACAAGGAGTCTTTGATCTTGAATATATATCACATGATTGTACAAAGTCTTTGACTGTCTTTCACATTTGAGGCCACCAAAAATCTCTTGATATAAGTTCCAAAGTTTTGTTGTATCCAAAATATCCTACTGCTAGAAAATCATGACATGCTTGAAGAACACGTAAACGTGCTTCTCCTTTTGGAACATATAGACGTCCTTCAAAATATAGTAGATTATTCTTGAATTTGAATTTAGAAGAATCATGAGACTTGAAAGAATTATTTTTGATATCATGAACAAGAGGGTCTGAGGACATACTTGACTGAATTTGCTTGAGAAAAGTTGAATCAACAGTCAATGTTGATTTTATTGCTTGAAGATAAAATTGCTTTGGTTTCAAGAGAACCATTCTTTGTTGCTTAAAAGCTGCATATCTTTCTTTTGGTGCAAAATAAGAACGTCTAGAAAGGGCATCAAACAAACCTTGTTGTTTTCTTAGCCAATAAGTGATAATGAACTCGAATCTTGACAAAGACATACTCGAACGAGCTTGACGACGATTCAATACGTATGCCGACATGAAATACTTGAGATTCTTGTGATCTGTATACATAGTAACTAGACTCGAAATGCCTTCTAAATAATGACGCCATTCTTGAAAAGAATCTACGATTGCAAGAAGTTCTTTGTCGTGGATCTTATAATTGATCTCGGTTGTTGAGAATTTTCTTGAATGAAAAGCTACTGGATGAAGTTTGTCATCTGTTCCCATTTATGACAAAATCGCATCCAAAGCAAAGTCTGATGCGTCTGTTTCTATAAAAAAATGCCTTAAAAAATCTGCTCGATACAGGATAGGTGCAGAAACAAACGATGTCTTCAAAGCTTCAAATGCTACTTCTGCTTCTTGATTCCATTGGAATTTTTCTTTACAAGTCAAACGTGTAAGTGGAGCCACAACTCGAAAGAAGTCTTTGATGAAGATCCAATAATAATTGGCAAATCCCAAAAAGTATTGGACATCTCTTACCGTCTTTGGAATCTTCCAATTCATGATTGTCTGGACTTTCTTAGAATCCATCACGAGACCATTATTTGAAATGATGCATCCTAAGAAATCAACTTGAGTAGTGTGAAATATACACTTTTCCATCTTGGCGTTGTCGTAATACGTGAAGTCTTGCTTGAGAATGCTCCGGGCACCTGGCTGTGGAAGATAAAAAGAAAATACGCCACAACAAAATCCTAACAATTCTAATAGAATCTTAATTAACTTCTATTAAACCTTAACAATATTTTTCAGCTTGATTCAATCTTAAAGAAATTATAAAAGAAGAATAAATGAGTCATTCAATAATCATAATAGAAAATAATATATAAAATGCTAAATTTAGAAAATACTAAAAATAGAATCTTAAAACCCTAAATCATATCTTATTCAAACCCTAGTCAATCCCTAAGTCAAACCTTGATCAAACCTTAGTCATACCCTAAGTCAAACCTTGGTCAAACCTTAGTCAAACCCTAAGTCAAACCCTAGTCAAATCCTAAGTCAAACCCTGATCAAACCCTAAGTCAAATCCTAGTCAAACCCTAATCAAACCCTAAGTCAAACCCTAATCAAACCCTAACCCTAATCAAACCCTAACTCAAATCTTGGTCAAATCTTAGTCAAACCCTAATCAAATCCTAAGTCAAACCCTAGTCAAACCCTAATCAAACCCTAGTCAAACCCTAATCAAACCCTAAGTCAAACCCTAATGAAATCCTAACCCTAATGAAACCCTAAGTCAAACCCTAGTCAAACCCTAATCAAACCCTAAGTCAAACCCTAAGCAATTTCTAAGGCAGTTTTAGAACCACAATAACTACCAAACAAACCGTTGATCTTGATTGAAATATTTCATACACCTTAACAATTAAGTTAAAAACACACACCCCAAGTTTGAAGAAGATCCAACTTACCAAGAAGAAGAAAAACTTACAAATTTGCTCGGATATCAGCCGGCCTCCTTCTCCAATCTTCACGCCAATATTCCAGTGCCTAAACCTCCTATTTGCACCGTTCAACTGCTTCCAAATTTCACAAGCATGTAGGAAATTAAGTCTTCTACACACACACATAAATTTCACTCCAATCCAACTGATAGATTGATCAAAATCTGCGAAACCCTAACTGACCTTTAAAACCCAATTCCAGAGACCCCAACTCACATAAATTTCAATAACCTTTGATCAAACTGTTAGATCAATCTCAAATTCACAGCACACATTGACAACAACAATATCCAAAAACCCACAAATTTCCAGCTGTAGATCTGCTGCAAAGCTTCTGGAATTGCCTAAACCATCAACCCCAATTTATTTCACAAAATCTCAAGTAGCCAAAATAAACCCTGACTTTGCAAAGCTATTACAAAGTCGTGTTTTCTCCAAATCACTCAAAATCAACTCCTATATAAAACCCTTCAAGTTCACTCCCTAACCCCAATCTCCGATCTGCAAAAAAGACCTTTCATTCGCCATCGGCACGCGGTTTTGTACCCTGGGGTCTGGTTTCGACCCAGGTTCTTAACCGGCCCTCTCCGGATATCAACTCTTGTAGTTTTGAGGTAAATTTCTCTAAAACCTACTCTTAACTTCTTATTAAACATACCTATATCAATTATTTTTCTAATCTACTTTGTTTTACCATTTTTATGGCTTTACAAAGTAAGTAGAAATCCCTTTTATAAAAGGCAGCATTAGCACTTTTTAATTTTTACTACCTCCTTGTCTATTATCTATTTTTCTAAGATAATTTTCTCAAATATTTTCATTTGAGCTCTTCTATAATATAATCATTCCTCCCCTCTTTTACCTAGTAGTCGTATTACTACACGACAGCGTTGTTGTGTTGTGACACGATTATATGGTGAAATTATGACAAAAAATGATTTTTCAATTAATACTCTACTATCTTAGTTCAACAAAAATTCAACATATTTTAACAAGGTTTTTATGAGAGTCTCTTAGTTTATTTTCTTCACTTAATAGCTAATAGATTAGAATTGGTTAGTAATTTTACCTTCTACATTATAGTAATTTTATTATTGCCTTAAAAAGGCCATAAAATAATAAAAATATAATAAAAAAGATAAATCACTAGCATGATTGACATTAGGATTAAGTTGAGGATAGGATCGGGCTATAAAATCCCTAGGATAGATTAGATGGATATCCAAAGGTTGGCTGTTTGTAAGACAGGGTTGAAATCAGACCTTTGGCTACTAAAACGGCTGCTTAGGACAAATTAAGAGTCTTTTGACAGATCAAAAGATGGAATTAGACAGAAGACTTAAGAGATTTTGCATAGGATTTGGTTGAAAGTGATTTGGATCAAAAATAACTTTGTAATAGCTTTGCAAAATCAGGATTGTTTTTGGCAACTTGGGATTTTGTGAAATAAAATAGGGTTGATATTTTAGGCAATTTCAAAAGTTTTGTAGTAGATCTACAACTAAAAATTTGTAGATTTTTGGCTATTTTTGTTGTTAATGTGTGCTATGAATTTGAGCTCAATCTAATAGTTTAATTATATGTAATTGAGATTTAAGTAGGTCAAGGTCTCGGGAATTAAGCTTTAAAGGTCAATTGGGATTTTTGAGATCTTGAGCAATTTGCTAGTTGGATTGGAGTGAAATTTGTGTGTGTGGGTAGTAGATTTGTTTTTCTATGCACATACAAAATTTGAGAGTAATTGAATAGTGTGAAAGACAGATTTAGATACTGAAATATTGGCATTAAGATTGGAGAAGGAGGCCAGCCATCACCCATGAAAATTTATGGATTTTTCTTCTTTTTGTAAAATTAGATCTTCTTCAAATTTAAAGTGCTTGTTTTCAACTTAATTAATAAGATTTATGCAAAATTTAAATCAAGATCAACGGTGTCATGGTGAGAGTCTTAGCCCTAAGAAACACTAGGTCTTTTTTTTCCTCTAGTTTCTCAAGTGCAAGATGAGATTCATAAAGTTCATAAAATTGAAGAATTTATATAAAAACATACTTTATTAACCCTAACATATTCTGCCTTTAGAAACCCGCCCTCAAATTTGCTCATAAATCCTATAATATCACATCAATTGAAGAAAAATATGGACACAAGGTACAAGGGAATAAGAAAGCAAATCCCAAAAACCTTTTGATTATAGCTCATGTGGTTAGAGAGAACCATGTTGTCAAAGTAATCCCTCCATGCTGCCTTTGATTCTGGACCCCCTTTGCTTCACACCTTCATTGCTCTTCATTAAAGAAGACCTAAGTGCTGAAATTTGGTAGGCTTATAGCTTATCTCATGTTGTAAACACCCTCCAAATATTGCTCCAAGAGCCTTCTCCAAACTTGAGTTATAGGTTCCATCCTTCTTCTTTAATTTTGCCTTCTAACAACTCTGGATCCGACCACAATTTTCCTCATAACTCCTCGAATATAACTCCAATAGCAATCAGTTTTTTACACAACTTAATAGACTCATATATCTACAAATCCCAACAAATTTTACTCAAAATACTACTCTGATCACAAAGATATGCTCCCTCAAACTTCACTGATTTGGAGATAGACCCCTATCACTTTGAAAGAACATAACATTTTATTTATAAGACTAATGAGTATCAAACTTGCACTCATCTCTTCCTTATCTTACATAGATCATGTCTATCAAATTTCACACTCAAATTCGTCTCCTAAATCTCTTTATACCCAAAAAAACCCACACACATGCACTGCCCATACAAACCCTCAACCCTACCTTCACTCTATTTCTTTTTTCATTCAAACCGGTTACAATTTCACTCATAACTCTTTGCTCAGAGGTCATATTGACTTGAGTCTTTGATACAAAGTAGTTAACTTTATAAGGAACAAAAACCCAACAAATTTTGCCACTAAAGTGTAAGTGGTTTCCAAGAACCAAGGCCCGAAATTTAGTAACCCTCACTGCCCTAGTCTTAAACACTTGCAACTTTCACGACTCATATCTCCCTTGATACTTAATCATAAGATATGAGAATTTTTTCTATTACTTCTTTATCTTGTCTACTACAAATCCACAAAAACTCGCACCTAAAATCCTCTCTAAGCTTCCTCTATACACAAAAATATATACTGCCTATCAAAAAAAATCCTATGCCTTCCAAAAAAACTCTCCTCCTTCTTCTTTACGACCCTTCCTTGTCATCTCCCTCCTGGTCTTCTTTATCCTCTTGGTCAAAAAGACCTCTTAGCCCATGTCTTTTCCACTTCCTCAACCTTTTCCTTTTTACTAACTTGATGAAATTTCACTTTTCAAGGTAAATTTCCATTGTATCTTCTTACTACTAATTTTCTATCAATCTTTCTTCTAATCTTAATCTTTTTATTTTAATGCATTCTTTTATGTTTTTCACACTATGTTTTGATTTACAACACAACAATGGTTTATTTGGTAGTTATTGAGATTCTAAAACTACCTTAGGATTTTCTTAGGATTTGATTAGGATTCGACTAGGATTTAATTAGCGTTTGTTTTAGGATTTGACCAGGGTTGAGTAGGATTTGATTAGGATTTATTTTAGGATTTAATTAAGGTTTGATTAAAGATTATTTAGAGATTGATTAGAGAGGTTAGGATTAGTTTTGTTACAATTTTTTTTTTATCTTCGACAGCCAGGTGCCTAGAGCATTCTCAAGCAAGACTTCATGGCATACGACAGCGTACAATCTTGCATCTCTAAGTTTTTGTAATACTTGACAAACATATACTTCATATTCTTCTACATTCTTTGAATAGATCAAAATATCGTCTAGGTAGCATGTGACAAAATTATCTAAGAACTCACAAAAAACATCATTCGTGAGATGTTGAAAAGTAGCTGGTGCATTCATAAGTCCAAAAGGCATGACATTATATTCAAAATATCCGTACCTAGTTCGAAATGCAGTTTTCCATTCATCTTCTTCTTTGATGCGTACTAGATTGTATGCTCGTCTTAGATCTATTTTTGTATAGATCTTAGCTTGATTGAACTAGCCAAGGAGTCCTGATATCAGAGGTAATGGATATCTGTTCTTGATTGTGATCTTGTTGAATCCTCGATAGTCAACACACATCTGCAATGATCCATCTTTTTTCTTCCCAAATAGAATTGGAGCTCATATTGGAGATTTAGAATGGCGTATGAAATTCTTGGCCAAATTCTCGTCAATATATGCCTTGAGTTCAGCCAATTCATCTTGTGATAAACTGTAGATTGGTCCAAATGGTGGCTGAGTTCCTTCTTTAAGGTCGATTGAACAATCATATGGACGATGCTCCGGAAGAATATCTGCATTTTTTTTCTCAAAAACGTCTTGATAATCTTGATATTGACTTGGAATGCTACTTGAAGTCTTTCCATCATTGGAAATAGGTGTAGCATAAATGACAAAAGGTGATCCTTCTTTTGCAGCGTGCAAGAAAGCTCTTGCACCTACAAATACAGGTTTAATTCTACTAGACTTATGATTTCTTACTTGATTAACTATATTGTTAGCTATACTTTTAGAAAAGTTCAGAGTACGAGAAATCCAATCTATTTGAGGGTTGTGTTTTTCTAACCATGATAGACCTAGAATAACTGGAATAGAGAGAGATCTAATTATGTTAAAAATTACGCAACTATTATGGCCATTTACTACTATGTCTAGAGGAAGTGTTTCATGAATAATATTTGCAAAAGATAAAAGACGATCATCTATGACTTCTACGTGTACGGGTTTAGATTTTTGTACTATTTGTATTCTATGGCTTTTAGCAAATTCTTCATCTAAAAAGCAAGCGGAGGCTCCCGAATCTTTTAAAGTAAAGACTTTGTAATTATTAGGTCCTAAATACATATCTATTATAAAACAAGAAGATGGTTGTGAGGAGAGGATAGGACCTTCATTAGAAATTGTACAAGATCTCAGCCGCATGGTCTTTATTGTGGCTGGACAAACTCGTTTTCTGACATATTATCTTCTTTGACAGTCGTACTCCTCATCTTATGGTTGCATCGTTTCTTTTGACAATTTTGAACAGTGTGTTTAGGTTCTCCACAATACAAGCACAATCCTTCTTGACGACATCAAGTCTTTTCTTGTTCAGTAAGCGGCTTGAAACGTATAGCATCAATTTGTATGTCCTTGACTTCTGAAGGTACATATTGAAAAGACATTGGTGCTGCCACTGAATTATAATGTCGCTAAGGTTCTCTTATACGACTTTCAGATCTAAATTTATAAAGTTGATTATCACACTTCACCACAAAGTCTATTGCTTGACTCAATGTTTGAGGATCGGATAAATTCAACATCAATTTCTTCACTTTATATTGTAATCCCTAGAGAAATTAACTGATGAGTGCAGCATTGTCCCACTTGATATCGATTGCTAGTTGTCAAAATTGTGAAGCATATAATGTCACTTATCAATTGCCTTGTCGTAAGATACGAAGCTTTTTGGTTGCAACATGAGTTGCATTGTGTTCTCCATACATAGATCAAAATTCTACTAACAAAGCTTCTAAATTATCCAATATTGGATCACGTCATTCCAAAAAAGATGAAAACCAAGATAAGGCAGAACTTGAAAATAGTGTATGCATAAATCTGACTTGCGATCTTGGAGTTGGAAAACTTTGCGGTTGCAATTCAATCACTAGTTGGACTTGGTTGATGAATCCTCAAAACTTGGACCTTGTGCCATCAAACTTCTCAAGTAGACCAATTTTTGATTCTCTAATGCTTGGATGATGTTCTAATGGAGGAGGAATTATATGGCTTAGTATAGATGTTAAAGCAGCTCCAACCATATCTATATCTTCATTATTTGGTAACCTTGTTGCTCCTTGTGGAGGTATAGTGAGTTGATGCATTGCAAGCATCAATTTTCTCATTTGCTCTTGCATTTGTGCCATTGCACTCTTCATTTCGACAAGCTCGGCCATGATAACACTTCATAAAATATATAACACTACTCGAGATAAGTAACAGGGAGAACAAAGAAAATACTAGGAATAATATCAATTTAGAAGAGGGTAATCCGCAACTTCTAAAATACTTGTGTCTTATCAAGAGAAAGGGGTAATCCACTCTTAAATCAAGACAAGACAAAACTATGATATTATAAGTGTACTCTTGTCAATCTGTCAAAGACATGAACTAGAAAGAGATGCATAATCTAATAGAAACTGTATCAAAGAAAAGTCACAAAATGGGAATAAGAAAATATGTATATTCAAAGAAAACTGGAATGGCTATTGTCAAAGATGAGAAACATGAAGACTCTTGAAACTAGACTAGAACCAAGAAAAGAGTTGACAAGAGTGAAGAGGGCTTCACTCTTGCCTCTATAAATACTATCTAACTAAGAACTACGTGGCGATATTCTATAGGACCTTATACATGTGTCAAATTTGCAAGACACATGTCAAACTTCCATGACAAGTTTTTCACATGTGCGCAACGTACTTAGCTTGTTCTGCAAGCTACCAACAAGTGCATCATGTGGCTAGCTTGTTGACCAAGTTTTTAACCTACTAATTACCTATAGACATGTATAAAGGTGATTCCGCATCTATGAAGCTTCTAGGAAGCTTCTCTATCAGATATTATCAAATCAACTTATTTTACCTACTTCTATTGGTCTATATTACTTACATAATTTATTGGAGTAAATCTTATGTCCATGACAAATAGAAGCTACTTGAAAGTCTTCTTAGATAGCAGTATATATTGGAGTCAAGGTTATAGAATTCTTTAGGTTCAACAACGCATCCCTTGAATTTTAGCTCATTTTTTTTAGTGTTATTTATGTACTCATCTAGTTAATTCAAGTCCTTGTCAATTTCTTTTTGAAATTTTTTTTAGTTCAAGTCTCTTGTTTTATATTCTTGTATCTTTGACAAGTGCAACCTTAGATAAAACTTGACTTGTTACAAAAATCTTCAAAATTTTAATCTCATTCCATCAAACTTCTCAGGTATATTAATCTTTGTTTATTTTATGCTTATAGAAGCAATGCTTCTTGGATTTAATTATAAGGCCAATCTACTTGCTTCACTCAACTGTACAACTTCTTGGCATAGGCTTTGAACTTCTTCCATAGACGTAAGAATAGTACTTCTATGGTTGACATTAGTGATGCATGAAATTTCTATCCTAAAAGTGTTAATAAGTTTTTAAAGATTTATAATAGATGTGAATCTTTTTCCACTTCTATTAAGTATAGCATCTATGATTTTTTCTTCTATCTTAGACAACTTTACCAATCCACAATTCAAAATTAGAAGAGAATAATCTGCAACCTCTAATATCAAATAAATTTTTTTACAAAGAGGGGTGATCTAATCTCTTTAAGAAAAAAATCAAGGTTAAAAAGAAAAGAATAGTAGTTTTAAAGGTGGATAATTTATAACCTTCAAATATAAAAATAAAAATAAGATAATCCATTCACTTCTAATACATAAAATAAAAATAATGAATTAGCATTCTTGTCAAATTATTTAGGACATATAATACAAATAAGTAAAATATTAGAATATTCTAATATCACTCAAAGGGAATAAAAAATGACTCAAAGATGGTATAATATTAAACTAGAATGACTATTTCTAAAGACAAGAAGAATAGAGACTCTTAAAACAAGATTAGGAATAAAAAAGGCATTGACAAGAGTAAAAAAAACTTCACTCTTATCTCTATATATACTATCTACCTAAAAGCTATGTCGTGACATTTTATAAGACCTCTAACATGTGGCCAATTTGTAAGACTTGTGTCAAACTTACAAGACAAGTTTTCTATATATGCGCCACATAATTAATTTGTTTTACAAGCTACCAATATATGCAATATGTGACTAACTTATTGGCTAAGTTTTTAACCTATCAATTATCTATAAATATGAATAAAAATAAAATCACATCTATACAGCTTCTAAAAATCTTTTCTATAAAATATTATCAAATTAATTTATTTTTATTTATTTCTATCTTTTCATATTATTTAGATAACTGTTAGAATAAATCTTATGTCTGTGACAATAGCCTAATAAGAATTTATAAGCTATAATGTCACATTGTGGTTTGACTACCATGTGAAAATATTATACATATATATTTAACATATAATTTATTATATAATTAAATAAGAGCTATATTAGTTGATTTTATTGGTTATAAAATATGATTAGGTTATTAATTTAGAAAAATTTGTTTAAAAAGGGCTATTATTGAGGTTCATATAGTCTTATTTTTTTTTTGATAGTTACTTTTGAGGTTGATTTTATATTGATAATAACTTTTATATATCTTGAGTTACATTTGTTAGACATTGGTGACCTTTGAGATCTTGTTTATTTCTTTTATTTGATATTTAGAACACATATTATATAAATCTTATTAGAAAAAAGATTGAAAAGGGATTTTTAATATAAAAAAGAGTAGTTAGATCATCCATGTAGATGAATGGAGATGGATGATAGAAGTCTCTATTCCTATTGGCTAAAAATCATATCCAATGGACTTTAAGGAGACTACTTGAAGGCTTTTTAGGAATTAGGGTTTTTTTTCAAAAGGATTCAAATATCAAAGGCTAGGATCAGCAAGTTTGGATTTTTGCTATGATTTTGGTGAAAAATTTGTATAATGTGGACTTTTTATAAAGAAGATATTGGAACTCAAAGTTAAGGTGTTGAAATTGTATCTATTGTCATTCTTTTGAGTATAATTTGCACGTACAAAAAATAATAGAAAATCAACAATTGGGATTAGAAAGAATATTTTTTTGGCTATACTTTTTGTATATGGCTTAATAAAATCCAAGCTAGGATGTAGATATTGGAAGTTGAAGTTAGTGCTTGTAATCAAAGGGCAATAAGTAACCCTCCTTAACTAGTGGTTATGTTTTGAGCTATATCTTAGCCAATTTGATAAGTTTTTAGCTCAAAATTTTTAGAAGTATATATGTTCATGTTATAAGACTATATACAAATATTTTGTGGTATTAAAATTTCGGATTTATGAAATATGAAGAAAATAGTGCTTAGGTGTCTCTAAACTAGGGTTTTAAATACATGATAGGATTTTTAAGATATTAGACGATTGAAAGTGAATTTGCAATTGATTTTCTTTGTGGTAAAATTTAAAAGTATTATCTACACTTTGAAGAGAATTCTATAGAAATTTAATAGTTGGATCAAGAATTATTGAATTTTAAAGTTCAAAAAGAAATAAACTATTCTGGAAAAATAAGCTATTGAAGGTTTTTGTTGCAATTTGAGCCTTTTATACAAGCTAAAGGGATTTTTTAGGAGCCAAGACTTTTTAGAAATATAAAAATAGATATAAAAAGTTATAATAAAACTTTGATATGAAGATGGAGTTTTGAAAAGGGATTATGAATTTTTCTTGAAAGTTATTGACAATCTAACTTATTATCAATTGGCTAGTTGTGAATTTATAAAAAAAAGGATATTAAAGATCTTTTATATGCCATAGAAAGACTTTATTTACAAACCAATTTGAATACAAGAGGGATTTTACTAGTAAAACTTTTCTTTTGTAATAACTTTGTGTTATTTGTCTTTTTTATTAAGGACAAAGTATTTAATATAGTCTTCTCAATAAGTTATAAATAAATTTTCTATAGCTAGGTACCTAATATATTCCTAGATAGAAGATCATACCACATGACAAAAAAGTTATTAAAAAAGTTTAATAGATAATATTCTCAATTATCAAAAATAGAAAAGTTAAGATTAGAGTCAAACAAGGTTGAGTTTTTTCTTTGAGCAACTAATAAAGAATTATAAGAAAAATTGAAGGTTCTTCTTAAAGACAAAAAAAAAGGATAAAGGTGTGAGTCATCAAATTAACTCACTAATTGTTTTAGAACAAAAGAATGCATTTAAGTAACAAAATTACAATTATTAGGTGAAGATGTATTTAGAAGATACTAAATAAAAGAGAATAGTATTAATGGAGAAGAAATGGAATCTTAATAAGTCTTGGAGGTAATTATCTTAGTTGATTTAGTATTTTCTCTTAATTGTAAGAATTAATATTTAATTATGGAAACCAATGTCTATATTGGCCTTCTATCTATATGTATTATTTATGAGAAATATATAAATTTTATTTAGTAGGTAGAAGAAGCATGAGAAAAAAAACCTCATATCTTTTTAATTATTTATATAGAAAATAGGATTTTAGCTGATTTAAATTGATTTTATTATTATAAAAAATCTCTAAGGTAGAATAAAATAGCCTTAAACTGATATTATCATCTTAAAAATAATATAGATATTTTTAATATTTATTTAGAATTTATTTAGAATTTTTTTGGAATTTTTAGAGCAATTTTCAAGACTTTGGTAAAAATAAGTTTTACCACTTTGGGAGCCATTATGAAGAAATGGAGCAAGATTTGAAGGCCATACAAGGTCCCTAAGCTAATTGGATATTTTTAAATACCATGGTGAAGTCAAAAATATAAAAATATTAGTTCTATTAGTAAAAAATAGAAAGACCAGCAGTTAGTATAATCTTTGTAAGAAGGGACTAGTTTTTTAAGGTATAATTGCTTAATTATATACATTTCACTTGTTTTGTGTTTGTTTTTCTTTTGTTCTTGCTTTTTGCTTTCTTCACTTCACACCACCAATTACAAGCAACTCTTAATTGAGGCCATCTTATAATTTGGGTTGAGGGGTGAATTTTACTCTCACAAAAGAATTGACAAAAAAATAGAAAAATATTGAAGATCTCATAAGATTATTTGCAAAGTAAGAAATAGAAAAAGATAGAATTAGTATTTAATATGTAGTATAATTATCTAGATCTTAAGTATCTACTATACAATCAACCATGCTTTTTGTCTAAACTCTAATGACTACATCAATGAAAGAAGAGATGGAAGTAGAAAAGATTATATGTCAAATGCAAGATCTTCAAATTAAACTTACAAGGCATAAAAAGAAGATATCTATAAATAATTTAAAAGCTATTTTTAAATATATATATATATATATAAAGACGTATTTGGTGTGATGATATTTTTTATTTTTAAAAAGATTGTGATGAATTCAATGAGATGATGTAGCAAAGAGTTATTTTTTGAAAGGATCAAAAAATGACATTGAAAGATACTAGATATTTTCTTCAAACCAACTTTGATAAGAAAGGTATGAAAGCATTGGTTCAAAATTATTTGATAGCATATGGAGTTGTAGCACAAAAAATTACAAGTTATGGTACCAATATAGATAATGACTTCAACAAAAATGTAGAAAAAAGTGGATTTTGGTCTTTCACTATTTTTATAATATAAAAAAAAAAAAAATACCACAAAAAGTATTATTAAGGATTATTGCTACAATTTGTGGTGCAATAAGTTGAAAAGATCTTGTAGATATTTTTTTAATGTATGCATACATTGCTAGTAGCCAATATGAAGTCTTGATGGAAGAAAAGAAGAAAAAGGATTTTGATGATATAAGACAAGAAATTTTTTTTAAGATGCAAATTTAAAGAGATAAGGCTTATGAGATAGCTTTACAAGCATTATCCATAGAAGATGTTTCAACAATATTGAAAGAGAAAGAAAAGAAGATAAAAAAATAAAAAATAAATTAATAGGTTACAAAATATTTTTGATATTAAAATAGCAATAAATTTAAAAGAGATGCTTGAAGAATATATACTCAATACTAAGGTTGAATTTATATTAAAGGAGATTCTAAGGATTATAAAGAAAGAATTTCATGATGTTATTATTGACAGATTTAAACAAAAGAAGCAATTAATAAGTGAATCTGGTTCAAATCATATTATTAATGCAAGAATATATAAGAATAAAAAATAATTTAATAAGTATTACAAAAATCAACAAATAAGAAATAAATCATAATTAACAAGTATGTTTTGAAGATTGAAGTGAAAAAGAAATAAAAACTTTAAGTCATTATACTTGGAAATATTAGGCTAGGACAACTATAGAACTAGTAAGAATTAGAAATATAGGGGAACCAATTATTGTTCTAGTTGATTATAGTTCAAAAATAAATCTTTTATCTAAAGATCTTTATAAGAAATAAAAGTAGCCAATTGATGTAGAGCATGGATAGACAATATGAGTGGCTAATATTACAACAATAAAAAAAAAATTACAACAATAAGTTCTAACACCTCTAATAAAATTATATATAAATTATAATTAAAGATTAATAAATATGTTCAACTATTAAAGAAGTTTAATTAATTTTTTAACTAATTATAAAAAAAAATACAAAGAAATCCTAAAGAATTTTTAAAGAAATATTGATATAAAAATCTAAAAAAATATTAAAATATATATTTTTTAAATATTAAAAATAAAAATAATGATAAAATTTTAATCAAATATTAATCAAATCCTAATCAAATCTTAGTCAAATTTTAGTCAAATTTTAATCAAATCCTAATAAAATCTTAAACAAATCTTAAATTTTGAATAAATCCTAATCAAATCCTAATCAAATCCTAAATCTTAAATAAACCTTCATGAAATCCTAACTAAATCTTAAATTCTAAATAAATCCTAATAAAATTTTAGTTAAATCCTAAATTCTAAATAAACCCTATTAAAATCCTAATGAAATCTTAAATCCTAAATAAATCCTGATAAAATTCTATTCAAATTCTAAAATTTAAATAAATTTTAATGAAATTCTAATCAAATCCTAAATAAATTCTAACAAATTTTAACCAAATCCTAAAAAATCCGAACCAAATCCTAATCAAATCCTAACAAATCTTATAGCAAATTGAAACTTCAATTGCTAATGATTGAATTATTGATTTTGATTCAAAATTTGTACATCTTTTAAAAATTAAATTAGCAACATACACAAAAATTATAAAAAAGATCCAACATGCCAAATAGAAGATAAATCCAAAGCTATATTCAAATATAGGCTAGCTTCCTTCTCTAACCTTGATATTGATCTTCTAGTGCCAGTATCTTCTTTTTATATTGTTCAATTGCTTTTAAAATTTATTTACAAGTAAAAAATCAAGCCTACCATCTATACACATAATTTTCACTTCAATCCAACTAGTAGATTACTAAGTATCTTAAAAACCCTTCCTAACTTTTAAAATCCAATTTCCAAGATCTTTATCTATTTAAACTTTAATAACCTTCAATCAAACTATTCGATCAAACTCAAACTTATAGCATACACTCAATATAGCTACAACCAAAAATCTATATAATTTCACCTATAGATCTATAATCAAACTCACAAAATATTTAAAAATATAAATCTCTTTTTATTGCACAAAAACTAGAATCATCCAAATGAACTTTTTTACAAAACTCTTACAAAGTCAATATCTATCCAAATTACTCAAAATCAATGCTCAAAGAAACCTTCTAAAATTTTCTTTCAAATCCTATTCTTTGATCTACCAAAGAACTTTCCATCTGCCATAGATATGCAATTTAGTACTTCAAGGTCTGATTTCAATCCAGGTTCACAATTGGTCCTCTCCAGATATCAATTCTTAGAACTTTGAGATAAATTTTGCTAAAACCTATTTCTAATTCCTTTTTAAAGATACTTATATCATTTATGTTTCTAATCTACTTTATTTTGTCTTATTTATAGCCACACAAAATAAATAGAAGTGTCTTCTAAAAGAAGGCAATATTAGCACTTTTTAATTTTTATTACACCATTATCTATTATCTATATTTCTAAGATAATTTATTAAAATATTTTCATTTGAGCTCTTCTATAATATAATCATTTCTTTTCTCTTTCATCTAATGGTTATATTACTATATAATACTACTTAATTAGTGGTTGTATTTTGAGCTATATTTTAAATTATTTGATAAGATTTTGATTCAAAATTTTTAAAAATATATATTTTCATGTTATAAAATTATATACAAAATTTTTATAATATTAAGATTTTAGAAAATAGAGATATAAAGAAAATAATACTCAAATGTCTATAAACTAGGATTTCAAGTACTTTCAAGGATTTTTGAGATATCAGACAATCTAAAAAAAATCTATAGTTGACTTTTTTTGTAATAAAGCTTAAAAATATAAGCTATATTTTAGAGAAATTTGACAAAAGTTAAATAATTAGATCAAGAGTTATTGGATTCTAAAGTTCAAGAACAAATCAATCCTTTGTAGGTGAATAAAGTATTGAAGGATTTTGTTATAATTAGAGTATTTTATAAAAATTTAATGGATTTTTGAAAGCCAAGACTTTACAAAGGTGAAAATATGGATATATGGAGCTATGATAATATCTTTGATATAAAAATGAGTTTATAAAAAAAATTATAGATTTTTTTAGAAATTATTGAAAATCTAACTTATCAAAAATTAATTATTTATGATTTGGCATAAAAAGGAATATTAAGGATTTTTTAGATACTATAAAAAAACTTTATTTATAAATCTATTTAAATATTAGAAATTTTATTAATATAATATTTTTTTAATATTATTATATTTATTTTATTTTTCTTATTAAAGACAAACAACTTATTAAAGTGTGGCTAATAAATTATAAGTAAACTTTCTATAGCTAAGTATCTAGTGTATTTTCAAATTGAAAATCATGCCATATAATAACACATGGAGACAAAGATGCTTGATGATGGTTTAACTTATATATGGATATGTAGTGAGGATGGAAGAAAAGCAGTATAACTTTTTATTATGCCTCCCAATTATCAAGAGAATTAAGACAGATTTAGAGAAAATCCATTACCAAGAATTATTGAAGAATTTAAGGATTTTAAAAGAGTACCACTATAAAACAAAATTATAAAGATACAAAAAAAAAGGTACTCTTATAAGATATAGATGCCTTTGATACAAGCTTTGTTGATATTTTTAAAAATAGGAGTATTATATATAAATAAATTAAAAATTTAAAAAAAAAATAAAAAAATAAAAAAATACTATGTCATATCTAGAAAGAATTATATGAATTAAAAATATTAAAAGATGATGAAAAGATTTTTGATATTTATGAAAAAAATTAATGGAAAGATTTTTTAAAATTAATTGCATTAATTGGATTAGGAGATGATAATAAGATTGTACAAATTCATTCAAAAGAGATTTATTTTATACTTGAATCTTTTCAAGTACCAAAGATTATTGTAGAAACAAAATATAAGATAGTGGATAGTAAAGTGAAACTTATTGTAAGACCTTTGTTAAATTTAAAGAATAATATTAATAAAAAATATATACATCAAGATATGCTTTTATTTGTAAAGCTGTATAACTTACCAAACATATTCTAATATATGACATTGAGATGGTTTATATCCAATATATCTTTTGATTATTTATTTTAAATGGTTTATTAATTTGATTATTATGCTAATTAGATTATAGCAAATGATGTGTTTAGTCTTGGCTTGCAAGGATTTATCAAATCAAATTGAAAAAAGAGTACTATGGATAAAGTCTATTAAAAGGATTTATAAATTTTTATTTGAAGATGTTATTTACCGCTATGGATTTGTGAAAAAGGTCATTACAGATTGTAGAGAATTAAATGTATCAAAAACTTGTGATTTCTTAGAAAAGTGTAGAATTAAGTTATCATTGATTATTACTTATAATCCAAAAAGAAATAGAAAAAGTGAACATAGTCATCTATCAATTACAAAAGCATTAGTTAAAGATTATAATAGGAGGATGAAAGAATAGCCTTAAGTATTATCATTTGTATTGTAGGCTGATTGAATAACTTATAATTTAGAAACAAAATATATACCTACTAGACTCATGACATATCAAAAATCTATTATATTGATTGAAAAAAAAATATCAACTTAGAGTATATTATTATACGAAGATAGGTTGATAAAAGAAGAATTTTTAATTATTAGGATTTGAGAACTTGAGCAAAGACCAAAAGATGTGCAAATAATATTAAAAAGGTTGAAAAAAGAAAGATTATAAAATAAGGCTCAATTTTATAAACAAAATTGATTAAAATCTAAAGCAATTGAAGAAGGTGATTGGATTTTGATCTATGATAGTAGCTTAGATAGTCAATATAATTCCTTGCAAATTTTTTTTAAATATTAGTTCAGACCATATGTAGTAACAACTATTCATAATCATGCAATCTATTTATTAAGAGAACTAGATTGAACAAAGTTGAAAATACCACTTGCTAAAAAGCGAGTAAAGATATTTAAACAACAACATTTAAAATTCAATATAGAAGATCTTGTTGAAGATTTTAATTTTCCAAGATAAGAAGATGGTTTTGATTTGAATAACAAAAAAATTAAAGAGAAATTCAATGAAGATATTAAAGTCATGGTGTAAAGCCAATAACAATATATGATTTATTTGGCATATATTAGAGGATTTGTAGGTTCAAAGGAGGTAGATGTTGTATTGTAACATAGTTACAGGGTAAAAGAACAAAAAAAGACAAATATAATAGAAAATATTAATTAAAGATAAAATAAAAAAAATTATTTTAAAAAATATAGATAAAAAATAGGAAAGTAATAAAAATATTTAATATCAATATTAATTTTTTTATTAAAAGAACTTCTATTTATTTTATAGGACTATAAATAAGACAAAATAAGATAGATTAGTAAAAATAATATTGTAGATATTTTTAGATTAAAAAAAGATAATATTTAATAAAAACTATTTAAAAAAATTTTAAATTGATACCCAAAGAACGCCAATTTTGAACCAAGGTCGAAACTAGATTCTAAGATTCTAAGATAGATTTGTAAAATTATGTATCTATAGTAGAAAGGAGGTTCTTTTATTCATTAGAAAGCAAGGTTGAATATCAAACTTAATAAGATTTTTTTGAACATTGGTTTTATGATTTTTGAATTTTTAATGATTTTTTGAAAGCTATGTAAAGTCAAGGTTCTATTTGGATGACTTGATTGTTGAAAAATAAAATGGTTTCATATTTTAGAGAATTTTGTGAGTTTTATAGCATATTTATAAGTAAAAACTTGTGGGTTTTTTAATGTAGTTGTATTAAATATGTGTTGTTAATTATAACATAATTGAATAGTTATATTGAAGATTATTTAAATTTAAGTGGACTAGGGTCTCAAAAATTGGATTTTAAAAGTCAATGAGGATTTTTGTAATTTTAAACAATTTTCTAGTTAGATTGGAATGGTTCTTTTTTTTAATTGGAAATTAATTTATTTTTTAGTATTTTTATAAAATTTTAAATTATATAAATTATATAAAAAGAAACTATTGATGCTGGAAGATTGATAAGATTGAAGAAGGAAGACAGTTGATATCTAAGCAGATTATGAATTTTTTCTTCTAAATTGTAAGTTGAAAGAAAATATAATACCATCAAGTTCTTGTAACAAATATGTTCCATTGTCATATACTTATTTGACAATATAAAGCCCAAACCATCTCCTTGCAAATTTCTTTACTGAGATATGTTGGTTGTCCAAATTATTATCATAAACCAACACCCAATCACTATTTTGAATTAATTTTGGACACAATTGATGCTTTTTGTCAAATCTCTCCTTGTTTTTCTCTCTTGCTTCTTTCAACTTCTTTATAGCTACCTCAATGTTATTAGATCTCTCAAATTCAATTACATGTAAGTCCTTTCAATACTTTTCTCACAATCCAATGGTAGTGGCAATGCCACTTGTTTAATTTTCTTGGCAATAGTCTTATACTTAGTTTCCACTTTTTCATTATATCTATTAAGATATTCTTTCACCTCATCATAAAATTCTTTAGATTGCACATTTATTATCTTACAATTACTTTCAAAACCTAAATCCAATAATAATTGTAATTCACCTATAGTATAACCAAAGCCACTGTCTTTAAACATCTCTAATATGAATTCATCTTCATCAAGCATTCCACATTTCTTCAACTTATATTCTATATTTTTGATGTTTTTCTTTTCTATTCTTCCAAATTCATTTATATTTTTGAATAAAATATATCTATCCCGTGATAAGATAACAATAGCCTCATTTCTTCTAGTAAGCAAGAAGCCATCTCCCTTTTGGATTATATGTAATTGTTAATGCAAGTCTAATGCCCACCTTCCCATATACGCTAATATTCTATAGTCAATTATTTCTTTTACCAATGCCAATGTTTCCATTTACTCCTCATGTGCAAGTAGGTTGGAAATATCTTCTTTTGTATATGACCAAACCATTGGCAAGGTACAAATTTTGAAATAAGAAGACTTAATTGAAACCTCATCTACATAGCCACATACATCTTGCTTGCATCTTTTGTCTTGTTCTTTTGATTCCAACCTCTATTTAAGATGTCCATATAATCTTTAAATCCATTTTCAATGTCTTTATATTTAAAGATTTTTAGATTTTCAATCTTTGAATTCTACACTGCATGATGAATATTTTTCTTATCAAAATCCAATTGTGCCCCCAATACATGTGCATTATCCATATAACCTTGACTTTGGTCCAAAAGATTAGTACTCACAATTGACTTGATTAAAGCCATTGACTTAGTACCCTTATCTTTGATTCTATAATCTTCTTTTGCCACATAATTTTGTGAAACATCTATCATTTTTTTTTAAATGTATCCTTGTGAAACATCATAATCTTGTGTTATCTCAAAGCGTTGTATTATTTCATAATATTGAAAAATTTTATAGCCTTGTAAAATCTCATGCTCTTGAAAAATCTCACAACTTTCGCTATAATCCTTTGTAGTTTCACCACCACATTTAGTATCATAACCTTATGTAATTTCATAATCCCCTCCATAATGATCGTGTAAAAAGTTAAAACTTCTTTCATCCAATCCATATGTGGTCTCATAGCCATATGTAATTTGACTTTCATCATCATATTCATGTATAATTCTACCACTTTCTACATCATAATGATATGAATTCATACAACCTTCATGATTAGAACCTTGAATAGGTCCATAATCCATTTTTTTTGAAGGCTCAACCTTAAATTCTTCAACATAATCCAAAGTATTAGGCAAAACATCTTCACCTCCTTCAAATATAAAAATTGTTTTTTTGTCATCAAGAGATGCCTCATTCAAATTGCCATCACCAACTTGCATAAACTTACTCAATGTAGAATAGCTATAGCTTCCAACTACATTGTCATTAGTGTCTAAATCCTTTAGCTCCATATTGCCTTCAAATTTTTGGATATCTTGGCCTTTTATATTGATAGTTTGAAAAAAATCTTTATTCTCTCTTTCACCACCTTTCATATAAGACCCAATTTCCTTCATTTGCAAAGAATTGGCTCTTCCTTTGAGGTCTTCTAGTTGCTCTTCTATTTCTCTTTTTTCAAGATTAATCCCTAGTATTGATAAAGATGATATAGAAGCCAAAATAGAAGATTTTTTAGGCCATATTACAATTCCTTTAGCTCGTGCTTTTTGTTGCTTTGCTAAAACAATCATTGCTTCTTTCAACTCCTTCCAATTATTGATACGACCACTCTCTGTAGACTCATCTACAAGAAGTATGAAAAGCTTGTCTCCCAAGGCATTATCAAGACCATTTAAAAACAACTCTACCTTTATAGCATCCAATGACTATCTCTCTAAGGATGAGAGTTGATAAAATTTCTTTTCAAATTCTTTCAAGAATTCATAAAGATCCATATGCATACTTGGTTGTAATTCTATCTAATCTAAGAAAAATTTCTTGGTAATCCTATCCTCATTTGCATCAATAAATTCTTCTTTCAAAAGTTCTTGAAATTTTGACCATGTCTCTATACCCCCTTCAAGTAATCTCTTCACTTTTTTATGAATCTCAAATTCAATAGCCAAATAGAAGCTTGAAATCATCTTTGCCTTAGGGATTTGATATGTCTCCAATTCACATGTATAAACTTGTAAAAATTTAGTGATCTTACATCCTTCAAACCTCCCAAATTTATTGATGATTCCTTGTAATGCCTTTGTGATATCCCTTTCAATTGCTTGTATTTTTTTTTGCTCCTCCATGAATATACAAAAATCCTTAAAAAATTTATTAACATTTGGCCCATCCAAAATATTCAACCTATCCAAAGAATTTGATGAAACATCTTCCATTTTGTTCTACAAGGTTCAAAAATATCCCTTGAAATGCTCCAATAAATAACTTATGATACTTCAAAATGCTCCAAGATGTCTATAAAGCCATATAATGTTCCATGATAATTCAAATGCCATTGTTGTTTTTCAAGATGTTTTTCAAAGCTCAAAGCTTCAAAAAGCTTTAAAATCAACCTTCTTGCCATCTTGTCCTCCTTTGCTACTTTCACTTGTTGCTCCACTTGCAACTCCACTAGAAGCTCCATCCATAGTTACATCAAAAATATATAACTCACTCAAAGACCTTAATGACACATCTTCTATTTTGATTCACAATGCTCAAAAATGTCTTTCAAAGAATTCTAATAAATACCTTATGATACTTCAAAATGATCTAAGATGTCTATAAAGCTCTATGATATTCCGTGATAATCCAAATGCCATTTATATTTTCTAAGATATTTTCCAAAGCTCAAAGCTTCAAAAAGCTTCAAAATCAACTCTCTTGCCATCTTGTCCTCTTTTGCTACCTCCACTTGTTGCTCTACTTGTAATTCCATTAGAAGCTCCAATTGATGCACCATCTATATTTCCTCCTTCAATTCTCTTGCCTTTCTTTTCTATAAGTCAAATAAATCAAAAAAATCCTAATAATCTTCCACCTCAAGCTTTCATGTCGAGTTCACCAAATTTGTCTTATGTCGTGAAGTCTTACTTGAGAATGCTCCAAGCACTTGGCTATAGAAGACAAAAAAAAAATACGCAACAATAACTAGTCCTAACCTCTCTAATCAATCTCTAAATAATTCTTAATCAAATCTTAATTAAATCTTAATCAACCGTGGTCAAATCCAAATAAATCCTAAATAAATCCTAATAAATTCTAAAATATATCCTAACTAAATCTTAATTAATTGTGATCACATCCTAACAACCATAAAACAAATCCTAACTAAATTCTAGTCAACCCTGATCAAAAACATATCTTAACAAATCCTAAAATATATCCTTACAAATCCTAAAATCCTAGTCAATCCTGATGAAATCTTAACAAATCCTAAAATAAATCCTAATTAAATCCTAATCAAGCCTGATTAAATCTTAATAAATCTTAATAAATCTTAATAAATCCTAAAACAATCCTAGTCAACTCTGGTCAAATCCTAACAATCCTAAAATAAATCCTAACTAAATCCTAGTCAATCCTAGTCAATCCCTAACAAATCCTAAAATAAATCCTAATTAAATCTTAATCAATCCTAGTCAAATCCTAACAAATCCTAAAACAATCCCTAATTAAATCTTAGTCAAGCCTAATCAAATCCTAACAAATCTTAAAATAAATCCTAATTAAATCCTAGTCAATCTTGATCAAATCTTAATAAATCCTAAAACAATCTCTAACTAAATCCTAGTCAACCCTGGTAAAATTTTAACAAATCCTAAAGAAACACTCAACTCTAAACTCAACCTTAAACCCTAACCAAATCCTAACCAAGTCCTAAGTAATTCTTAAGGCAATTTTAGAATCTCAATAATTATTGATTAAATTATTGATCTTGCTTAAAAATTTACATACTCCTTAGAAACTAAGTTAGCACCATAAAATTTGAAGAGGATCAAACTTACCAATAAGAAATTCAATCCAAAATTTCAATCAAGTGTCGGTTGGCCTCCTTCTCCTATCTTAATGCTAATTGTCTAGTGCCAATATCTCCTTCTTACACTATTTAATTGCTTCCAAATTTCACATGCATATAAGAAATTAAGTCTTCTACAAAAATATATAAATTTCACTCTAGTCCAACTAGTGGATTGCTAAAAATCTTAGGAAACCTAATTGACCTTCATTTCCAATTTTTTGAGATCCCAACCCACATAAACTTTAATAATCTTTGATTGAGCTATTAGATCAATCTCAAATTCACAGTACCTTATAAGCACTATTGTATGCACCAATCCACAAAATATTACTTGTATATCTATAATCAATCTTACAGAATACTCAAAAATATAAATCCAAATATATTTCACAAAATCAAAGTCATCCCAAATCAATCCTAATTTTGCAAAGCCATTACAAAGTCATTACCAACTCAAATCATTCCTAACTAATGTTCAAAGAAAGATCCTCTTGTCTGCCCTTTAAGTTATCTTTCAATCTACAAAAGCCCCCTCGACCCGCCATAGGCATGTAGTTTTGTACCTTGGGATCTGATTTCGACCCTTGCTCATAATTGGTCCTTTTTAGATATCTATTTTGAGATTTTTGTAGTAAATTTTTTTGAAACCTATTCTTAACTTCCTCTTATATATGCTTATATTATTTTATTTTCCAATCTACTTTTTTTTGCCTTACTTATGGTCCAACAAAATAAATAGAAGTTTATTTGTAAAAAAGGCAGCATTAACATCCATTAATTTTACTCTTTTTTTACTATTATCTATTTTTCTAAGATAATTTGCTACAATATTTTGAACTAAGATCTTTTATAATATACTATTTTCACACTCTTTTACCTAATAGTCACGTTACATCATGACACTGTATACAATGATTGGAGATGCCTTGTATAAAGAAGGGCGAGATGGAATTTTACACCACTATATCTTTTAAAGTGAAGTGCATACCATATTTGCAGGCTGCCATTTGAATAATTGTGGTAGGTATTTTACTAATGATAGTACTACTTGCAAAGCTTTAATGGCTAGATATTGGTGGCCAACAATATTTTCAAATACATACCAATATGTTCAACGTTGTGATCCTTGTCAACAAATTGGTCGACCTATTAGAACTTTTGCCATGTCATTGGTACCAATTTTAATACAAACACTGTTTGAAAAATAGAATATTGATTTTATAGGACTAATTGAATCAGCTTCATGAAATTGACAGAAAAGATATATTTTAGTAGCAACCAATTATGTGACAAAATAGACTAAGGCAGTGGCAATAAAAATTGATAATGCCAATATAATAGCCACATTTTTATATGAGAATATTATCACTTACTTTAGATGTCTCAAAGAATTTGTTAGTGATCAAAAAATCTATTTTATCAATTCTACAATTCCAGCCTTGATGGATAAATATGAAATCAAATATCTAAAAATAATCCCATATCACCCTTGCCTCAATGGACAAATTGAAAAGACCAACACTATTTTGTGCAAAGTTTTAACTAAGACCATGTCTGGTGCGGGAACAGATTGAGATACAAAATTGTTTGCAACTTTGTGGGCATATCATACTATGTATAAAATGACTATGAATTCCACACCATTCCAATTGATGTACGAACAAGTGACAATACTACCAATTGAATTAGAAGTTCAAAGTTTGAGAATTGCATTGGATGAATGTCTTAGGGACAAGAAATCCTTCCAATATCGGTTAATACAATTGGAAAAATTAGGTAAAGTTTGGGCTACAACTCTTTTGACTATGGAAGTTATACAGCATCGCAATAAAAATTATTATGATAATAAATTAATTCCTAAATCTTTTATATTCAATGATCTAGTATTTTTTTATGATAGCCAATTTCACAATTTTTTGGAAAAATTTCAAATCCATTGGCATGGATCATATCATATAGTGGAAGGTTTTTTTAATGGTTTAGTTTAATTGGAAGATTTTATAGATACTCAATTTATCATACAAATCAATGAAAATCAATTACGATTTTATTTTACATAAATCTAGGACAGATTTCAAAAAAAAAAAATGGGAGTAGGCAAAGGACTAACATGTTAAGGATAGATTGCCTATAACTGTAGGTATTTATTAATTAGTAAAGATTGTTGATGGTTAGTTTTGGATCCTAATACTGACTAGTTAAGAAAATCAAAAGTGAGGCTATAGTAAACGGGATTAGGAATTGTTGATTCAGACCTTGAGTAAAAAGTTAGAAATAGGGCACTTAGTAGAAGTTTTCTTCAGCAATTCAAATATTATTGTTTGGAGTATATTTATTGGAGTATAAGATATACTTCAGTAAGTAAGAAAGTAATATTAGTATGAGCAAGGAGTGAGAAGCAAATATTTTACAATGTCGATGGAACGAGTGAAAAGAATTATGGATAAAGAGGAAAGTTATTGAAATGTAACAACTAAGAGCAATTTGGAGTTGCCGTCCCTAGTGGTTATTGCTAATATAGAATCAAGGAAGTTGGAAATCTCTTGGTCTCCAAAAAGGCAAAGAGATTTTAAAAATGTGAAATTATATGTATTTTTGCGAGGGTCAGATGACTTACTACCAATTGATGTAGAAATGGTAGCAAAGTATATAGTAAATTATGACCCAAAGGATGGTTTGAGTATAATAAAGGAGAGCATCATTGGGATTGATGAGAATATCTTACAAAAGATACTGCATCTATCAATTAGTGAGCTTGTGGTGGGTGTTGAAGTATCCAATGATTTCAGACCGAGAAGTTATTTCAAAGGTGGAATAACATCATTTGAAAAGAATCAAGGCTGAAAGGTGGTGGAGGCACTTATACCAAAGCTTATGGAGTGGATATATTTTATTTAGAAGCGTTTAGGCTTAAATTGATACACCATGTACATATCCAAACAGTTATTGTTTATTGCGGTAGGAACGCTTAAAGACATGGTATTTAATTGGACAGCTTTTATAGCAATTAGAATCTATGTGGAGATAGGAACTAAGCAGAAGATGGAAAAATTTGCATCTTTGCTCTACTCCAATTATGTCTACTCCATAATCGTGTATATATTGAGTCAAATACTGCCAATAATGGAAAAAAATATATCCTCTCTAGTACTCCAACAATCTGTTTGAAGTTTAACGACACTGCCAACTAGTCCACAGGTAGTTTCTTACAAAATTGAGGAATCAAGTAGATTGTTGAAATGGGAGCCTATATTATTGATTACACTAAGGTGGATTCTAATTTGTTTGACAACCAAAATGGCAGTTGAAGTTCCAATTTTGATGAAAATCAACCAATTAGTATTTTCTTAAGGTGGAATATTGGAAGGAGTGAATCTCAAGGAAGTTATATTGGATTAGATTTTTCAATTGCAGCTCACAATGAACAAATTGGATGGAGAGGATAATTTAAGGCAATAATTGGAGGCGAGCAGGAAAGAGATCCTAAAACAAAGCCTTAGAATTATGGAACAAGATCAAATTATCAAAAAAAGGTAGAATCCAAGTTGCTATTGGAGCGTAAATTAGAGAAAGAATAAGAAGCTTGGACAAAAAAAAAGAACATACTTAACGTATCTTGAAAGGCCAAAAGCAAGAACTATTACAAAATTGCAAGACATGGGATTTGGAACGGGAAGAGGTGAAGTGTTAATTGAAAGTAAAATAAAAAAAACGTAGTGTTATTAGAATACAAAAAAAAGAAATTGGATGACCAACATAGAATTGAAACGAAAGAGTTACAAGTAGAAATTGGAACCTTGAAAGCTGTAGTGATAAAATTAAAAAATAATTTAGCTAATATTGGTTGGTCATAGATGTCTGTCCTACCAATTTCAATAATTGATAAATTAGAGGAAAAAATGAGGCAATAGCAATACCATTTAGAAGCAAAAGATGTCAGGATTCTACAATTAGAGGCTCAAGTTCGTGAATTGAGAACTGTGGTTTATTATTTTACTTATTCTACCAATATTGCCTAGAATAAACTTGTAAAGGGAGATTTGAATACATGAAAAGACTAACCACATTGAATTAAATTATTAGGACCACACAACTAACCACTTCCAAAGATCAGAGTCCAATGCATATGTAAACGCTTAAAAACACTACCGTCCGTTCTATCAATTATATTATTCCGCAATTAAGAATAAACTTTGTGATCCAATCTTCCACAAATTCTCCTACTATAATCTATTATCTTCTTCCAATCGCATAACAACATCCGACAATATTACATTATCTCAATAGATTGCTTACACCTGCTTCATTCTTTAATCATTGAAAATAACTCCTCACTAAGAACTTCTTCCAAAATAAATCATCTCTCTAAAAGTTCTCTTTCATTGCTTAACTCTCACAATCAATACATCATAACATTCTCACTCACAATCAAATTGCATCAACATATCTAGTCTTCGGTTGCCAATTTGCCACACCAAATTTAAGCAACAGTCGATTATAATTTCTTACTCATTCATATATTATTAAATTATATTGTCTATTTTATTATTGTACTCTAGAATTGACATCATTCAATCAATCGGAATGTAATCCGGATTTTCTACTATAGTCTAATATAAAAAAAAATAAAAATAAGAAGTAGCACCAAGCTTACTCCGGCTCAATACTATCATAGTCTAGCTCTGACTCCTTCATATCCAGTCAATTTATACTTACCCCGGCTATGTTAACTGCTACATAATCGATGATAATTTTTTTTTTTTAACTTTCTCATCCATTCTACCTTCTAAATTGGCCATTCATCAATTGACTGCCTATTCTTAATCCTACAAATTATGTATCATAAACTATAAAATTTCTATCCATTTTACATAGTCCGATTCCTAATTGTGCAGCGCCCTTACAAATATAAAATTGATAAAAAGAACTTTTAGTTATGAAGTTGGCTCTTCAAAATGGCATACTCCTAGATTCTCCATAGGAGGTTCCTTTGTGTTTGGCTCTAACGATAAGTCTTCATCCTCCTTCGATAAATCCATATAGTTGCTCTTCCATTAGATTGATAAATCATCATTATTCTCTCTCAATTTCCAAACTTGAGCCTCCAATTATAGAATTTTAGCATCTTTCGCCTCTAATTGGTGCTCTTATTGCTTCATCTTCTCTTTCAGCTCACTAATACTCAAAATTGGCAAAACAAATACCTATGATTGAACGATATTGGCCAAATCGCCCTCCAATTTTGCCACTTCACCTTTCAAGGCACCAATTTTTGCTTGCAGCTTATCCATTTCAATTCTATATTGGTCTCCCAATTTCACCTTTTCCTATTCCAATTTCACGGCTTTTTTATGTTCTGCTTGCAACTGACACTTCAACATCTTTTTTTCTAAATTCCATATTTTGCAATTCTCTATTAGTTCTTATTTTTGGCCGTTTAGGATTCTTTGAGTGCAATCTTTATCATTCATCCAATTTTTCTTTTCCTTCGCTAATTTTTGCTCTAATGCCAACTTGAATTCTTTCTTTGTTCTAATAAGATGATCTTATTCTACAATTTGGCAGCTTTTTTCCATTATCTCCTTCTTGCTCGACTCCAATTATTGCCTTAAATTTCCTTCTAATAGACTCACGATAAGCTACAATTGGAAAATTTGACCCAATATTACTTCCGTGAGGTTCCTTCCTTCCAATATTCTAGTGTTCAAAACTAGAGTCTTAGTCACCCTCTTAGTCATTGCACAAATTGGAACTGCCTTGGTGTAGTCACCGAGATAGCCTCCCGTTCCCACGATCTACTTGATTCCTCAATTTTGTACACTACTACCCCTGGACTAACTGGTAAACTCCGTGTACCTTATTGCGGCATTAGAGAAGGTACATTTTTCTCCACTACTAGTTGACTTAATGTATATGCAATAATAGAGTGCACATAGTTGGAGCATAACAAAGATGCAAATTTATCCATTTTTTGATTGGCTCCCATCTTTGCATGGATACGGTGTCATACTGCATTTACGTGCAGTGTATAAAAATATGAAAAATCTTGTATCTATTGTTAATATATGTGTGAGTGCTAGAAGTTATTTTAGAAGATATTATAAGGAGAGGATTTATTATAGCCACTTAGTTAGTGAATTAAGATGGCTATTTGTTTTGTTTCTACCTTATTTATATCCTAGAATAGACTCTTTTGTAATTAGAAGAAAGGTAAAGGTTGTTTACCTTTCTTGTTGACTTTTGAGGTAGAATGGACCTTATGAAGGGTAAGAAAGAAGAGCATGGGGTGAATAAGGCCCATCCAATAGGATTTGGCTGCCCATGTGGGCGTCTCATAGTCTAATATAGAAAGAAAGGGAGATATACTCCTCTTGTTAGACCGAGAGAGAGGCAGTTTTTGAGTGGTGAACTTTGGAGAGAGATAGCTCCGAGGAGATAGAAGTGTTTGTAGTGAAAATTGGTGGGTGTGTTCTTCGAGTTGTGAGGATTCTAGAACCTACTCACTTGCTTGTATTGGAGTTGTGAACAAAAAGTTATGCTTGTTTTAGTAGAGTGAGGTTTGCTGCCACCCGACGAAGAGGGGCAGAAACTTCGAGCTGCCACTGCAAGTTTGATTTCAACTCTTTCTTAGTGAAATTTATAGAGAGTGTGGAAGATTGTGCTAGCTATCTATCAAGACATCTCTTGTAGCATTTGGAGTTGGAGAGCAAAAGTTGTGAGCTTGAGAGTGGGAAAGGGTTTGCTGCCACCCGACGAAGAGGGGCAGAGACTTTGTTCAACCACCCAAGTCGGACAGTCTCTTTAATCCTTTTGATATTTTAGGTGCTTATAGTAGCTTATGTAAGCTTTCTACAAAAACAAAAATCAATACATTTGGAGCTTTGATGAAAGTTTTATGAGCCGTGAAGTGTCAAAGAGGGAAAAATTGTTGCTAGGGTTTGAAGAGTAGAATCGACTAGCTACAAAATCTGGAGTTTGAGAGGCATGCATGCGAAATTTTAGAGCAAGCTAGATGATGGAGTGAGCTTTCTAAAAAGCTATTGCATGTCCAATTTGGAGAAGGGAAGTGATCACAACAAAGGCTGAAGTGAAGAGGAGCTTTGCTGCCTTTGCATTTGCTTGGAAATTTTAGCGCCTACTTCTTTTAGCCATAACTTTTAAATGGTAAGTCATCTATTTGTGAAATTTTGATATGTTTTACAATGGATTATTGGCTTTCCATAGGCTGTAAGCACGCTTGATTCGACCTTTGGATGAATTTTTCGTGATTTATTTAGTTTCAGTTTGTTGTATAACTTGTATTCCTCATATGCGGTTGTATTTTGAGGTATACTTGAATACATACATACTTTGCTTATACTTTTTATACAAGTATATATACTTGTATTTATACAAGTATTCTATAAGTATTCTACAAATATTATACATAATATTTGTACAAGTATTTGTACAAGTATTATACCAAGGATTTATACAAGTATTTGTACAAATATTATATCAAGGATTTATACAAGTATTTATACAAGTATTTGTATAAGTATTATTCAAGTATTTATACTTTATATTTGTACAAGACTTGTACAAGTATAATACAAGTATAACTTGAAAGCTTGAAGAAATATTGTGCAAGTATAGAACATACTTGCACGGCTTCCTCTCATGTTCCCTGCTAGTTCTAGTAGCAGCTAGGAACCCGGCGTTTTCCCAAGGCGAATTCTCTCTACCCAACAACGGGTTGCTACAAAGGCTGTCCAATTAAATACCATACCTTCAAGTCTTTTAATTTAAATAAACAATAAGTGTTTGGATATGTATGTGGTATGCTGGTCTAAGCCTAATCACTTGTGAACAAACCACATCCACTCCACAAGCTCTAGTGTAAGTGCTTCTGTTACTTTCCAGCTTGATTCTTTTCAAATGACGACATGTCTCTTTTGAAGTAGCTTCCAAGTCGTAAGTCACTAGACACTTTAATGCCTATCGCAAGCTCACCTATTGATAGATGTAATATCTTTTGTAAGGTACTTTCATCGATCCCAATTATTCTCCCCTTTACTACACTCAAACCATCCTCTAGGTCGTAATTTTTTATATACTCTGCCATCAATTCTACATCAATTGGTAAAAACACATATATGTGTGCATTTCTAAAATCTCTCTGCCTTTGTGGGAACCAACAGATTTCCAACTTTATTGGCTCCATATTAGTGATTACGACTAGGGACGACGATTGCAAATTGTTCTTATTTCTCATGTTTCAAACATTTTTCTCTTTGTCCACAGTTCTCTTTGACCTTTTCATTAATATTGTATAATGCTTATTATACACTTCTTACTTGTACTAACGTTACTCTGTGACTGCAAAAAATTCTACACTCCAATAAGCATATATTCAAACAACCAAGTTCAGAATGTTAATGAAAACTTCCACTAAGTGCCCCGCTCCTAACCTATTATTTGGGATCTGAATCAACAATCCTTAATCCAGTGTATCAAATCATCACTTCCAATTTTTCTGACTAGTCCATATTAGGATCCAAAACTGATCATCAACCATCTTTTCTAACCATCATGTACCTTCAATAAAGATAATCTATCATGAATAGGTACACCTTCTTTCCTCCCAATTTTGAATATCCGTCCCAAATTTATATAAAAAAAAGACATAACTGATTTTCATTAATTCAGGTGGTAAATTGAGTATCCATAAAATCTTCTAATTAAATTGAACCATTAGGAAAGGCTTCAATTATTCGATACGATCCATGCCAACGGACTTGGAATTTCCCTAGAAAATTGTGAAAGTGGCTATCATAAAGAAGCACTAGGTCATTGGACATAAATGATTTAGGATGTAATTTATTATCATAATAATTCTTACAACGGCGCTGTATAGCTTCCATAGTTAAAAGAGCCGTAGCCCTAACTTCATCTAATTTTTTTAATTATCCTAACTGATATTGGAGGGATTTCTTGTCACCAAGATGTTTATCTAATGCAATTTATAAATTTCAAATTTTCAATTGAATTGGTAATACTGCCTCTTGCTCGTATACAAATTGGAATGGTATGGAACTGGTAGTCACTTTATACGCAGTACGATAAGTCCACAAGGCTACAAATAATTTTGTATCCTAGTTTGTTCTTACATCAGACACCGTTGTCATGTTGTAAATCAAAACATAGTGTGAAAAACATAAAAGAATGCATTAAAATAAAAAGATTAAGATTAGAAGAAAGATTGATAGAAAATTAGTAGTAAGGAGATACAATGGAAATTTACCTTAAAAAGTGAAATTTCTTCAAGTTAGTAAAAAGGAAAAGGTTGAGGAAGTGGAAAAGACATAGGCTAAGAGGTCTTTTTGACTAAGAGGATAAAGAAGACTAGGAGGGAGATGACAAGGAAGGGTCGTAAAGAAGAAGGAGGAGAGTTTTTTTGGAAGGCATAGGATTTTTTTTGATAGGCAGTATATATTTTTGTGTATAGAGGAAGCTTAGAGAGGATTTTAGGTGCGAGTTTTTGTGGATTTGTAGTAGACAAGATAAAGAAGTAATAGAAAAAATTCTCATATCTTATGATTAAGTATCAAGGGAGATATGAGTCGTGAAAGTTGCAAGTGTTTAAGACTAGGGCAGTGAGGGTTACTAAATTTCGGGCCTTGGTTCTTGGAAACCACTTACACTTTAGTGGCAAAATTTGTTGGGTTTTTGTTCCTTATAAAGTTAACTACTTTGTATCAAAGACTCAAGTCAATATGACCTCTGAGCAAAGAGTTATGAGTGAAATTGTAACCGGTTTGAATGAAAAAAGAAATAGAGTGAAGGTAGGGTTGAGGGTTTGTATGGGCAGTGCATGTGTGTGGGTTTTTTTGGGTATAAAGAGATTTAGGAGACGAATTTGAGTGTGAAATTTGATAGACATGATCTATGTAAGTTAAGGAAGAGATGAGTGCAAGTTTGATACTCATTAGTCTTATAAATAAAATGTTATGTTCTTTCAAAGTGATAGGGGTCTATCTCCAAATCAGTGAAGTTTGAGGGAGCATATCTTTGTGATCAGAGTAGTATTTTGAGTAAACTTTGTTGGGATTTGTAGATATATGAGTCTATTAAGTTGTGTAAAAAACTGATTGCTATTGGAGTTATATTCGAGGAGTTATGAGGAAAATTGTGGTCAGATCCAGAGTTGTTAGAAGGCAAAATTAAAGAAGGAGGATGGAACCTATAACTCAAGTTTGGAGAAGACTTTTGGAGCAATATTTGGAAGGTGTTTACAACATGAGATAAGCTATAAGCCTACCAAATTTCAGCACTTAGGTCTTCTTTAATGAAGAGCAATAAAGGTATGAAGCAAAGGGGGTCTAGAATCAAAGGCAGCATGGAGGGATTACTTTGACAACATGGTTCTCTCTAACCACATGAGCTATAATCAAAAGGTTTTTGGGATTTGCTTTCTTATTCCCTTGTACCTTGTGTCCATATTTTTCTTCAATTGATGTGATATTATAGGATTTATGAGCAAATTTGAGGGCGGGTTTCTAAAGGCAGAATATATTAGGGTTAATAAAGTATGTTTTTATATAAATTCTTCAATTTTATGAATTTTATGAATCTCATCTTGCACTTGAGAAACTAGAGGCAAAAAAAAGACCCAGTGTTTCTTAGGGCTAAGACTCTCACCACGACACCGTCTTAGTTAAAATTTTGTACAAAATATTGTTGGTCTTTTCAGTCTATCCATTGATCTAAGGGTGATATGGAGTTGTCTTCCGATGTTTTATCTCATATTTAGTTGTCAAAGCCGCAATTGTAAAATTAAAAAAATGGGTTCCGCAATCACTAACCAATTCTTTGGGACATCCAAATCGAGTGATAATGTTTTCATATAAAAATGTGGCTACTGTATTAGTATTATCATTTTTTGTTCTAATCGCTTTAGCCCATTGTTGTTTTTCTTTGTTTCACTTATTCTACTAATACTGCTGTGAGCCATCAAAATAGCTCAATTCTTTATTTTTATCCCAAAATCAATCAAAAACCAATAGTTATGATAAACTTAGACTAATTAGTATTTATTGGTGGCAAAAATCCTTGTTAAATGGATTATTCTTGCTAAATAGATGTTCTTACTATTCTAAAAAATAATCTTGATGTATTAGTAGAAAATTGGATAAAAAATTATCTAAACTTAATAATAGGATGACCATCTAGGACTAAAATCAAATATACTAGCTTAATCTATTGTTAGAAGATAATAGAATTCCAAAGTTTAGAATTCTATGAATTTCAATAATTTTTGAGAATTATCGGCTTTTAAATGTTATGAATCAAAATTGTTTAGCAATTGGTGATTTTAATCACTATATTAAAATATATCTAGTTGAAGAAAATACTATGATTATATTTAGATTATTATTATTCATCTAAATTCAAATTAGAAGATAGTAGTAAAAGTTTCTTGAAGTATTTTAGTAAAATAATAATAGTCAAAAATTACAATTAGCAAATTGACTAGAATTATACTTTTGAAACTTATATTTGGACATGTGAGTAGTCAATCTTGGGATAAAATTGTGTTTTAAATACATTGGTGGTGTTAGTTTTGCTAAAAAAATAGTCTATTCTTAGTTACAGGTGAATCCAGCCTTAAAATCGGGCTTAGGCTTAGGATCATTTTAGGCCCTTGATCTTAATTAGGGATTTGTAGTTTAAAGGTGGAGATGTGGCCGCCACCCCTGTGCTGCCTTGCTCTTGGTTAAAAAGGGCTTGGGAGGCCATTTTTTCTCTCTCATCTTTTGTTGGCAAAGCCCTTGCAAAATTCTTCCTTGAAATGTAGTTTCTTCTTTCTAAGTCAGGTTGTGTTTTCATTTGTACATAACTTTTAGTAAGAGTAGAGTTAGGACTTGAATTTTTAGAAGGTTGTAGGACTTTTTGTTTTCTTTCCAATGAAATATTTCATCGGCCATTTGGATCAAAGACAAGGTAGTGGTGGCTATTTTAGAGGCAGGGTGTCTGCTGCCCCCTTTGATTTAAAGTGGTGACTTTGGAGGACGAAATCTAGAGTTTTAAGAAGAGATTGAAAGTAAATTTTATTGAAGAAGAATTGCTCTAAAGTCTAATTTTTGAGAAGCTAAGGCTTATTCATGGACAATCATGAATAAGGTGGTGGCAGCCATTTTAGTGGCAGGGTGTTTGCTGCCCCTTTGGTTTAGAGTAGTGACTTTGGAGGATGAGATCTAGAGTTTTAAGAAGAGATTGAAAGTAAAATTTTTTAGAAAAGAATTTCTTTGAAGTCTAATTTTTGAGAAGCTAAGGCTTATTTATGGGCAACCAAGGACAAGGTGGTGGTAGCCGTTTTAGTGAAGAGGGGTCTGTTGATGGACAATTTCAAAGCACCAACTTTGAGGAGTGACATCTTCTAAACTAAAGCGAGTTTGGAGCTGAAATTTTGGTTGGTAATAGAGCTTGAAGTTACCTTTTCAGGAGGTCTAAGCACGCTTGAATCCAATCAAAGACAAGACAACAGCAGCTATTTCAATAAAAGGGGGTTGATTCCTTGGATCGGAAGCATCACTCGGTTAGGTTTTGATTTTTTTGTACAATTGTTTGTAATTTCCTCCTAGCACCTTATTGAATGATCTTAATGCTTATTAGTAAATACTTCTTGAGCTAATTTCCCTTCATTATCCTACTCCTTCATTTTTTTACTTTTACTTGGAAGTTTTTTATTAGAATTTCTTCTTCTTTGATTCACTTTTACTATCAATTAAGTTTATACTTTTAATTTTTACTTTTTTATATTTTTCTTTTACATTTATCTTCCATTTTTTATCTTTTATTTTTTTATTTATGATTTTTACTTTAATCTTTAATATTTTATTTTTTACTATTTATCTTTTATTTTTTATCTTTTACTTATCATTTTTACTTTTATCTTTTATCTTTTAAATTTTATCTTTTACTTGTCATTTTTGCTTTTATCTTTTAACTTTTAAATTTTATCTTTTATCTTTTACTTGTCATTTTTATTTTTATCTTTTATCTTTTATCTTTTATTACTTATTTTTATTTTTATCTTTTATCTTTTATTTTTTACTATTTATCTTTAATCTTATATTTTTACCTCAATTCTTTTATTTTTTTATGCATCTATAATACTAATGGTATATTATTTGGAAGACACTTAGATGGTAGTACTACAAATGCTAACAATAAAGAAAATCTATAAAAATTCTAAAAACACTAATTTTTTCTAATTCAATCAACTAAAAACCATAAAAAAACTTGTGGTGAATTTTTAGCTCACAATTGCTTAGAGTAAACTTGTAAAGGGAGATTCAAATATAGGAAGAGACTATCCGCATTGAGTTAAATTATTAGAATCACACAACTAACCACCTTCTGAAGATTAGAGTCCAATACACACGTATACGCTTTTAAAATAATGCCGTCCACTCTATTGGTTCTGCTATTCCGCAACTAAAGATAAACTTTGTGATACAATCCTCTACCAATTCTCCTACTGTAATCTACTGTCTTCTTTCAAGCTCATAACAACAACTGGCAATGTTCCCCATCTTTATAGACTACATACACCTATTATACTCTCCAATCACTGGAAATAATTCCTCACCAAGAACGTCTTTCGAAAAAAATCATTTCTCCAATATTCTCCTTCACCGTTCAACCGTTCTTGCTTTTGGCTGTTCAAGATTCTTTGAGTGCAATCTTTATCATTTGCCTAATTTTTCTTTTCTTCCTCTAACTTCCACTCCAATGTCAACTTGGATTCTGTCTTTGCCCTAATAAGATGACCATGTTCTACAATTCAACGACTTTTCTCTATTATCATCTTCCTGCTTGATTCCAATTGTTGTCTTAGATTTCCTTCCAACTGACTCACGGTAAGCTGCAATTGGAAAATTTGACCCAATATTATTTTCGTGAGGTTCTCTCCTTCCAATATTCGGGTGTTCAAAACTGGAGCCTCAGCCACCTTCTCAATCACTGTACAAATTGAAGTCTGCCTTGATGTAGTCTCCGGGATAGCCTTGTGTTCCCCCGATCTACTTGATTCTCCAATTTCGTGCACCACTACCTCTGAACTAACTGGTAAACTCTGCATATTGTGTTGCGATATTAGGGAAGGTATACTTTTCTCCATTGCTGATTGACTTAATATATGTGCAATAATAGAATGCACATAGTTAGAGCATAGTAAAGATGCTAATTTATCCATTTTCCGCTTGGCTCCCATTTTTGAATGAATATGGGTTACTACAAAGGTTGCCTAATTAAACACCATGCCTTCAAGTGTTCCAATCGCAGCAAACAATAAGTGCTTGGACATGTATGTGGTATGCCGGTTCAAGCCTAACCGCTTTTGAACGAATCGCATCTACTCTGCAAGCTCTGGTGTAAGTGCCTTCGCCACTTTCCAGCCTTGATTCTTCTCAAAGGACGTCATGTCTCCTTTGAAATAACTTTCCAGTCTGAAGTCACTGGGCACTTTGACGCCTACCGCAAGCTCATCTATTAATAAATGTAATATCTTCTATAAGGCAATCTCATCGATCTCAATTATTCTTCCCTTTATTACACTTGAACCATCCTTTGGGTCGTAATTTTCTATATACTCTGCCACTACTTCTACATCAATTGGTGGCAAGTTATCTAATCCTCGCAAAAACACATATATCTATACATTTTTAAAATCTCTTTGCCTTTGTGGGGACCAATAAATTTCCAACTTCATTGGCTCCATGTTAGTGATCACCACTAGGGACGGCGATTGCATGTTATTCTTACTTCTCATGTTTCAGACAATCTCCTCTCTATCCGCAGCTCTCTTCGACCTTTCCATTGACATTGTATAATGCTGACTATATACTCTTTACTTGTACTAATCGTTATTCTCTGACTGCAAAAAACTCTGTGATAATAAATTACATCCTAAATTGCCATCGCCTCCGCCCATTTTGTCACATAATCAGTCGCTATCAAAATATATCTTTTTTGTCCACTACGCGAGGCTGATGCGATTGGTCTTACAAAATCAATATCCCATTTTTCAAATAGTGTTTGTGCTAAAATTGGTATCAATGGAATGGCAAAAGTTCTAGTAGGTCTACCAATATGTTGATAAGGATCACAACGTCGGACGTATTGGTGTGCATCTGAGAACATTGTTAGCCACCAATATCCAGCCATTAAAGCTTTGCAGGTAGTGCTGTCACCGGCAAAATGTCCTCCACAACTATCAAAATGACATCCTTCCAATACGGTACGTACTTCACTTTGAAAAATATAGTGACATAGAATTCCATCTCTCCCTTGCTTATACAAGGCATCTCCAATCATTGTATATGGTGCACTTTTTAAAATCAAGCATTTCTTAAGTTTCTCACTATATGTAGGTGGAAATGTCTGAAATGTCAGATACTGGATCAATTCACTATATTCTGGGGTGATCACGTCGACGACAAATAATTCCGCATCAGGAAGTGCATCAATGATAGGTTCGTTATCAAATATATTGGACAAGCGAGATAAATGATCTACATTGGCATATTTCTTTCTTGGTCGAACATTAATAATAAAATTAAATTCTTGAAGGAGTAACATCCATTGAGCAATGCGTCCACTCAATTGAAGTTTATTAATCATATATTTAAGAGCATTATGATTGACATGAAATACAAATGGATAACCAAGCAAATAATGCCAAAATTTTTGGACAAAATAGATCATGTCCAAGGCTTCCCATTCAATCGTAGTGTAATTTTGTTTTGCACCAACAAATTGTTGACTAGCATAATAGATGGGATGATCCAAATCCTTTTCATCTTTCTGGCTTAACATGGATGTAATAGCAACATTCAAGGCATCAACATAAATATGAAATGGTTTAATCCAACAAGGTGCAACAAGTACTTGTAATGACATTAATTTTTGTTTCAACTCCTCACATGCAAATGTACATTTCTCACTCCAAATTGGACTAGATCCACCTGATAGCGGTTTCTTTGAGAGATTCGTTAACGGTTGGCATATTTCTACAAATAAATGAATGAATCATGTATGATAGCTGACATGGCTTACAAAACCACAAACACCAGACACTGTTTCTGGCTTTGGTAAAGCCAATATATGAGTAATTTTATCTGGATCAGTAGCAATACCAGCCGCAAAAATGATGTGTCCCAAAAGCTTTCCCGATGGTACGCCAAATTGACACTTCTCAGAATTCAAAGATATCCCATATTTATCACATTGGTCCAAACAGTTATCAAGATATTTCAAATGATTTGCTATCGTATTGAATGTGCAAAAATCATCTAAAAATATCTCTATCGACAATCATAAATAGCTCTGAAATGCTTACATCATTATCCTTTGAAATGTAGCTGGGGCATTATATAACTCAAATGGCATCACTTTATAAGCAAATGTGCATCAATCTGTAGTAAAAGTAGTCTTCAACTGGTCTTCTTCTGTAATTTTTATTTGATTATAACTCGAAAATCCGTCCAAAAAGGAATAACATTCATGCCCAGCTATTGCGTCTAGTATATTATCCGTAAAAAGTAAAAAAAAATAATCCTTCTTAGTAGCCGCATTTAATTTATGGAAGTCTTGACAGATACGGATTTTTCCATTTTTCTTCAGTACTATCACAATTGGTGAATTCCATTCACTATATGAGATTGGAGATATGAAGTCCACATCTAAAAGTTTATCTACTTCCTTCTTGACCATGAGAAAATATTTTAGATTAAGACAATGTTATCTTTGATGAATTGGTATAGCATCTTCCTCTAAGGTAATTCAATGCTCACAAATTTTGGCAAGAATACCTTTTTAATCCGCATACGATTAAGTAAAAGCAGATTTATAATTTAGAAAGAATTCTTTCTAATATCTCAGTTCTATACCCGTAATACCGGTGTATACTTTGATAATCTGGGATATTTCATTGGAGCCCAAGTTAATAGATTGGCCAGCATGGGTTCTCATTAATCGGTTTGATTTGGTACTCTTCGCCACCAGATCCTTTACCCTGGGGCTGATGAGACTTATGGTCCTGATTCCAATATATCGAGTTCATTTACCGTGGTGGTTATTCATCCGATCCACTTCAAGATCAACGAGTGGGCCTTCATCTTTTTTTTGATACAAAAATATTCTCTGGTCTCCATCTCTCTTTTGGTATAACCGCGCACACTTCGCCCGTGGTGGTCCATATCAACTTGCATTGCATTAATAACTTTGTCATAATACGCACCGGATTGGCCTTATCATCGGATATTTAACATGCTTACATAATTTGGAAGTCCCCATGATATTGAACTGGATACATTTATAAACAATCTTGTCATTGCCCTCTCCAATAGTTAACGTTCTGTGGGATTGGGTAGAGAGAATTTGCCTTGACAAAACGCTGGGTTCCTAGTTGCTACTAGAACTAGCAGGGAACATGAGAGGAAGTTGTGCAAGTATCTTCTATACTTGCACAATATTTGTTCAAGCTTTCAAATTATACTTGTATTATACTTGTATAAGACTTATACAATTATAAAGTATGAACCCTTGAATAATACTTATACAAATACTTATATAATACTTGGTATAATACCTATACAAATACTTATATAAAATAGTATATAATACTTATATAAATACTTATATAAATACTTATACAATTATTATTTATAATATTTATAGAATACTTATATAAATACTTGATATAAATACAAGTATATATACTTGTATAATAAATATAAGCAAAGTGTGTATATACCTCAAAATACAACCACATATGAGGAATACAAGTTATACAACAAGCTGAAGCTAAATAAATTAATAAAAATCCATCCAAAGTTCAAATTAAGCATGCTTATAGCCTATAGAAAGCTAATAATCCATTGTAAAACATATCAAAATTTCACAAATATATGTCTTACCGTTTAAAAGTTATGGCTAAAAGAAATAGGTACTAAAATTTCCCAGCACTTGCAAAGGTAGCAAAGCTCCTCTTCACTTCAGCCTTTGTTGTGATTACTTCCCTTCTCCAAATTGGGCATGCAATAGCTTTTCAGAAAGCTCACTCCATCATCTAACTTGTTCTAAAATTTCGCATGCATGCCTCTGAAACTCCAGATTTTATAGCTAGTTGATTCTACTCTTCAAACCCTAGTAACAATTTGCCCTCTTGATACTTCACGGCTCATAAAACTTTCATAAAAGCTCCAAATGTATTGATTTTTATTTTCATGGAAAGTTTACATAAGCTTATATAAGCATCTAAAATATCAAAATGATTAAAAATATTGTCCAACTTGGGTGGTTGAACAAAATCTCTACCCCTCTTCATCAGGTGGCAGCAAACCCATTCCTACTCTCAAGCTCACAACTTTTCCTCTCCAACTCCAAATGCTACAAGAAATATCTTGATGGAAATCTAGTATGATTTTTCACACTCTCAATAAATTTCACTAAGAAAGACTTGAAATCAAACTTGCAGTGGTAGATCGAAATTTTTGCCGTCACTTTTTGATAGTAGCAGACCTCACTCTACTAAAACAAGCATAACTTTTTGCTCACAATTCCAATACAAGCAAGTGAGTAGGTTTTAGAATCCTCACATTTTGGAAAATATACATCTCAATTTTTATTACAAATTCTTCTATCTCCTTAGAGCTATCTCTCTCCAAATTTTATCACTCAAAAATTGTCAAATCCTAGGTCTAGCAAGAGGAATATATCCCCCTTTCTTTCCATAGTAGACTATGATACGCCCACATGGGCAACCAAATCCTATTGGACAGGCCTTATTCACCCCATGCTCTTCTTTTTTACCCCTTTCAAGGTCCATTCTACCTCCAAAGTCAACAAGAAAGATAAAACAATCTTTATCTTTCTTCTAATTACAAAAGAGTCTATTCTAGGATATATGTAAGGTAAGAACAAAACAAATAGCCATCTTAATTGACTAACTAAGTGGCTATAATAAATCCTCTCCTTATAATATCTTCTAAAATAATCTCTAGCACTCACACATATAATAACAATAGATACAAGATATATAATATTTTTACACACTGTACGTAAATGCAGTATGACAGCGGTCCCAATCGTTCCTAGTTTTGGCTTGATATAACCACAGTTGATCCAATAAGATTGGATATGATAAAGTGGAACTTTGTAATCAAAAAATAATATAATCAATTTTATACGTAATTCCTGCGATTATAGTATTAATACTACGTAAGATATGCTTTGATTTTATCCTACTATGATATGACATTCTCAATACCAATATCATGGATAATAATTATTTTAAATCCAACTCCTCCATTATATTGGTGTTTATTAAGTTCACAATAGAGCCACCATCTACTTGAATTCTAAGAATGAGAACACCATCAATTGATACATCGATAGTTGGTACTCCCGGATCAGGATTCACACTAACCTCATGAATTTCTTTATTACAAACTCTATGTCGTATTAAGAAGGAATTCAATGTAGAAAGACATTCTGGCGCAACTGTTAACAATTGCTTCATTGTAATAGAAGGTTTAATTTCATCTAAATCTTTCATAATATCATATGGTTTCATATTGGCAATGATTCTCAAAGCCCTCTTCTTTTTCATGGATTTTAATTTGACCCCTTGAGATGATTTTCTTATGGAATTTGGAACTAAAATTGCTGAATGGACTTTGTTGTAATTCTTATCCATGAGAGTATCTTTTAATGGATAAGATGGCTCTCGAAACTTTACAGATATTGATACTGATTTTGGTTGAACCAATATCTCGGAACTAAGGACATCCTCAAGTTGCACAGATGAATTAGATCCAATTGTTGGTAATACCTTTGATACTAGTGTTAGATTTGGAATACCATCTAATGAATTACATTGGTCCGCTGCAACTAGTACTTCTAATTTTTGAATTGATTCTTTCTCTTTTTGCTACATGGATGTATTCCATCCGATTTATCGGAAAATCTTGTGGAACTCGAATATTGTTTTCCATCTTACTTTGTAACTGGATACGCTGATCTCAGTTATTAATATTAAACAGAGCATTGCATTGTTGGTAAATATGTCCAGATTGCTTACAATTTCCACATATTAGAGCATAATCATTACTCGCTCTAGGATTGGGACATTGACTAGCATAATATCCTATTTGCCTACATTGATAGCATTGAAGTGGTCTTCTTCCTCCTCCATCAGGAATATTGGGCGTCTCGACTGGTATATATCAGCTAGGCTTGTTCTAGGTTGGATGGATAAAGGATCCCAGCTGACCAATTGGTATTGTAGGATCTGAAATTGGATTCTGAATAGGTGGATATTAGAGGTGTCCTTGTTGATTTTATACAAAATCTTGAGAATTGGAGTCAGCTTTTTTATTATACTCAGAATTTTGAAAATTATAGAAATTTCTATTTTATTTAATAGGATGATTTCCGTTCCAATCAAACCTATTTCCTATATAAATTTGATTAACATCCCACAAAGTTGATTATTTGGCTATTTACAAAGAATATCTACTACTCGGCCATAATATGACTGCACCGCTATTGTGTTGTAAATGGTTATAATGTGTAAAAACCAACTAAATTACTTAATATGTTAATAAGTTCTAGTGTGATCTAGAATGGTTAGTAAATCAATTTAGATAGAGTTGATAGAAACTATATTTAATTTTTTTTTTTTTTGGATACACTGTTTAAACTATAAACTATAGTGTAATAAAAGTGATCTTCAATTGGTCCTTTTCTATAATTTTTATTTGATTATAGAATAATCCAATTTAAAAGGTAAAAAAAAATAATTCTTCTTGGTTGCTATATTTAATTTATAAAAATCTTGATAGATTTGGATTTTTCTACTCTTCTTTGACACCATCACAATTGATAAAGTCCATTCACTATACGAAATTGGATGTATGAAGCCCACGTCTAAAAGTTTATCTACTTCCTCTTTGACCATGAGAAAATATTTTGGATTAAGGCAGTGTTGTCTTTGATGAACTGGTGTAGCATCTTCTTTTTAAGTAATTTGATGCTCACAAACTTTGACAGGAATACCTTTTAAATCCACATATGACCAAACAAAAGAAAATTTATGATGTAGAAAGAATTTTTTCCAATTTCTTAGTTCTATATCCGTAATATCGATGTATACTTTGATAATCTGGGGTGTTTCATTAGAGCCCAAGTTAATAGATTGGCACATAGCTTCCTCATTAATCTCTGATTTGATTTGCCTCTCTTGCTCTAAATCCTTCATATGATCCGTCAAATTGGAACTATCCAATTCTGGTTCCAATGTATTGACTTCATTTACCGCACGATTATTCATCCAGTCCACAATGACATTGTCAGAATTTACTGCATTCTCTTGATACAATAAATATTCTCCAGGTCCTCGATACTGATATAACACGGCTTGTTTCTGGATGTGAATTGGATCCTTACTAATTTGCATTGCATTATTAACTTTGTCATATTCTGCCTCAGATTGGCCCTCATCATCAGATGTTGCTTCTGAGCCCATAATTTGAGACTCCCCATGATATTGAACTGGATACATTTGTAAAATAATCTTGTCACTTTCTTTTCCAATAGTTAATATTCCTCAGCCCCAATCATTCCTAGCTTTGGCTTGATAAAGCCTCGATCGACCCAATAAAATTGGATATGATAAAGTGGAACTTTGTAATCAAAAAACAATATAATCAATTTCATATGTGATTTCCACAATTACAATGTCAATATTACATAAGATATCCATTGGTTTTATCCTACTATGATCTGCCATTCTCAATACCAATGTCATGGATAATAATTGTTTTAAATCCAACTCTTTTATTGTATCGGCATTCATTAAGTTCACAGTAGAGCCACCATGCACTTGAACTCTAAGAATGAAAATACCATCAAATGATACATCGATAGTTGATACTTCCAGATTGGGATTCAAATTAACCTCATGAATTTTTTTATTACAAACTCTACATCAAATTAACAAAGAATTCAACGTAAAATAATATTCTAGCGCAACTACTAATAATTGCTTCATTGTAATAGAAGGTTTAATTTCATCCAAATCTTTCATAATATCATATGGTTTCATATTAGCAATGATTTCCAAGGTCTTCTTTTTTTTCATGGATTTCAATTTAACCCCTTGAGATAATTTTCTTACGGAGTTCGGAATTAGAATTATTAAATGGACTTTGTTGGAATTCTTATCCATGAGAGGATCTTTTAATGGATAAGATGGCTCCTGAAACTTTGAAGATATCAGTACTAGTTTTGGTTGAATCAATATCTTAGGGCTAGAGACATCCTCAAGTTGCACAAATGAATTAAATTCCAATCTTAGTAATATCTTTGGTATTGGTGTTGGATTTTGAATACCATCCAATGAATTAAATTGGTCCATCGTAATTGATGCTCCTAATTTTTGAATTGGATCTTTTTCTTTTTGCTTGGCCCGAGTAAATACTGCATGGACGCATTCCATCCGATTTACTGAAGAATCTTGTAGAATTCGAATATTACCCTCCATCTTATTTTGCAGCTGGATACGTTGTCGTGTTGTGATACGATTATATGATGAAATTATGACTAAAAATGATTTTTCAATTAATACTCTATTATCTTAGTTCAACAAAAATTTAACATATTTTAACAAGGTTTTTATGAGAGTCTCTTAGTTTATTTTCTTCACTTAATAGCTAGTAGATAAGAATTAGTTAGTAATTTTACCTTCTAGGTTGTAGTAATTCTTTTACTATCTTAAAAAGGCCATAAAATAGTAAAAATATAATAAAAAAGATAAATCACTAGCATGATTGACATTAGGATTAAGTTGAGGGTAGAGTCGAGCTATAAAATCCCTAGGATAGATTAGATGGATACCCAAGGGTTGGCCGTTTGTAGGACAGGGTTGAAATCAGACCTTTGGCTACTAAAACGGCGGCTTAGGATAAATCAAGAGTCTTTTGATAGATCAAAAGATGGAATTAGAGAGAAGACTTAAGAGATTTTGCATAGGATTTGGTTGAAAGTGATTTGGATCAAAAATAACTTTGTAATAGCTTTGCAAAGTCAGGGTTGTTTTCTTCAACTTGGGATTTTGTGAAATAAAATAGGGTTGATATTTTAGGCAATTTCAGAAGTTTTGTAGCAGATCTATAGCTAAAAATTTGTAAGTTTTTGGATATTGTTGTTAATGTGTGCTATGAATTTGAGCTCAATCTAATAGTTTAATTGTATATAATTGAGGTTTAAGTAGGTTAAGGTCTCGGAAATTAAGCTTTGAAGGTCAGTTGGGATTTTTGAGATCTTGAGCAATTTGCTAGTTGGATTGGAGTGAAATTTGTATGTGTGGGTAGTAGACTTGTTTTTCTATACACATACAAAATTTGAGAGTAATTGAACAATGTGAAAGGGAGATTTAGATACTAGAATATTGGCATTAAGATTGGAGAAGGAGGCCAGCCATCACCCATGAAAATTTATGGGTTTTTCTTCTTTTTGTAAAGTTAGATTTTCTTCAAACTTAAAGTGCTTGTTTTCAACTTAATTAATAAGGTGTGTGCAAAATTTTAATCAAGATCAACAGTTTATTTGATAGTTATTGAGATTCTAAAACTACCTTAGGATTTTCTTAGGATTTGATTAGGATTCGACTAGGATTTAATTAGTGTTTATTTTAGGATTTGACCAGGGTTGACTAAGATTTAATTAGGATTTATTTTAGGATTTAATTAAGGTTTGATTAAAGATTATTTAGAAATTGATTAAAGAGGTTAGGACTAGTTTTGTTCCATATTTCTTTTTTATCTTCCATAGCCAAGTGCTTAAGCATTCTTAAGCAAGACTTCACGACATACAACAACATTGATCTTGGTAATTAATATTAAACGGAGCATTGCACTGTTGGTAAGAGTATCCAAATTACTTACAATTTGCACATATTCGAGCATAATCATCGTTGGCTCTTGGATTGGGATATTCACTAGCATAATATCTTATTCGCCTACAACGATAACATCAAAGTGGTCTTCTTCTACCTCCATGAGGAATATTGGGCGTTTCAATTGGTATATACCAAGTAGGCTTGTTCTAGGTTGGATGGATAAAAGATCCTAGCTAACCAATTGAAACTATAAGATTTGATAATGGATTCTAAATGAGTGGATATTAAGAGTGTCCTTATTGATTTTGCACAAAATCTTGAGAATTGGAGTCACCTTCTTGATTATACTCAAAATTTTGAAAATTAAAAAAATTTCTATTTTATTTAGTTAGATGATTTTCGTTCCAGCCAAACCTATTTTCTATCAAAACTTGATTAATATTCCATGAAGTTAGTTGAACCATGGTTTGATTATCAAACTATTGTTGTTTTTTTAAATTCCAATCATTGGTGGTTATATACTTACTGCCACAAAATGTACATTGCACAATCATTTGAGGTAATAAAGAATATTCCGTTATCAAATGGCCTTATCCCTTACAATTAGTGCACCAAATATTGGGGCGCATATTAGTCGATTTATACCTCTTTTCCTTATCTTTTGCTAGATTAACAGCCAACTCGTCCATCTTCTTTGTCAAAGTTAACAACAAAGTCTCATTTGAATTATTTGATACTAGTTCATTAGATAATTCTTTTATAGATATTGGTTTTTGATATGGGGAGTATGGGGAATACAGAAGTGCACTTGTTGGTGATACAGCCTACAATGGAACAGCATTCACTATCCCCTACAGATTAGCACTAAGATTTATATTGTAATCAATCATTCTTGGGTAATTGTCTATTGTTTTATTCCAGGTTGGTATTTGATACCCTCCTTGAGATGGAATCATTGTGGCTCCTGTGGTTAAGAATTGGTCATAATGACATTCTTTCCATACCTTAGCTCGCTCAAGTGAAGCAACCACAATCACTGGTTGGACCTCCTTTATAAACATCTTCAATTCTCGTGGGTATAGTCTGTTAATCAATATAGACATAACAAACGAATTCGGCATTTGGTTATTTGGCCATTTATAAAGGATATTTGCTACTCGGCCATAATATGATTACACCACTTCTCATGGTACCATTTTGCTATTTATTAATCTTTCCCTAAGACGTTCTTTGAATCCTATTGATCAAAAATGAATTAAAAATGTATTTTTTAATGCCTCCCAATTAAAAAATTATTCCACGGGTTGGCAATTATATCATTCAAACATTATATCTTTCAAGGTCATTGGTAGCCATCTTAACCAAATATCTTCAGTTCTACCATTATTGGCTACACATGCAGTCAGGAATTGAGATAAGTGGTTATCTAGGTCTACTTCTGGCAAATCTTTAAAGGTAGGTAATGGAGTTACGCTAGTTGTGCAATCACCCACCACACCCATTTGGATCGCAATTGGAACTATTCGATCTCCCCTCCCCCCCCCCCTCCCCCCTTCCTCCCCCCCGCCATTGCAAGTAATAATGTTCCACTCAATTCATTATTAAAATAAATACTGCCTCTTTCAATTGTCTTTTTTAGATTTCGAGGCCTCCGTAATTTATTATTATTATCTGCAAATAATTTTATTGGTTGAAGTTGAGGTGAAAACGACGAATTTTAAAACACACTAAATTGGCCCTTACTGGCCAGCAATACATGTCCTTTTGAAGAACTAGTCTTGCTAAAATTGGCTATATCTACACTGATGTCATGGCAAAAGTCCGCTTTAGGTAGATGCAAGGTCCCTCTTTACAATCAAATTAGATCCAATATGCACAAACTTTCTTCAATTTCTCTTTTATAGTCACAAAACCATGTGTGTAATAAATCAACAAACTAGAAGCTTGAAAATTTATAAATCAAAATCTGATCATTTAAATAAGTTCAAACTTTGGAAGCATAGAGTTCACTTCTTTAATCATCTTCACAAAAATTTTCAACAGTGAATTCATTACCGATCACCAGATATCATCAAAATATTAGCAAGTAATTTTATAAGTAAAATCCAAATTAGAAACTTGAAAATTTAGAATTTGAGATCTAACTATTTAAATAAGCTTAAAATTTGGGAAAACATAATTCATACCTTTGATCTTTGTCACATAATTTTTGAGCCGTGCATTCATTGGTGATCGTTAGATATCACAAAATCCTTGACAAGTACTTTTGAAAGTCAAATTCCAACTAGAAACTTGAAAATTCATAATTTGAGATCCAACTATTCAAATAAGCTCAAAATTTGGAAAAATATAACTTATAGTTTTAACCATTGTCACATAATTTTTGAGCTGTGAATTCATTACCAATTGTTAGATATCACAAAATCCTTGGCAAATACTTTTAAAAGTCAAATCCCAACTAGAAACTTGAAAATTCATAATTTGAGATCCAGCCAATCAAATAAGCTAAAAATTTGGAAGCATAAAACTTACAACTTTGATCATTATTACACAAAATTTCTGCTCTAAATTTGTTGTCAATTGACTGGTATCACCAAATCCTTATCAAGTACTTTTAAAAGTCAAAACCTTAGATATATGAGAACAAAATTTGCCATTACTCCCTAATCAAAGTTTCAATTGATATGAGATTTTAGACATAGACTTTTTATAGTAAAATTGATAAGTACACAAAAAATGAGCTTCAAATTCATCTTAAAACTCAAGTTCTAGCTTAAAGCAAACTCTTTTATTTATCTAACTTCTTTGAAATCCCAATTTAGTTTGCTAGTTTTAACCAGCCATATCTCACTTATTCTAGAATCATTTCTATCAATTCTTGGATGTAAAATGTATAGCTTGAAGTTTAGTTTCTAATCCAATTTCTTGATTTCTTGCTAGTATCTTAAAACTCCTAATATACCCAGAAAAGTGATAGTAGGTGTCATATTAGTAGCCTAAGTTCAAACAAGCATATCTCTCTCATCTAAGCTCCAAATCATGTGTTTCTACTACCTAAACTCATGCCAAGAAGAAGATCTTTGTGAATACTTCCTTAGATTTGCCAAAAAATTCCATCTTCTTCTATTCTGAGCTCGTCAAAGAAGTCGTAGCCAAGGTCTTTAAAGTCCAAGTCAACAATTAATAGTTTAAAGTTATAAAAATACCAAATCTAATCCTCCAAGTCAGCACTATTAATGGCAATCAACTATTGACATCCAAACCTCTATTTATCCTTAATAAAATCCTAAATTCAACTTCAAAGTCAAAACTCCTTATATCTACAAATATAATCTTGAATCTATTAAAATCTAAAATTGGAAAAAAGATAAAAGAAATAAAAGAATTTTCAAGGTAAAAATCAAAGTTAAAATTAAGATTAAAGATAAAATAAAGATTTAGCCAAAAAAAAAGAAAAAAGTGAGGAATTTTTTCCAAAACTATAAAAAAACCTAGATTAGTAAGAAGAAAGAAAGAACTTAATAAAATTTTAAAGAAAAGAAAGTTAAGCAAGATTTCTATATATGGATATATTTACTTCACGACATCCATTCCTATCAAACTTACACATCCTCTAGCATGTGCCACCATGCACCCTTCATCCTATTCATCTTCCTCTTGAATCTCTTTATCTTCTTGGTTCCATTGTTTGTCATATATTTCAAAATCTTCAGGTAGAAAATTTATATTTCTTCTTTGGAAAGCTTTCACTTATTTTCCTGCTATTGGAATTCGGATGGATATTCCATCTAATTCTTGAAATAAGTAAGTTCCATTGTCATATGCAATTACAACAATATACGATCCAAACCATCTCCAAGAAAACTTTCTTTGCGTATTATGTTGGTGGTCCAAAGTATTGTCATAAACTACTAATCACCTTCTAAGATTGGTTTCAAATGCAATTGATGAGTCTGATCAAATCTTGTTTTATTTTCCAGTCTTGCTGCTTTCAACCTATCTAGTGCCAATTCGTGGTCTTCTAATAGTCTTGCAATTTGTTCTATTCAGAGTTCTAAAAGTTTTTCACAAGATATGCCATCTTCCTAAGATAAAAATAATCACATAGGCATAGATTCTTCTGCTGGCATAATGGGCTTTTGAGCTAACATTAATTCAACCAGCATGTATCTTGTTACTGTACTATGGGTGGTTTTATCAGCCCATAAAGCAAATGGTAGTAGCCTTGGCCATTCCTTTGAATTGCCTTTATAAGCTTTAACCAATGCATGTATGATTGGTAGGTGGCTTCTTTCACTCTTCTCATTTGCTTCTGGACTATATGCAGTGGTTAATTTTAGTTTTATTTCATATCTTTCAAAAAAACTTCTAGCTTTAGCAGCATTTAATTCTCCTCTGTTAGCCGTCATTCTTCCAATACATCTATAGTGACTAAAAATATCCTCAAGGATAAATCAACATATTCCAGCTATTTGTTTGGTTTTTAAAGCTCTGCCTTCAATATAATTTGATAACTCTTCTAATGTCAGAACCAGATATTTCATATTCTATAATCCAACTGGCATAACTACCAAAACAATTATCCACTGGAAATAAATGAAAAGAGGGTAAGTTGGGTGAAGTTCATCATGATATCTGATTTTGGATTGAAATTGGCATTCAAGGCATGATTCCACAAAATTCTCTATATCTTTGTAAAGACCCTTCTACCAATATCACTCCTTGATCTTTGTATATGTAGCCTAAATTCCTCGGTGCCTAGTCTAATGTGAATCATGAAATTCTTTCAAAACTTGAGCTTTGGTACATGCATTTCCAACTACCCACAACGGCATTCCATCTTTTTTTTTTGGTTTTTTTCAAAGAAGCCTATCCCATAGAAAATATCCATATGAATGTTGTCTAATTTCTTTAAAAAACTTATTTGAATAATCTTGTAATTTTCTAAGGGTGTTCAAATAAAAGCCAATATCTTTCAACCTTCCCTCATATGATTCTGTCTCAAAAGATAGAACTTCTTCCATTCTCTCATTATTTGTCAAAAATACATAACCCAAATCTTTAATGCAACTATCTTCATTGTCTTCTTCAGCAATCATTTCTTCTATATCCATATACCTAGCCCTTGATAGCATATCCACTGTCATACTATAATTGCTTACAGTATATAAAATCCACTCAAAATACATAATATGTTTATAGATTTAGATGTATATTAGAATGATTAGTAAAATAAAATAAAAGGAGTTGGTGTAAGAAAATTTATTTTAGATTTTTACTTACTTTGATTATGGCTTTTAAATTATATATTGCCTAAATATTTAGTATAAAGCCTTGAGAGGCAATTAGAGTCCAAAGAAGAAGAATTAAAATACTAAGAGGCCTATTTGGAAGGATGAAGACAAAATGAAGATGAATGAAGACAAGAGGTGAAGTTCTTCATTCCTATTGGTCAATGGTCATGCCCAATAGGCTTTGAGGAGGCTCCCGCAACAAGAATAAGGGTTTCAGCGACTTCAAAGAAATCATTCAAAAATCAAAGACTAGTATTAAAAAGCTTATTTTTTGGGCTACAATTTTGGTATAAAAATTGAGAGATTTGGAATTTTTATGAGGGAGAAGTAGGCGCTTGAAGTTAAGGTGTACAATTTGTACCTATTGTCACACTTTTGAGAATTTTAAGGAGTTGTACAGAAGCTTTTGGAGATTGAGAGGTGCAATTGGAGAGGGGATTTCAAGATCTATATCTGATGAGGAAGAATTACTACATTTGAAGTTCTAAAGAAGGAGTTATTGGAAGTCAAAGACAATACATTGAATTCCAAGGTAGTAAGTAGGCCGTTTTCTTCACACTGATGGGTTTTGCCATATCTTGAGTATCTAGACGAATTTTCATTTAAAAATTTCATAGCATTTGGATATTGGGTTCGTGAGATATGAAGAATTTAGTACACAAGTGTTTGTAAATAAGGGTTTGAAACTACTATTAGGGTTTTTACGATATCTAAAGATTGATAAATAATCAATAGTTAAAACTTGTTGTGCTAGTTGTTCAGAGCACATCAGTACTTCATGTAAAATTTCAATAGATTTGAATAGTTAGATTAAGAGTTATAGATTGATGAAGTTTGGAAAAAATTCCCATTCTACGGGTGAATGAGGGTTTAGAGTATTTTGTTATAGTTTGAATATTTTTGTGAAATATAACATATGTATTGGGTGTGATAGCCCTAAAATAAAGTCTTTTATATAAATTTGAGGATTTTATTATTTTGAATCTTGGTTGAGTATTTAATTGCAGCCAGAAGCCCAGCGCTTTTTTGAGGCAAATTCTCTCTACCACGATATTATTGGTGCTTCCACTGAGAGAGCCTTGAGGCATTAATTACTCAATAAGCCAAAATGGGAGATCAAAATCTTGAATTTGGATTACCAGGGGGAGTAGGTGCCTAAGATTTATTTAGGGCATTTGCTCAATTTATGGATGAGAAGCAACGGACTCAAGGAGATGATAGAAGTACTACCAATGCCTTACAGGTAGTGGTAGATAAGGCTGGGAGGTTTGAAGGGAAAAACATTACCAAGTTGAGGATTTATACATGTAAAATGGAGGTACATCAAATTTTAGAGGTGAGAATGATTACTACCTTTGATTTAGCAGTAATACCTAAGATCAGAGAGAGGGTACAAGAGTTGTGTGAAGAAATTATATTGAGGAATAGATTTGAAGAACTTTTGAAGGATGAATTTTTTGAAGAAGACTCAGAGAAGATGATCAAAAGATCATTTTTGGAGTGGATTGAACAAAGGCTAGGGAATCAGATGGCTCTAAATGAATTGATCAGAGAATTTGAAAGGAAGTTTGGCTAATTACCACAGCAAGAGAGGCAACTATTGCACACTAGGAAGACTGAGTTATTTTTACAAGCAACTGATAAAGATTTGGAGGACAAGTTGATTTTTCATCTTACAGACAAGACATCTGAGAATGGATTTACAAATAACTGGAGGTTGGTGAAAGAAACAGTAGGGCTTGTAGCCAAGCAGCAAAAGATTAAGACTCGGGGATCATTATCACTGTTAGAGCCAATATCTGCAATTCCAAGTTCAGTACCATTGCAGAAGACAAACAAGGCTGCTCAAGATGATGCCATTGAAGAGCTAATTAAAGATATATGGGATCTTAGGATAGAAATGAGTAAACTTAAGAAATCTCAAAAGGCCAGTTCATCGAAGATAATTAAAGGTTTGAAGAGATTTGTAGAAAGATGCATGTGGTGTGACAGTCTAGACCACAAGCATGGGGAATGCGAAAGCTATAGAACTGCAATCAGAGAGAATATTGTGCATTTCAAAGAAGGGAGGATAAGACTAGTATGTTATGATGAGCCTTTGAGGACCAACTTTGGAAAAGAAGGTATGAAAAAGTTGGTAGATGAGCAAACAAGCAAAGGTGGTACCGTGTATGAAAAGGAAGCACAATCTTATTCTATTATAATTAAACAAAGTGCAATTAAGACTGTTTCTCGATCAACTATGGAGGCTATGATCAAGAGAGCTAAAGTCATCAGGAAGATGATTGGTTGGAATGATCCAGTTGATACTATTAATATCAAAGTATTTTTAAATGAAAATCAACAAAGTGATGATTTGAATGATGCTATGGTTGAAGAGAAGAGAGGTAGAGCTGCTCATGAAGAAGATATTGTTGAACCTCTAAGCAAAAAGAGGTCTCCAAAGAACAAGGAAGCTTCTCAGGGACAGAAATCAGAAAAGATACCTTCTTTTGTCCATCTTGGCGATGCACCATTGCCAAAAGAATGGTGGGAGAAGGACAAAGAGAAGGAGAATGATGGCACAGGCAAGTCCAAAGGTAAAGGTCTTGTCTATAAACTTCAATCTGATATTGAAACATCAACAAATATAAAGAATATCTTAGAGGAGAAGATTTTGGATGCCAAAATTGAGTTCACTCTAAGAGAGGCTCTTGATATTGCAAAGAGAGATTTTTACAAGCTAATTATTGATGTAATAAAGAAGAAGAGACAAATGACAGCTGAAGCAATTATGGTAGAAGCATTAGATATTCATGTGACTAAGGATGAAGAAGAAGAAAAAAAGCAAGTATTTGCACAATCTACATCGTTAGAATTTGAAAACATGATTGATATGGAGGGCACGGTTCAAATCAATCATATTAAGGATATAGAAGGATATCAAACAAAATGTATACCAATAGAATCTGATAAAGAAAGGAAGATCACATAAGAAGCACAAGTTATCTATTCTTCAAAAAGAGATGGTAATGACATGGAAAGTGATAGCTACTCAGTTTCATATAGGACTAGGGCTACTACAGAAATACAAGTGAGATTGGGAGATTCTAAAGATTCAATTTTAGCCTTGATTGATCATGGATTAGAAATTAACATCATGTCTAAGCGCCTGTATGAGAAGAATAAGTGGCCAATTGATATCAACCATGGCTAGGTGATTAGAGCTGCAAATAATGAATAAGGTGATCTGTATGGAGTTTGTCCAACTATGAAGGCCAAGATTGGACATGTGGAAGTGGAGCAACACTTCTTTATACAAAACTCTGCTACATATCCATTAATACTTGGTCAACCTTATATCACAGCTGCTAGGATGGAGACTAAAGTCTTGGATGATGGTTCACATTATACCAGGATTCATAGTTGTGATGGAAAAAAGGCTATACAATTCCTTACTATGAAGCCTATTCATGAAAGGCACAGAGAGCAGTTGAAAAATATCTTTAGAGCCAAGAAACAGATTCTTGGATTTCTAAAGGGCACCTTTGTAGCATGGGAGAACATGGGTGCAAATAGATTATCTACAAACTCCAATGTAGATAATTTGAATTTTGGTATTTTGGATTTGAGTGATGATGGATTTGTGAGCTTTCAAAGGATTGAAGATTTAAATCCTATAAATAAGAGAAAAGTAAAGAAGCAAGAGAAAAACTCAAAAAGAATGGGATTAATTTCAAATGATGAAGCTATAATTGGAATACTAGAAGAAGCTGGGTTGGAAGATGGATTGATACAAGTTATAGAAAACTTAGTTACAAGGATAGATGAAGATGTTGTTATGGAGATACAATCAAGAGAGGCTTATGAGGAATTGAAAAAGATGGTAACATGTATTGGATCTGCTACAAGCTATAGATTAAAACTTGAGGCTATTATGCAAATCAAGTATAAGATTGTGTCTAAAAAGGTGAAACCAGTGGCCACTCAATTACCACTTAATACTATGGAACACATCAAGCAAGCAACTAAAGAATTAGAATTGAGAGAAAAGCACAAAATTGGACATCAATTTACTTAAGAATCATTGGCTAAGTTGAAGATTGAAGGGGCTGATTTTTTGACAACACCAGAAAGAATGATGTTTCAAGAAGTGCTTCTTAGACATGGTAAGGCATTTGCCTTAACTTCTGATGAAATTGGATGTGTGAATCCTAGTGTTGTAGGACCTATGGTAATTTTTACTATACCACATGTTCCATGGGATTTAAAGCCTATATCTGTACCTAGAGCTTTGCTTCCTAAGTTGATGGAATTATTAAAAGAAAAGGTGGAGATGGGTATTCTTGAATCTTCAATTGCTCCCTATTCAAATAGATGGTTCACTGTATCTAAGAAATCAGGGGCATTGAGATTCATTCAAGATATGCAATCAGCAAACAGGGTGATTATTTGAAATATGGGATCAAGTCTTGTAGTGGATGAAGTAGCTAAACAGTTTGCCGATCATACCATCTATTCTATTAAAGATTTATATTCTGGATATGATCAGTTTTAGTTGACTAAAGAAAGTAGAGATTTGACTATTATGAAGACTCCTTTGGATTTAATGAAAATGCATACCTTACTTCAAGGTGCAACCAACTCAGTGGCTCATATACAAAATGCTATTAACCAAATATTGAACAAATTAGTACTTGAAAAGACCATCTCATTTTTTGATGATATATCTATGAAGAGTTGCAAAGAAGAAGATAAGGATAAAACTCTGGATGCTAAAGGTTGCAGACAGTTTGTCAAGCAGCACATTGAAGATGTGGCTTAGATATTGGAGAAGCTTGAGTCAATTAATTTGACATTATCTATGAAAAAATCAAGCTTTGGAGTTGATAAAATTTTGGTGGTGGGACACATGTGTGGCAGGTATGGTAGAAAATCAAATCCAAAGAAGGTTGATGCTATATCTAGAATGAAGGTATGTGGAAGTGTTACAGAAGTTAGAAGATTTTTGGATGCATGTGTATTCTATCACATTTGGATCCCTCACTTTCTTTCTGCTTTCAATGTTGTAATTGCACCTCAAAATTCTTTTTTCACTTGTGGATATGCCTTCGAGCGCTCTGTCAAAATTCTTGCTCCATATCTGTGAGTCCCATCAATGGATCTTAATTGGTAGATTGGTTAAAAATATAGTCTTAAATCATTAGATATATAAATATAATGGTTAAAAAGTCTTTTTGATTATTGAAGTATTTATTAGAATTTATAAATATTTATAAATATGAAAGTCTTATTAGAAGAAAAGTTACAAAAATGGAATCTTAGTAAATCTTGGAGGCAATTATTTTAGTTGGTTTAGTAATTTTACTTATTATTAAGTATTAAAAGTTAGTTATTGAGACCAATGTCTATATTGGCCTTCTAACTACATGTATTATTCATTAAAAACCTATAAATTTTACTTAGTAGGTAGAAGAAGCATGAAAAAGAAATCTCATGTCTTTTTAATTATTTTTGTAAAAAATAGGATTTTCAATTGATTTTTATTGATTTTATTATTATAAAAATTTTCCAAGGAAGAATAAAATAGTCTTAAAATGATATTGTCATCTTCAAAATATTATAGATATTTTTAGAATTTATTTAGAATTTATTTAGAATTTATTTAGAATTTATTAAGAATTTTTAGAGCAATTTTGAAGACTTTGGTAAAAATGAGTTTTACCACCTTGGGAGCCATTATGAAGAAATGGAGCAAGATTTGAAGGCCATACAAAGTTCCTAGACTAATAGGGTTTTTTTAAACACCATGGTGAAGTCAAAAATGAAAAATTAATAGTTCTACTAATATAAAATAGGAGGACTAGCAGCTAGTATAGTCCTTGTAGGAAGGGAGGTGCATAAGTCCCATATGGATTGTGGCACCTTGGATATAGGTAGGAGGATAAGACTAAGGCCTCGTGGCCCCTCTAGGACACCCATGTATACTACTTGTGAGCCTTGGTGAGGTTCGAACCCATGATCTTGTAACAAGTTACCCTTGAGGTAAAAATTTCTACTTAACTTTTTCTATCATTTACCTTCTAACTTTGAATTATCATAATTTACTCATAGTAATTTAGATTTAAATGTTTTTTACATCATTGGAAAGATAAAAGAATTACCTACATGAAAATATAATTTTTACTTTTTATTTTTACTTTTTGTTAGGTGAAAATCAAGTGAACAGACTGGGACTAGTATTGTACTGTGCAATTACTTAATTGCACATATTTTACTTGTTTTGTATTGTTCTTCTCCTTCATTGTTGTTTATTGCTCCTTATACTTCACACCACAATTTATAAGTAACTCTTAATTGAGGCCACTTTATAACTTGGATTGAGGAGTGAATCTTATCCCCACATAAATGGTGCGTTTGCTGGGAGGTGGTGCTTCTAATTGTATGTGTGAATGTGGAGTTAGTATGTTGTAATTCACATTTTTCTTGGTCTTTTTGAGTGAGAAGTTCAAAGTTAATCTTCATCTTTAGTAATTTTTCTACATCAAAGCTTTTCAAGTTTTTCAATTCATAAGGTATTCAAAAAAAATTTCATTATTGAATGTATGTTGATTTGTTCTCAGGTTTTCATCAATCAGTTTTTTTGTGTTGCATATTTTAAGTTGAAACTTTATATTTTGTTGTATCTTGATGTTAGCTTTTCCATAAGCTATTGCATATTTAATTTGGACTTAATTTGAATTTGTAGTGAATTTTAGACTAGGAAGTGGTTCACTGCCTTGGCAGTTTCATATACCTCATGTTTGGAAAGGCATTTCTTAGTGCGTGGTGACTATTTAATAGTAGAATTTTTGGTGTACAAGCACTTTGAAGTTAAGATTGTAGTGGTGCAAACTTCAATGCTATTGAACAAGAAGTAAATTTTTGGCGATTTTTGGAGTGGAAAGAGATTTCTGCTTTAAGTGGAATACAATTGAGGTTAGTGATTTCTATCTCTTCAATCATTTACATTGTTGATTTTATGTTATACTTTTGAATGTTGTGATTTAAATCTTATCTTAATTATATTGAATTATAATAAAAATAAATATAAAAATAAAATCAAATCAAATCAAACAATAAAAAAAAATAAAAAATAAAAAGTAAGAAAAAAAAAATTAAAAAAAAATAAACAAATAATAAATAAAACTAATAATAATAAAATTAATAATAATAATAAAAATATAATAATCATAATAAAATAAAAAAATATCAATAATAATATCATTAAATTAAAAGAATTATTTTATAATTATTTTATTAATATTTTAGAATTATATTAATTTTTATTTAAACTTTTGTTTTAATTTTTATTTTTTTATCTTATTTATTTTTATTTTTCTTTTCTATTTTTATTTTTATTATATTAATTATATTTTATTTTATTTTTACTTATCTTTTTATGTTTATCTTTTTTATTTAATGATTACTATTACTTTTATATACTTATATTATTTTTATTTCTTTTTATTTTATTTATATGCATAATAAATTTTTTATATTGATATAAATTTAATATATTTTTATTAATTTATTAATTTATTTTTATATAATATCTTTACTTCTAATTTAAAATACTATTTGGTTAATTTAGTATTAGTATAGTATTATTTGGTGGTTCTCTTTAGATTGGTTGTCACTTTGGAAGCATGAAGAGTGAAGTTCAAATATAACTTCAAATCTAAGATTAATCTTAGTAAGTTCTAAATCTTAGCTTTTTAATTATTTAAAATTTTAAATAAAAGCAAAGAAGGAGCACGGCTAGGAAAAATTTGGTAGGTTTCAAACCTTAGCTTTTCAATTTATTTGAAATTTTAGATAAAAGCAAGGAAGGAGCACGGCTAGGAGAAACTTGGTGGATTTCAAACCTTAGCTCTTTCTTCAAGTTGAAATTTTAGGTACATTTAGGAAGGAGCACGGCGAGACTTGCTATCCTACAGGTAACATCTAAAACCATTCTATCACTATGTAGTATAATTGAGTATTAAAATATTCAATTATACGCACCAAAAAATTCTCCAATCTACCTCTTTTGTTAAGAGAACTTGGTTGTATTTGTGATAGGCGCTTCAATTTTTGGATGTTTTGTAAGAAAATGAAGTCGGATTGATGGCCAGCATGACTTCTTTTTGGCATTGAATATGTACTTGTGGAAAGTGATGATCCCTATGAGGCATAGTTAATTGTTGCAAGTTACCCTACAGGTTTTTTTTTATCCAGTCCATCTAATTTTTGTGATATCCACGTTTTAAAATTTTAAAATTACTTGTACTACCCTTGGCCTTGTTTTCCAATCTCTAAATTTTGAATTAAGTCTAATTAATGGGTGATTCCGCCATATTAAGATTGGCATGAGATCTTAACTTGGTATTTAGTTGAACCTCATACATCACTTGTAAGAAAAGTTTAATTATTGAATGATACCACTAATTTGAGATCGGCACGAGATTTCATCTTGGTATATAATTAAACCATGTGCCTTACAAATAGGTAAGAAGAGAAAGGATTTTATGTTAATTCAAAAAAATAAAAATAAAAATAATTTAAAGTCTACTAGATTTGCTTTAAACCACCTACTAGGTCTTTTTTTGTAAGGGAGTTATATTGAAATCATATACTTAGTTGTATACCACCTAGGATTAAATTTAAGATAGTTCATCCTCTTATTGGCCTTGTTTTGCAATTTGGACGTGTTTTACAACCCGAATTATATATTGAGCCTATAGTTGTAGAAACCCACGTATTAGAAGAAATTCGCAATAAGATGTCACAAGCTTCTATTGGGATGGAGCATGGAAGAAGACAGCCTTCAAAGCCTCAAGTAGAGCCTTTACCAATTCCAATTATAAGGATTAGTGTAGCCAATAAAGAAAACCACAACTTCCAAACCAATATCCAAATCGTCCCAATGATGTTACTTAGGGGATTACTAATTGTGGTACCTTCAAGATTACAAGGGGCATCAATTCCACCTAACCTTCCAAGATTTAGTGGATCTATCAATGAAGATCCAGCAACCCACGTAGAAAGATTTGTAGAGGTACTTATCACTAATTTAGTAATTAATCACGATTACTATTTAATATGGTTTTCAACAACCTTAATAGATTCCGCATATGCTTGGTATAGATCTCATGTAGAGGGGGCATTTACCAAATGGGAACAATTCCTAGTATCATTCCTTTGTCAATATAGGCCTGTGATCGGTCAACAACAAGCCTTTTTAGCCTTGACAAGCATTAGACAAGATCTTTCAAAAGACATTACATCATATGTGAGGCGATTCCAGATAGTATATACTCGATATGTTGGTAATTTGTTAAACAAGGATACTATAAGACACTACTTTATCCAAGGTTTTGCCATATCTTCTACAATTCGGGATATTTTAAACAAGAGACCTAAAGATTTAGCTGGAACCATTCAAGCCACTTTAGAAGTAGAGGTTATTGATAAGAAAAATGATCGTATATTTAGAAGGACAAAAGAACCAATATCCGTATTTATACCTTTGCAATGTTGACCTGTAGAATTCCATCAACCTCTAGCTTTAAGCTATTAACAACCTTCTACATTTTCCTTGCCAATGAGCAGTCCAACACCTTTAGCTATACAACCTCCACATGATCAAGCTCAATCTAAAATCTTTTATGATAATAGATTGGAAGAATTTAAAAGTGAAGTACGGCAAGCCAATGAGGTGTTCAAAAATGAAATGATGAATACTATGAAAGCTATTAGTAAATAAATGTCTTACTTTGTTAAAAATCAAACTCCAAATATAGAGACTAGATATCATGAATTAAAAATTTATACCTCTGAATTATGGTGTACAAATTGTAGATAAGTAAACTACACAGTGTTGTATTACGTGTTATCTTGTTTGGAAATGCACCGGGCACCTGGCTGTAGAAGGTAAAGTTGAGTTTGCAAATAATCAAGAAACTCTAATAGGTTTCACCTATATATGAAGAATATAATTCAAAGTTCAATTCAAAAGTGTTTAAAAAAACTCCTCTTAGTAACATCAACTATACATATATTCCAATAGCCTCGTTTTTTTTATAATTAAGCAATTTTTATTTTTATTTCTAAGTCCTAATCCTAATTAGTGAACTTTGACAAGCTCTAATTTTTAATTCAACCATCCTCTTAGTCTAAAATTTTATACCCAAATGCTAGTATAAACTTTCTATATGCTCAAAAAAATTCAACTCAACCCAACTTATAGATTGCAAGAAAATGCCCAAAAACCGCACTGATGACACTCATCTGCCAACTTGAAAATTGATGCAGAAATTCCAGTGGTCATTTCTCCTCCTTTCACCATTAACTTTAGCTCAAACTTGGTATGTAGCTTGCACTATAAGTCTTCTATCACTGTGCTAAAATTTACATTGATCCAATTGATAGATCTTTAGTTATCACAGAAACCCTATCTAACCCTAAGCTGTCAACTTTCGACAACCCTTTATATCAAAGCTCAAATATCTCCTTATTGCATTGCTAGATTAATACAATATTTTGTATACATTTAGCATACTCAATAATTCAAACAATATCAAAATTTGAGCTGTAGATGCTACACAGATTGTACAAATCACTCAAGAATACAAACCATCACTATCTTATATAAAACCCAAAACACCAATACAAACTCTGACTTTGAACAAAAATTGTAAAGTCATCCAAAATCCTATGGCAACAAGCTTAATGCCCTTAGAACAAGCTTCAATCTAGCTATCCAATTCAAAAATCCGATCTTATATTTATATCAAGTATTTACATAAGTATTCTATAAGTATTATACATAATATTTATAAAAGTATTTTTACAAGTATTAAACCAAGGATTATATACTATTTTATATAAGTATTTATATGAATATTATATCAAAGATTATACATTATTTTATATAAGTATTTATATGAATATTATATCAAGGATTATATTCTATTTTTGTACAAGTATTATTTGAAGGTTTGTACTTTATATTTGTATAAGTTTTATATAAGTATAATACAAGTATAATTTGGAAGCTTGAACAAATATTGTGCAAGCATATAAGATACTTTTCAACAACACTCTTCAAAGTAGGATTATATTCTATTTTTATATAAGTATTATTTGAAGGTTTATACTTTATATTTATATAAGTTTTATACAAGTATAATACAAATATAATTTGGAAGCTTGAACAAATATTGTAGAAGCATATAAGATACTTGTCAACAACACCCTTCAAAGGGTGAAGTCTGAGCATGAGAGGCATCGAGTTTGACTTAGGGATGGGCCTCTGCCTAATTTTTTACACTTTTCGGATTTCTGAATTGCACTCGTGGAGAATGAGGATCCACGGATGCAGAAGGACCAAATACTTTTGAGCTCCCCAATATACATAGTATTGAGAGTAGATTTGTTAGAATGACTAAGTATGGGTTTGTGAGTTTTACGGATGTGAAAGATCTAGACCTTGTAAATAAGAAGATCATTAAAAAGATGGAAAAAAATCTAAAAAGAGTAAAAGCTCTTTTGAATGGTGAATATATTTCTAGAGTGTATGAGAAGAAAGGCATTGGAGATGATATGTTGCAAGTTTTATACAACTTGCAAATTGAAGAAGAGGAAAGTAATGGTACAAATATTATGGTTGAAATTCACTTGAGAATATTATATCAAGAAATAATAGACGCAATGGAGAGTAAGGATTTATGCCAAAGTTTTAAGTTGAATCTTGAGTCCATAATAAATATAAAATATAAAACAATGGCCAAAAAAGTTAAGCCTATAGCAACTCAACTTTCATTGGATATTGATGAGCATGTCAAACAAGCAGACTAAGAGCCAAGTTTAAGAGAAGCTAAGAAGATTGAGCACAAGTTTACTAAAGAAATATTAACAAACTTGAAGATTGGAGGGAGTGAATTCTTGTTAGATCAAAAAGAAAAGATGTTTCGAAAGATGGTCTCAAAACATGGAAAGGCCTTTGTCTCTTCATCAGATGAGATTGGATGTGTGCAACCAAGTTTAATAGCACCCATGGTTATTTTTATAGTACCACATGTGCTATGGGATTTGAAGCCAATACTAATTCCAAGAGCATTACTTCCCAAATTGGTTGACTTATTGAAGGAAAAAATGCACATGGGAATACTCAAGCCTTCAATGGCTCCATATTCTAATCGTTGGTTTATTGTTCCTAAGAAGTCTGAAGCATTACGATTCATCCAAGATATGCAACCAGCTAACCAGGTTATTATTAGGAACAAAGGATCAGGACCAATTGTGGATGAGGTAGTAGAAGTGTTGTTGTAATACGTGCAAATTTGCTCGAGAATGCTCCGGACACCTGGTTGTGGAAGATAAAAAGGAAATACACAACAAGATCCTAACAATTCTAATAGAATCCTAAACAACTTCTATTAAACCTTAACAATATTAATCAAATTTTGATCCAATCTTAAAGAAATTATAAGAGAAGAATAAATGAATCATACGTTAAGCATAAAAAAAAATAACATATAAAATACTAAATTTAGAAAATACTAAAAATAGAAATCTTAAAATCCTAAGTCATACCTTGTTCAAACTCTAGTGAAATCCTAATCAAACCCCTAAGTCAAATCCTGTTCAAACCATAAATTAAATCCTAAATCAAAACCTAAGTCAAATCCTAAGTCGAACCCTGGTCAAATCCTAACCCTAATCAAATCCTAAATCTTAAATCAAATCCTAAATCAAAATCTAAGACAAACCTTAAATCAAACCCTAGGTCAAATTCTAAGTCAAATCCTAAGTCAAATCTTAAGTCAAATCCTAAATCAAATCCTAAGTCAAATCCTAAGTCAAAACCTAAATCAAATCCTAAGTCAAATCCTAGGTCAAACCTTATTCAAACCATAGATCAAATTCTAAGTCAAAACCTAAATCAAATCCTAAGTCAAACCTTGATCAAATCTTAATCTTAATCAAATCTTAAATCTTAAATCAAATCCTAAATCAAATCCTAATCCTAAATCAAATCCTAATCTTAAAGTAAATCCTAAATTCTAAACCAAATCCTAAACAAATCCTAAATTAAATCCTAAACAAATCCTAAATCCTAAACCAAATCCTAATCAAATCTTAAATCAAACTCTAACCAATTCAAATCAATCCTAGATAAAATAAGAACCTCAATATTTGTTGATTAGACTGTTGATCTTACTTAAAACTTTATACATCTTTTAACCTCTTAATCATCAATAAGCACAACAAATTTGAAAAAAATCAAACTTATCGAATAGAAGAAAAATCTTAAAAACGTCTCGGGTGTTGGCCGGCCTCCTTCTCCAACCTTGATGCTGATCTTCTAGTATTGATTTCTCCCTTCTTTACCATTCAATCAGTCTCAAATCACTCATGTATATAGGAAAACAAGTCTAATATCCACAAAAACAAAGTTTATTCCAATCCAACTGACAGATTGCTCAAGATCTTAAAAATTCTAACTAACTTCTAAAACTTAATCTCTGAGACCTTGACCCACTTAAACCCCAATTATGTACAACTAAATTATTTGATTTAGCTCAAATTTATTGCACACATTAACAACAACAATTCTCAAAAATCCACAAATTTTAAGCCTTGGATCTGTGCAAAACTTTTGGAATTGCCTAAAACATCAATCCTATTTTATTTCACAAAATCCCAAGTTGCCCAAAATAAGCCTAACTTTTCAAAGCTATTATAAAGTCATTTCTCATCCAAATCACTCAAAATCAACTTCTATACAAAACCCTTCAAGTACACTCCCTAATCCCAATCTTTGATCTACAAAAGCTTTTCAGATCTATCGTAGGCACGTGATTTTGTACCTCAAGGTCTGATTTCGACCCCAACTCATAACCGATCCTTTCCAAGTATCTATTTTGAGATTTTTGTGATAAATTTTTGTGAAACCCTCCTATATATGCCTATATTATTTTATTTTCCAATCTACTTTATTTTGTCTTATTTATGGTCCTACAAAGTAAATAGAAGCTCATTTATAAAAAAGGCAGTATTAACATTCATAAGTTTTACTCTCTTTTTACTATTATCTATTTTTCTAAGATAATTTGCTAAATATTTTGAACTAAGATCTTCTATAATATATTTCCACACTCTTTTACCTAATAGTCATGTTACATCACGACAGCTTTTGCTGGACATGCCATATATTCCATTGAAGATCTATACTCTGGTTATGATCAATTTCAATTGGCCATCAAAAACAGAGACTTGACAACCATGAAGACTCCATTAGGATTGGTTCAAATGTGCACATTGCCTCAAGGTACTATAAACTCAGTGGCACATATGCAAAATACAATGAATCAAATCTTGAGAGAATTTGTACCAGAAAAGACTATATCCTTTGTGGATGACATTCCTTTCAAAGGGTGTAAAGAAGAATGTAAAGACTCTACTTTGGATGATGATGGTTGCAGAGCATTTTTAAGAATGCACATTAAAGATGTTGATAAGATTTTAGACAAGATTGAAGAAGCAAATTTGACCCTTTCAATTGATAAGTCTAAATTTGGTTTTGAAGAAATTTTGGTAATTGGACATCTTTGTGGACGGTATGGAAGAAGGCCTAATCCTGAGAAAGTTGATGCTATTGCAAAAATGATGGCTTGCAGTAACATCACTAAAATGAGAAGGTTTCTGGAAGCATGTGTCTTCTATCAAATATGGATATCTCATTTTTCTCACATATCAGAGCCTCTTTACAAATTATTTAAGAAGGGAATTAAATTTCTTTGGAAATAAGAGTAAGATTTGGCCATGGAAGACTTGAAAAGAATTTTAAAATCAACTCCAATTTTAAAATAAGTTAAATATGAGAGCGGAAGACCGGTGATTGTTACAATTGACACAAGTCCAATTGCTATAGGGTGGGCTGTTGGCCAAGATGATGTAAAAGGAAATAGATTTGCTATTTGTTTTAGAGCAAGGATTCTTACAGAATGCCAGAGAGCATATCCTCAAGTGAAGAGAGAGCTTTGGGATAAACTTACTGCTTTAATGGCTGAAAGAAATTACTTGATTGGAGCAAATGTTGTATTGGAAACTGATTGCTTACCTCTTCTTGGTATGATTGCCAATTGCTCTTCACCAGGCATTGCCATACTTTGATGGATAGCATATATCAAGTCATTAAATCTAGTTTTGGTGCACATTGTTGGAGAAATGAATTGTGTGGCGGATATGTTATCAAGGGCCAAGTATTTTTGTAAAGAAGAAATGATGGTTCATAAAGAGAGTGAAGACTTTTTGAAAGACAGATATGTATTGGCTGTTGATAGAAAAAATTCAATCAATGATATCTTGCCATATAAAGCAGATTTATATAAGGGAAGGCTAAAACATATTGGACTCTATTTGAGCACTTTGAAGAAGTAAGAGGGGTAGATGGACAAGACTTTGAAAGATATTAGACATCAATCATATAGATATCTCTTGAGAGATGGACTTCTTTGAAAGAGGGCAAAGAGAGCTGATGAATCACCTTTAAGAGTAGTAGATGATCTTGATACAAAAATCCACGTGCTTAGAGAATTTCATGATGCACTTTGGATTGGTCACAGAGGAATTCGGGCCACGTATACAAAAATTAAGGAACGATATTGGTGGAAGGATTTATAAAAGGATGTTGAGGAATTTGTGGCTTCATGTATCGAATGTCAACTTCAATCTAAGGTCCAATACAGGGATAAATTATACCTCACTTATCCTCCTTTGATTCATTTCCAATAGATGATTAATTTGGTTGCAATGCCACTTGGAATTTGGAGAATGAAGTATCTTGTTTTGGCAAAGGAAGAGCTCTCAAACTTTGTTGAAGGAAGAACTCTTCAAACCAAGACTACGGAAGGAATTTGCAAATTCATTCTTGAAGATATTTTTAACAGACATGGTAGTATTAGAAGAATGAGAGCTAGTAGGGATGTATTAGATGTAGCTGAAATAAGATCGTTTTTCTAGAGATATGGTGTGAAACTTAGATTAACAATTGCTTACAATCTTGAAGCTAATGGCAAAATAGAGAGGAGGCACCCTCCTATGATTCATGCCTTGATTAAGGCTTATAAAGGGAAGCCTAATCTTTGGCCTAGGCTATTGCCATTTATATTGTGGGCTGATAGAACCATTCATAGCATTGTCACTCGATATATGCCAATAGAACTTATATATGGACATAAGCCTATTATGCCTGGAGAAGAATCAGTTCCAACTTGGATATTTTTGTCTTGGAAAGATGATATTACAAGAAAAAGGCTACTAGAACTTTGCATTCAGCAGCTTGGAAGATTGCCTGAAGATATGCAAATAATATTAGAAAGGCTTAAGATTGCTAGATTGAGCAATAAAGAGGGATTTGACAAAACCCATAGATTAAGGTCTAAGAAAATTGAAGAAGGTGATTGGATGTTGGTGTTTGATAGTTCATTAGAACATCAGCATAGCACAATGAGGAAGTTTGCATGAAGATAATTTGGACCATATGTGGTGGTTAAAGTGCATACCAATGCCATCTATTCGCTGCAAGAGATGGATGGAATTTTATTGAAGATCCCAATAGCAGGCAAAAGAATTAAAACATATAGAAGAAGGGATGGAAAGTTTCACACTAATGATCTTGAAGAATTCTTAATTCCATCAAAAAACAAAGAAATATCAGAAGGTGATGAAGAGATTGGAATGGAGGATGAAAAGGATTAAACTTGGCACATACCGGAGGATGTGCTAGTTTAGAGGAGGTGCATGTCATATTGTATTTACATGTAGTGTGTAAAAATATTATATATCTTGTATTTATTGTTATTACATATGTGAGTGCTCGAGGTTATTTTAGAAGATATTATAAGGAGAGGATTTATTTTAGCCACTTAGTTAGTGAATTAAGATGGCTATTTGTTTTATTCCTACCTTACTTATATTCTAGAATAGACTCTTTTGTAATTAGAAAAAACGTAAGGGTTGTTGTATTTTTCTTGTTAACTGTTGAGGTAGAATGGACCTTGTGAGGGATAAGAAAGAAGAGCATGGGGTGAATAGGGCTTGTCCAATAGGATTTGGCTATCCATGTGGGCATATCATAGATTGATATGGAAGGAAAAAGAGATATACTCGTGTTGTTGGACCTAGGGTTTGGCAATTTTTGAACAATGAATTTTGGAGAGAAATTGCTCCAAGGATATAGATGTGTTTGTAATAAAAATTAAAGTGTGTGTTTTGAGTTGTGAAGATTCTAGAACCTATTCACTTGCTTGTATTGGAATTGTGAGCAAAACGTTATGCTTGTTTTAGTAGAGTGAGATCTGCTGCTATTAAAAGGTCACGGCAGAAACTTTGATCTACCACTGCAAGTTTGATTTTGAGTCTTTCTTAGTGAAATTTATAGAAAGTGTGGAAAATTGTGCTAGCTTTCTATCAAGACATCTTTTGTAGCATTTGAAGTTGGAAAAAAATAGTTGTAAGCTTGAGAGTGGGAAAGGGTCTACTGCCACCTGATGAAGAGAGGTAGTGAATTTGTTCAACCACCCAAGTCGGACAATCTCTTCAATCTTTTTGATATTTTAGATGCTTATAGTAGCTTGTGTAGGCTTTTTATAAAAAAAAAAACAATACATTTAGAGCTTTTATGAAAGTTTTATGAGCCATGAAGTATCAAGAGGGCAAATTGTTTCTAGGGTTTGAAGAGTAGAATCAACTAGCTATAAAATCTGGAGTTTGAGAGGAATACATGCAAATTTTTAAAATAAGTTAGATAATGGAGTGAGCTTTGTTAAAAGCTATTGCATGCCTAATTTGGAGAAGGGAAGTAATTACAACAAAGGCTGAAGTGAAGAGGAGCCTTGCTGCCTTTGCATTTGCTGGGAAATTTTAGTATTTATTTCTTTTAGCCATAACTTTTAAATGGTAAGACATCTATTTGTAAAATTTTGATATGTTTTACAATGAATTATTAGCTTTCTATAGGCTTTAAGCACGCTTAATTAGAACTTTGGATGGATTTTTAGTAATTTACTTAGTTTCAGCTTGTTGTATGACTTGTATTCCTCATATGCGGTTGTATTTTGAGGTATACTTGAGTATATATGCACTTTGCTTATACTTATTATACAAATATATATACTTGTATTTATATCAAGTATTTTCACAAGTATTCTATAAGTATTATATATAATATTTGTATAAGTATTTATACAAGTATTATATCAAGGATTATACACTATTTTATACAAGTATTTATATGAGTATTATATCAAGGATTATACTCTATTTTTATACAAGTATTATTTGAAGGTTTGTATTTTATATTTGTATAAGTTTTGTACAAGTATAATACAAATATAATTTGGAAGCTTGAACAAATATTGTGCAAGCATATTTGATACTTGCACGACTTCTTCTCCTGTTCCTTGCTAGTTCTAGTAGCAGCTAGGAACCCGGCATTTTTTCCAGGCAAATTCTCTCTACTTAATAGTGTAGGATCTAGAAGCCTAATCACCAGCATAAGACCGGGTCCGGCAGTCCCTGCTAAAGCAAGAGAAGGACACCAAATTGACATAGGTAGAGCACTTATAGTCGCTTTGTCTTGACCTCTTAAATAGGAGTTTGGGCTTTGGATTGGGTCTTGGCAGATGATCCAAGATCCTGTCACTTTTCAAGAGACGCCGTTGTCGGGGTAGAGAGAATTTGCCTTAAGAAAGCGCTGGGCTTCTAGCTATCACTAATTTCTCAATCAAGCTTCAAAAATGAGGAAAACTCAAAGTTTATATATATATATTTTTTCTTTTTGAGAAATTACATCAAAAACATAAGCCTCAAGTAACTAACAACATCCAAAGTATGATAAAATCCTCTAAAACCTTATATATCTTTATGTGGAAATTTTCTCGAACTTCAACATTTCATATCTCCTGATTTGATTGTCCAAACATGGTAAAATTTTACATGAAGTACTGATGTATTCTTATCAACCTCTACAACAATTTTCAACTGCAAATTCATTTCAGATCTTGAGATATCTTGAAAACCCTAACAGCCACTTCAAACCCTTGTCTTTATACACCCGCATACAAATTTCTTCATATCTCACAAACTATAAGCTCAAATTCCATGAAATTTGTATGTATAGCTTCTTAACACAAAATTTCACATTCTCCAAGAAGTTTGAGCCAAAATTTCGTCTGAAAACTCAAGTTATGGCTCAAAGCATAACTATTAACAACACAGTGTGCTTACTGCCTTGGAATTGGATGCGCTATCTTCAACTCTTCATATCTCCTTTGTCTAAACTCAAAACTTAAGAATTCCTTCATAATAGACGTAGATCTTGAAATCACCTTTCCAACCGCACCGTCCGATCTCCAAAAGCCTCCGTACAACTCCGCGAAATCCCAAAAGAGTGACAGTATGTATGAAATCCACTCTTTAACTTTGAACAAGTATAACTTCTTCACCCTAACTCCAAATCGCCTAAAATTTCCTCTCAAACTATACCCAAAACCCTAAACTTTATAACCCTACCTCTGAAATTGCAAATCCCCCCTTTTTGAAGTCGCCGAAAACCCCTGTTAAGGTCGCGGGCAGCCTCCTCAAAGCCCATTGGGCATGGTATTCGACCAATAGGGATGAAGTTCCCTATTCCTTGCCTTCATCCGACCATGGCTTGATTTCATCCCTCCCAATTAGCCTCTTACTAGCTTAAATTTTCATCCTTAAGTCCCCACCTTCTCTCAAGGCTTCATACTAAACATTTAGATCTTATAATTTTTAAATACCATAACTAAAATAAGTAAAATAAAATAAAATAAAGTTTCTTCTATCAACCATTTTTAATTTAACTTACTAACCATTCTAACACACATCTAGATTCATAAACATATAATATATTTTAACTAATTTTTACATACTGTAAGTAATTACAGTACGACACTGTCAACAACCATAGAAGGTAATATTGCCGATTTAGCCCTTTCACCAAAAATCTTAAGAAGTAGCAAGATGGACCGACGTTAGCTAGGAATGTTGCTATAGTTGGCTGTCTTATATGACTTGTGTTTCGGGAGCAATTCCAAAATACTAAGAAGATTTAAGTTTGGTTGTAGAATACTCTTTTGATTAGTGAGAGTGTGAGTGATTTTTTTATTCTTTTGAGAACAGGGGTAGGAATTTCCTATCCCCATTAAATCAATACCGAAATCCTCTGAGGAGAACAGAGGTTAAACAAGCAACTAAGATCTTCCTAGTCTATAAAGCTATCCGGAGAATGTCCAGAGACTACTCATAAACCATCAAGGCATGATGAGCCATCAAGATCTCAAGACTGCATTTATCACAATTTCAATCTTATTGCATTCAAATTTTATAAAAGCATTATATATAGAGACTAATGCTTCCAATTTTACACTAGAGGTTGTACTTTTCCAAATGGATATAGATAATAAATTCTATCCTATTTTATTTTATTCTAAAAAAATTTCTGCTATCAAAATTAATTATGAAATCTACAGTAAAGAGCTTCTTATTATTTTAGATTCTTTTCAAGAATGGCATTATTTTCTTGAAAGAACAATGTATTCTATAATTGTATATACAGATCACAAGAACTTGGAATATTTTATGTCAACTTGGATTCTTCGTCGCCACTATCGTATAATAAAATGGCCATTAGATAAAAGAAGAAAGAAATGATTATATCATATAGGAGCTTATATAAAATAAATTTAACAAATTATCTTAGAATTATAGATAGTAGATAAGAAAGTAATAAAAATATTGATTTAATGGGCATAGGAAATTCTTGATGGGGATCAAAATCAGACCTTGAGATATAAAACCATGTACCTACAATGGGTCAGAGGTTCTTTTATAGATCAGAGAATTAAATTAATAAGCAGACTTAAGAAGATGTATTTAAGTATTGATTTGGAGTATTTGGATAGAAATTGGCTTTATAAGAACTTTACAAAGTCAAGGTTGTATCTGGTGACTCTGGATTTTATGAAATAAAGAGGATTTTACAAATTTGAGTATTTTGTGACTTTAATTATAGATCTACAAGTGAAAATTTAAGAATTTATGATTTTAGTTGTAATTAATATTTATTACAAGTTTGAGCTTGATTAAATGGTTTAAATAGAAGTTATTGAAGTTCAAATAGATTAGGGTCCCAGAAGTTGGGATTTGAAGGTTAGTAAGGATTTCTTAGATATTTGGTAATGTACTAGTTAGATTGAGGTGAGAGTTTTTTATATAGATAGTAGATTAAATTTCCTATATATATATATATATATATATATATATATATATAAATTTTGAAAGCAATTGAATAGTGCAAAAGAAAAATATTTGTATTGGAAATTTGATATCAAGATTGGAGAAGGAGTGTGGCCTATACCCGAGTAGAAATTCAAGCTTAACTTTTGTTTAGTAAATTGGATCTCTTTCAATTTTTTTATATATATTATCATATTAATTATTGAAAAATGTACAAAATATGGGCTAAGATCAATAGTTAGATCATTAGCTATTATAATTTTAATTTGCTATAGGATTTAGTTAAGGTTTGTCAATAATTGTTAGGATTTGGTTTGGATTTGTTAAGGTTGTTAAGAATTATTAGAATTTGGTTAGGATTTGTTAGGATTTGAGTAGGATTTTATTAGGATTTAAATAAGATTTTATTAGGATTTAAATAAGATTTGATTAGGATTTGATTAGGATTTTATTAGGATTTTATTAAAATATGATAATAATTTTTATTTTTAATATTTTTTAAAAAATTATTTTAATATTTCTTTTGAATTTATATTAATATTTCTTTAAGGTTTTTTTTATTATTTCTTTATGACTTCTTTAGAAGTTTTTTAAGATTTTGTATTCTTCTATAATTAATTAAAAATCTAATTGAATTTTTAAAAATTAGACATACTTATTAGTCTTTAATTGTAAATTTTACATAATTATATTAGAAGTATTAATTAAATTAAGACTTGTTGTTGTTATTTTTCTTTATCTTCTACAGCCAACTACCCAGCGCATTCTCAAGCAAGAGTTCATGACATATGACACCGCCAAGTTTGATGGAATATGTCGTTATCTTAATATAACTTTGTTATTATTTATCAACCTGGGAAGCAACAAAGATTGTCTAATGCTTTATTGAAGAGATCATATCTTGTACTAAGGATAAAAGAGGCAGTGTTTGATCAATAATATGCAACTTTGTTGAAGCCAAAGTAATTTTGACTTTGCGCCACTATTACATTGGTACCTATTGATTTTAGTTTCTTTAATGAGATGCATGCTACAACCACTAATGATATTTTAGCCCTTGATATCAAGCATTATCTGAAAAAAATGATAACAAATTTAAGCTTGAGGAAGACCTTCTATACTTTGAAGAACGTTTGTATATTTTAAAAAGACCAACACAACTATGCATTCTTCAATCTTGCCATGACTTTCCAACTACATTTCACTTTGGATTTAACAAGACCTTAGAACTTATTTTTTAAGATTTTTAATAGTCTTAAATGTGGAAGGCAGTGAAAAACTTTGTACTTTCTTATGACATTTGTTCAAGGTCCAAAAATCCTTATCATTGCCCTTATACATTCTTACAATCCTTGCTTGTTTTAAAATGGTCATGGTCTTCTATCTTAATGGATTTTATCACAAATCTATTGCCATCCAATTTATTTAACAACATCCTTGTAGTGATTGATTGACTCATAAAAATGGCTCATTTCATTCATTACAAGAAGATTATATCTAGTGAAGAAATAACAAGGTTCTTTCTTTAAAATATATATATCAACATCATAGCCTATTAAATGATATTGTATTTGATCAAAGATCCCAGTTCATATCTAAGTTTGGAAGATATTTTTTTGAAATATTGAAGGTGGATATTAAACTCTCTTTAGCTTTCCATCTTCAAATTGACAACCAAACAGAATAAGTTAAGCAAGTTTTAAAACAATATTTATGATGTAACATCAAGTATCAATAAGATGATTGGATCTCATATCTATTGTTAATAGAATTTAGATATAATAATATTATTCATACATCAATTTAGCAAATATCATTTTATTCCAACTATAGATATTATCCAAAGCTTCATCTATAGAATATGCCAAAGAATAACAATCCAGTAGTTGAAGGATTTATAAAGCATCTATTGCAATACCAAACAACCTTGAAATTTCAATTGCAAGCAGCTCAAGATGCTTATAAGGCATAAATCAATTGTCTACTTTTTATATTAGAAATAAAATATGGCTTCTTTGACAAAACATTAAGAACAAGCAGCCATACAATAAATTAAACTATCAGAGATTAGGACCATTTTCTATCCAAAAGCAAATTAATCTAGTGGCATATTGCTTGGAATTACCATCTTTAATGAATATACATTCAGTTTTTTATCTTTTTCTTTTAGAATCTTATAAAGAGTCACATATTCCAAAAAGATTACAACAATCATTGTCTAGAATAGAAATTGAAGATCATAAATAATACAAGGTTGAAAAAGTACTTGATTTATGGTATAGGTGGGATGAATTTGAATATCTTATTCATTGATGGAGCTATGATATTAATAAATACACATAAGGGTTCAGCCAAAAACCTTATCAATGTGCCTTAAAAGATATAGAAATTTCATTAATTCTATCTCCACAAATTTAAACGTATTCAATAATAATTTTTTGATAAAGATTGAATTTAAGGAATATTCATAGAAGGGAGAGAATTAAACTAAAACCTTCATCAATATATAATCATCTATTTTAAGATAGAATAAAGTGATAGAAGCAAGTCAATCACCATATCACACCTTCAAGCATTGGGAGAACAAGATTCAAAAGATTCACTTATCATGCAAGCTTCAAATGAACTAGTGTAATTTTTATAGCCTTCAATTGGATAAAGTGAGGACAATATATTTAGCACCAAGTATGATTTTGATTGGAGCCATTAGGAATAAGATCCAATTATGCAAGTCTTGATTCCAATGCTTAAATTTTAGTGATATTACTTGAACTTGGAAAGGTGAATTCTTTTATGCCAAAGATCTTGTTTGGAGGATGTTTTGAAGGCCACAATGAAGATCAGATCCTTGGATGGGATGTTTCAATAATAAAGATACTAACTCAAAGCTATAGATAATTTTTTTGAAGACTAGTAGAACCTATTGCCCAAAAATGGAGAATAAAACATATAGCTTCATTAATATAGCATATTCTTAATTTTTTACGTATATAAAAAAATTGAGCTCTTTTTGGAACTTATTGCTCGAGAAGGAGGTGATATTAGGGACATACAATTTGGAAGTTTATAATACCTTTTAGAATATCCTATAGCTTTTTAAATTAGTAAAAGTCAATTGAAAAGCTTCCTATTTGATGAAAGTAGCTAAAGGAGCTTCTAAGTTGATAGAAGAAGCTTGAGAAGCTTTCCACTTGATAACAACTGATCCAGAAGCTTCTTAATTGGTAGAAGCTACTTGAAAAGCTTCTTAGTTTGATAAAAGTTGCTCAAAAAGTATCTTAGATAGGAATATATATAGGAGTCAAAGCTAAAGAATTCTTTAGTCTTGACAATATATCTCTTAAAATTCTAACTCATCTTTTTTGATGTTGTTCATATATTTATCCAGTAAATTCAAGTTCTTATTGATTTCTTCTTAAAAATCTTATTATTATCAAAGTCTCTTCCTCTGTGTTTTCATGTCCTTGACACAATCCATCTCTATGTCAAATTTCTAAATATATTTGGCAAATTTGATACAATTCTATAAACTTTATCACATTTCTATACATATTATGCTATCAATATTTTTTTTAAGCTTATTAAAGGTAGCATAAATATCTTTAAAATTGGCCTATAAATTACTATGGAATTCTTGGATCAATTAATCTTACATTTTTTTCTTGCAAATTATTCTTTGTGATATAGCATTGTCTTTTTTATACCACTTTTATAAATATCCACCTTGTAAAATGTAATTGAAGGCTTTCCATCTAATTTGCTTGAAATGAACATCATTCCATTCTAGTTGCCTTGATAGCATACTTAAATAACATCCAATATCTATTCATTTTCTTTCATATAATTCTTCAATGAACAATTTTACATGCTCATTTTTTCCTTATTGTGTTCTAAACTAGAAGGTAGTACCTACATCCTCAATATCATCAATCAAAGCTTTTTCTTGTTCATATCTAGTCTGAAATAGCATATTTGCTATTGGATTATTTTTGTCTACTATATGCTTAAATTTAAGATTTAAAGATTTAATATATGCAATTCATTTTAGCATAGTAATATCAAAGGTATTACAACTGGTGATTACTTCTACTAATCGTAAATAATCTGTCTCTACTATCACTGATGCTCCTATTAGATGATCACTTTTAATTTTCATAGTTGTCACTGGCTCCTATAATTTTCATTTCACTTGTGGACAGTTTCTTTGTCTTTCACTTGATACATTAGCTCCAAATCATCTAACAAACCAATTCTCTTTTTCATCATCCTATCCTAGTATCGAACTAATAGCTATTGGATTAGTAACAATTGTAAGTATCACTAGTTTTTTATCCCTATAACTTATTCTATGTAGCACAAATAAAAAAGATAATAATTATTTTAGCTTTTATATTATTTTTGTATGCATCTTCTTCCATTTAAACCTCTTTCTTTTTTATAATAGATCATAAAGAAGATTTGCTACATACACATAATGTGGAATCTATATATAATAAAATATACAAGCTTCTAAAAATCTCTATACTTTTGTTTATAAGATACAAACTTCCTTCATCTATTATATCACATCTACTTTAGTACGGTGTCGCGTGGCGTGAACTTCTATCTAGGAATACACCGGGTACCTAGCTGTAGAGAATTTGACTTAATATTTATTGGCTAAACTCTAATGAGTTATTTGTCCTTAATAAGAAGGAAAAATACACACAATAATATAAGAAAAAGGTTTTGTATGATTAAAAGATAGGTTCGTACATAAGTTTTCTCTATGATATGTAGAAAATCCTTAAAAACCTTTTAAAGACTCATCTATATATCAAAATCATATCATGGCTCTATACATCCACCTTTTACACCTCCACAAAGTCTTGGCTCCCAAAAACACCTTTAGTATGCACAAAAGTCCAAATTTGCAACAAAAACCCTTAAAAATATATTTTCCCGCAAAGGATGTTTTTCTTCCCAAACTTTAGAAAATCATATCTTCTGATCCAGCCATTCAGTTTTCTTCAAACTTTCAGGCAAGGTAGAATTCATCTTTAAACTTTACTACAAAAAAAATTCAACCGCAAATATACTTCAGATCGTTCGATATCTCAAAACCCCTAGGTGCTTAAAACCCTAGCTCAGAGACACCCGAGCACTATTTTCTCTATATCTCACAAACCCAAAACCCTAATGCCATAGAAAAATTTTACATAGTCTTGTGACATAAACATATATACTCCTGAAAATTTTGAGCCGAAAATCTATCAAATTGACTAAGATATAGCTCAAAATGTAACCGCTAGTCAAGCAGAGTCACTTACTGCCTTTAGCTTACAAGCACTGACTTCAACTCGCAATATCTCCTTGATTCTAGCTTGGATTTTATCAAGCTGTACGTGAAAAGTGTAGCCAAGAAAGTGCGCTTTTCAACCCTAGTCGCCGATCTTTGATTGCTCTCTGTATGCGCGAGATATACCCAAAAGAGTGACAGTAGGTCCAAAATCAACACCCTAACTTTGAGCGCCTATAACTTCTTCATTAAAAGTCCAAATCATGCAAGATTTGCACCTAAACCATACCCAAAAACCTAAATCTGATGACCCTAGCCTCCGATGTTTGACTCTCTTCGAAAAACAAACCCTAACTCTTAATAAACCCTCGGGCAGCCTCCTTGAAGCCCATTGGGCATGATTTTTGGCCAATTAGAATAGAGATTTCTATCATCTACCTCTATTCATCCACATGGATGGCCAAACTACCCTTTTTACACTAAAAACCCTTTTCTAACCCTTCTTCTTATAAGATTTACATACTTGGTGCTTTAAGCACCAAATAAAAGAAGTAAATAAGATCTTAAGGATCACCAATGTCTAACATAGGTGACTTAAGATATATACAAGTTATTATCCATATAAAATTAACTTCAAAAGTCACTACTAAAAGAAAATAAGGTTGTATAAACCTTAATAATAATCCTTTTAATAGATCCTTTCTAAACTAGCAACCTAATTACATCCTATAACCAATAAAAGTCCACTGATATGGCTCTCATTTAGCTAAGTAGTAAATTGTACATTAAATATACATGTACAATTTTTTCACATAGTAGCCAAACCACAACACGACAACGGTCTGATTTGCAATCAAACCATCTACATAAATATCCTATAATAATAACCTCTCAAATTCCAAAGCTCAATTTAGCTCTTGATAAGATCAAATAAACTTCTTCAAGCCATATTAAAATCTTATCACAATCTAAAATATAATTAGATACAAATTTACGACATCCCTTTTAATCCATTATCTCTTCTTTTTCTTCTTTTATACACTCTTTTATTGGTTATCATCCAAAAAAGGCATAGTCTTTTCTAAAATAAAATCACAAAGCACCTTATTCATCCCATTCATCATATGAGCAACTGAGTTTGTTGCTCTTTGTAGTAATGTACACATTTTTATTAGCTCTAAAAGTGTCTTCATAGTAGTGATATTATTGCTTCTTTTAGCAAGTTGAAATTGATCATATCTAGAATAAAAATCTCAAATAGAATAAATGACTGTACCAGCAAATATCTCAGTAAATTCTTCAACAATTGATCTTATTTCTGTATTTTTAATGGTTACTTGATTTATTAGTTGCATATCTTGAATAAACCATAGAGTCCTATTTTTCTTTGGTATTATAAACCAATGACAAGAATATGGTACAAATGATGGTTCTAAGATCTTCATCTATAACTTTTTTTTTAAAAGCTTTATAAGTTTAGATAGATGCACTTTAGGTACTAGAATTGGTCTTAGATTCCAAAGAGCATGTGGAATTATAAATATAATCATTGGTGCCACAATACTTTGATCCACACATTTAATTTTTGAAGGTTTAAAGCAAAAGCTTTTTCATGCTTTTTCAACATATTTCTAAATTCTATTTTTTCAATAGATAGAAGAAAATTTATTGATCCTACTTTCAACTCTTTGAACATACTTTTAATAAACTTATAGCAAATTTGATTGGGATTTCATAAGCTCTTATTTTTTAAAGCTTATTGAACCTATTGGTTTGAATCACTAAACAATGGTGTAACTATGGATTTTATTTTTCTTTCCACAGTTTTATACCTAGTTTCAACTTTGGCTTCATAACTCTAAAATACTTATATGACTGAGTAGAGCTTACTTGAATGTACTTGTACTACTTGATCTTCATCTATTTCTTCAATTTTTATAAATTCTTCTAATATATCTTCTAAACTTGTTTATATATATATATATATTTATTATCTTATTATCTTTATTAAGCATATCTATTCTTTTTAGGTCTTTTTTAATTTTTATACAATTCTTTTTTCTCATTTTTGTAGGTCATTAAGTTATATATATATATATAACAAATCTATTTTTAAAAAGTTTTATAATTCTTGTACAAAAGGTACTTTTTTTTTCTTATGAGAATATCTTCTCTAATATACCACTACATATTTGCTTAATAGTAGTACCTTACAAAAATCCTTAAACTCCTCATTAATCCTTGGTAATAAGCCACTCTATAGATAATCCTTGTTGTACTCATGGTTAGCAAGTATAATTAAAAATTACATTGTTTCTTTACCATCTTGGCTTTTGATGTGAGCATATATTTATCCATCATCTAATACCTTGGTTTCTATCTTTACAGCAATAATATATGGTTGTCCAAGAATCACTAGATAAGAAGTATTATCTTAAACAAAGATATTTTGTTTTATAGATACATCTCTAATTTTTACCTTTATATCTGGATAAGCACCATAAAGGTCTCCTCATGTGTTATCTATTGCTTGGATCATCTCACTATGCTCAGTATCAATGGACCACCTCTCATATTTATAAGTATTTTTAGACATAATATTAATTTCAAATCCATGGTTAATATGAGCAACTACTAGATCTACTAAATCTCCCATCTTCACCAAAGTTTTTGTGGTGGCTCTAATCCAATACTCCTTAAAACAATGATTAGGACCCTTATCATCAACCTTATCTTTATCCAAAGAAATTTAATCCTTTTGATTGATACAACATTCAACCAATTCCAACTCCTCTTCTTTTGTTAATATTGTATCTAGAGCATTAGACATTGCATACTCTCCTATCAATTGCCTTTTTTGCTTGATAGTGTCAATAAGAACATCATGAAATTCTTTCTTTGCAATGCCCAAATTTTTTTATAATATAAATTTAATTTTTGCATTCAATATCATTTCTTCTAGCACTCCTTTCAAATCTATAGTTGCCTCAATATTTAATTATAATTTGTAGGCAATAGCCTTATCCTTCTCTTTATTCTTAATAGCTTCCATTCTTTCTTTCTATTTTTTTTTATTTTTTATAGTAATATATCTCCAAGGTATGATTTTGATGGTCTAATCTCAAATAATCTACTATCTTGTGGTGTAGGACATCTCTATTTTGTCTTACTTTTTCATCTCTTTGACATCTCTTCTTGTTATTTGGTTCCTCAAGATTTTTTTTTTTTAATATTTCTTCTTTTTTTCATATTTATCAAAGTTTCATAGTGGAATTTTGTCAGATAAGCATGTATAGACATAGTATCTATAGGGTCATTCCATCCTATGGCATTTCTAATTATTGTTGTTGTATTGAATAATTCTTATTTTGTAATTTTTTCCTTATTCATGTTGATAATAGTATGATTATATAAATCGCTCATTTCTACATATTTGTCAAAAACATCTTTTTGCTCCCTTATAATCTCAATGCTGATAGCTTCCTTTGATACCATAGCTTGTTGAGATAAATAATCCTCTAAAATTTTTTTCATCCCTCCTTTTCCAAAGTTGGTTTTGGTACAATTACAAGCTCAAATATTAGAATTATTTCTTTCTAGGATACTTTATTAAGTTCTATTTCTTAAGAATAACATTTCAGATACTTGGAAATATTTTTTCCATCAAATTCATTCAATAGACCAATAACACATTGTAAGGCTTTCATAGCCATTACCTCTTTGTATTCAATTGCTTGTTGTTGGTATATATAAAGAGCAAACGCTTGAAACGGACTTTTTGAGTGAGAAGTTCCAAGTTAATCTTCATCATTGATAAGATTTCTACATCTCTTCTTTATTGGTATATAAAAAGCTTTTCAAGTTCTCAATTCATAAGGTATTCAAAAAAAATTATTATTGAGTGAATGTTGATTTGCTCTTCTATATTGGTGTATCTTGATATTGACTTTTCAACAAGCTATTGCACATTCAATTTGGACTTGATTTGAATTTGTAGTGAATTTTAGACTAGGAAGTGGTTCATTGCCTTAGCAGTTTCATGTATTTCATGTTTGGAAAGGCATTTCTTAGTGCGTGGTGACTATTTAATAGTGGAATTTTTAGTGTACAAGCACTTTGAAATTAAAATTGTAGTGGTAAAATTTTCAATACTATTAAATAAGAAGTGAATTTTTGGCGATTTTTGGAGTGGAGAGAGATTTCTGCCTGAAGTGGAATATAATTGAGGTTAGTGATTTCTATCTCTTCAATCATTTACATTGTTGATTTTATATTATACTTTTGATTGTTGTGTTTTAAGTCTTATTTTAATTACATTAAACTATAATATAAATAAATAAATTAATTAAATTAAATTAAATTAATAAAATAAGAAAAATAAAAAATAAGAAAAATAAAAAAATATAAATAAAAATAAAAAAATAAAAAAATAAAAAACTAAAAGAATAATAATAATAATAATAATAATATAAGAATTATATATAAAAAATAATAATAACAAATAATAATATCATTAAATTAAAATAACTATTTTATAGTTATTTTATTAATAATTTAATATCATATTAACTTTTTTTTTAACTTTTTTTAAACTTTTTTTTCTTTCTTTTTTTTTTTTTTTTTTTTTATTATATTTATTATATTTTTACATATTTTTACTTATTTTTTTATTTTCATCTTTTTTATTTAATGATTACTATTATTTTTATATATTAATATTATTTTTATTTTCTTTTATTTTATTTTATATGTATCATAAATTTTATATATTGATATAAGCTTAGTATAATTTTATTTATATATTAATTTATTTTTATGTAATATTTTTACTTCTAACTTAAAATACTATTTGGTTAATTTAGTATTAGTGTAGTATTATTTGGTGGTTCTCTTTAGATTGGTTGTCACTTTGGAAGCATAAAGAGTGGAGTTCAAGTACAACTTCAAATCTAAGACTAATTTTGGTAAGTTCCAAACCTTAGCTTTTCAATTATTTAAACTTTTAGACAAAAGCAAAGAAAGAACACGGCTAGGAGAAACTTGGTAGGTTTCAAACCTTAGCTTTTCAATTTATTTGAAATTTTAGACAAAAATAAGAAAAAAACACAGCTAGAAGAAACTTCGTGGATTCCAAACCTTAGCTCTTTTTTTTATTTGAAATTTTAGGAAACATTTTTAGATGTTTTATAAGGAAAAGAAGTTGGATTGATGGTTGGCATCACTTCTCTTTGGCATTGAATCTATACTTGTGGGAAGTGATGATCTCTATAAGGCATAGTTGATTGTTGCAGGTTGCCCTATAGGTTGCCTTTTATCTAGTCCATCTGATTTTTGTGATATCCACGTGTTAAAATTTTTAATTTACTTGTACTATCCATGGCCTTGTTTTCCAATCTCTAAATTGTGAATTAAGTCCAACTAATGGATGATTCCGCCATATTAAGATTAGCACAAGATCTTAATTTAATATTTAGTTGAACTTTATGCATCATTTGTAAGAAAAGTTTAATTATTGGGTGATACCACTAATTTGAGATCGGCACAAGATTTCATCTTCATATATAATTAAACCACATGCCTTATAAATAGGTAAGAAGAGAAAGGATTTTATGTTAATTCACAAAATAAAAATAAAAATAATTTAAAGTCTGCTTGTTTTGCTTTAAAATACCTACTAGGTCTTTTTTTTTGTAAGAAAGTTATATAGAAATCATATACTTAGTTGTATGCCACCTAGGATTAAGTTTAAGATAGTTCATCTTCTTACAAACCTTATTTTACAATCTAGATGTGTTTTACAATCCGAAATACATATTAAGCCTATAATTTTAGAAACCCATATATTAGAAGAAATTTGCGACAAGATGTTACAAGCTTCTATTGAGATGGAGCACGGAAGAAGACAGCCTTCAGAGTCTCAAATAGAGCCTTTAGCAATTCCAACTTCAAGGGCTAGTATAGCCAATGAAAAAAACCTTAACTTCTAAACCAATATCCAAATCAATCCAATAATGTTACCTAGGAGATTACCAATTGTAGTACCTTCAGGATTATAAGAGGCATCAATTTCACCTAACCTTCCAAGATTTAATGGATCTATCAATGAAGATCCATCAACCTACATAGAAAGATTTATAGAGGTACTTATCACCAGTTTAATAATCAATCATGGTTACTATTTAATATGATTTCCAATAAATTTGATAGATTTTGCATATGCTTGATATAGATCTCATATAAAGGGGTCATTCAGCAAATGGGAACAATTCCTAGCAGCATTCCTTTGTCAATATAGGCCTATGATTTGCCAACAACGAGTCCTTTCAGCCTTGATAAATATTAGATAAGGTCCTTCAGAAAATATTACCTCTTATGTGAGGTGATTCCAGATAGTATGTACTCAATATGTTGATAACTTGTTAAACAAAGACACGATAAGGCACTACTTTATCCAAGGTTTTGCCATGCCTTCTATAATTTGGGATATTTTAAACAAGAGACCTAAAGATTTAGAAGGAGCCATTTTAAACTGCTTTAGAAGTGGAAGTTATTGATAAGAAAAATGATCGTATGTTTAGAAGGACAGAAGAACCAATATCCGCCTTTATACCTTTACAACATCAACTTATAAAATTCCACGAATGTGTAGCTTTAAGCTACTCACAACCTTCTACATTTTCTTTGCCAATTAATAATCCGACACCTTTAGCTATACAACCTCTACATGATTAAGCTCAATCTAAAATCTTTTATAATAATAGATTGGAAGAATTCAAAAATGAAGTACGGTAAGCCAATGAGGTGTTCAAAAATGAGATGATGAACACTATGAAAACCATTAGTGCTCTAATTGTAGAGGTTTTCATCCTACGGATTGTTGTAGAAGACTCAACCAAGTCATTTCCTCAACTTCTTTTTCAAAGGACTATAGTAACTAAGTTGGAGGAAATATGCGAGGAGTTAGATTTGCAGATCCTATTGTTATACAAAGTCCATCAAATATGTATTATGACCCTTCAAGCAATGGTCAAAATCATCACCCTTCAACAATAGTTCAAACCAATCATGGGACATTGTAAGGATCCATAGTATATATCCAAAACCAAAACCAAAACCAAGAACCACAAATTTTTGAAGATGTTAGATACCCAGTAATTCAACTTGATATACCTTCTATATCAAATTTATCATCTTTTCAATCTCACTTGGTGCAACTAGACAACAAGAAGATCTTCAAGGACAATGCATATTTATCTTCTTTGATTGTAATTAGAAGTATGAATGCCAAAAAACCAATAGATTTAGCATAACTTGAAAAAAATGAGGTATCTATATATACTTCAAAAGAATCACCCAAATTTATGGAATTGTCAAGAAATAGCTAAAGAATTACAAGACAACCAACCTTCTTCTGTAATTGAAGCTAATGAAGAAGAATACCAATTTATAGACAAGAGAAGACCTTGGACTTCTAGTACCTTTTTGAAACAACCAACAACTAATAGAACATTTAATCCTATAGAACTTTATGACATATGGCAAGATCTTTGTAGAGCTAGAGCCAACATTTCTTTTGGACAGTTGATTCAAGTAGCACCAATTATCAAAAAAGACCTCAAAGAAGGAGTAATAGTATAAAAAAAAATTAAGATCATAGAAGGAATAGCTCAAATTGAAGTTGATGATCTGGAAGAGAATATCTCCTTGGGAGAAGAGAATGAGAATAGAAAATATAGACCTGTTGAGATAGATGTAAAAATTATGGATAAAATAATTTCTAAGCTCATAGTAGATGATGGAAGTCGCATCAATATTATGCCTAAATCCATTATGAACAAATTGGGATTAAAAATCACTCACAAGGCAGTTATGAAGGTCAGATTAGGTGATCAAAGACCTTTTCAACTTCTAGGTCAAATCCGTGACTTCCAAATGCAAGCAAGAGGTGTAGATTATGTGGTATCATTTCATATGATATATTTATATGAAGAAGCAAATAGTTACCTTCTCTTGTTAGAAAGAGGATGGTTGAGGCAATCTAAAGGAGTAACAAATTGAGAGCCTTTTAAGCCTTATTTTACTTTTGGACCTTTAGATAATTATACAACAACTATAGTATCTAGTCACTTTAGACTCCAAGTCGTGGTTCCATTAGAAAAAATACCAATATCTAAAGAAACCAAGCAAAGTAGTTTTATCCAATCCAATTCAACATCAAGTATAGCATCAATAAAATGTATTGGCCTTAGATTATATGAATATGAAGATGAGGGTGATTTTGCCAAATGATTAGAAGAAAATTCTTATGCAAAAGAAGATTTCCACATGCAATTTATAGATGTAATTGATTGGTTAGAGCTTGAAGACGTTTGCCCTAATCTTACAACTTTGGTTGATAATATTTGTATGAATGAAGCCTTTAGCTTAAAAATTGATAGAATCCAAATTGAAGACCTTGATGTTATTATAAAAGAAGAAATCATCATGCCTCTTCCCTTGCAATTTAGAAATACATCCCAAAGCATTGAGGTTGGACATGAAGTACCTATTTATCCACCAATGTCTAAAGATTGGTATCATGGACCTACCAATCCAATACATATGATAGAACAAGATTGGACAAAAATTCTAATTAACCGTGATGAAGAAGAACTCAGATATATCAAGTTTGGATCCCAATTAGATGAGAAAGAATTAAAAAAATATAAATCCTTGGTAATAGAACATTGAGATATATTTTCTTGATCTTATAAAGATTTAAAAGGCATTCCTCCTAGCATTTATCAACATACTATCCCACTTCTTCCAAATACCACATCTGTTACTCAAAAACATAGAAGATTCAATTCTAAGATACAACTTATTGTGAAGGCAAAGTTAGAAAGGCTTATTCAAGCAAGATTTATAAGGCCTATAGAAATTACGGATTGATTGTCTCATATTGTCTTGATAAAAAGAAAGAAGAAAAAAAACTTAGGATTTCTAAGACTATTGAGATTTGAACAAGTACTCTCAAAAAGATCATTTTTTATTATCTTTTATTACTTCTATAATAGATGATGTAGCAGGGTATGATTTATACAATTTTATGGATGGCTACTTTGGTTATAATTAAGTATTAATAGCTTTTGAAGATTGGCACAAGACTGCATTTATATCACCGTGCGAAACCTTTGTATACGTAGTGATGCCTTTTGGATTATGCAATGCTCCTTGAGCTTTTCAAAGAGTCATGACCTATACATTTTCAGACCTTCTTCAAAAAATCATGTCAATATTAATTGATGATTTTAATTGTCAATCATCAAAAGATGATCACCTTGAAAGCCTTCAATTGTGCTTCCAACATTGTAGAAAAGTAGGAATTTTTCTTAATCCAGAGAAAGTTTACTTAGCAATTAAGAAAGGAGTTTTATTGGATTATGTCATTTCAAAAAAAAGAAGAGAACCTAATCCTGAAAAAATAAAAATTATTATAAATCTACCAACTCCAACAAGTGTAAAGGATATTTAAAAGATTTTGAGGCACATGGATTGGTATCGTGACTTGATTGAATCATATTCTATTTATGCCTTATCATTGATAAATTTATTAAAAAAATCCATCAAATTTGAATGGACTTCTGAATGTCAAATTGATTTTGATGCAACTAAAGCCAAATTGCTATCTTATCCTTGTCTACTATCGATAAATTGAGATCAATCTTTCTATATCTATTGTGATGCCTCTGAATTTGCAATAGATAGTGCCTTATGTCAACTAGATGATAAAGGTGTGATCCATCTTGTTGCCTTTGCTAGTAAGTAATTGATAAGTGCTGAACAAAATTATACAACCACGGAACGAGAATGCTTAGCTATGATTTTTAATATCAAAAAGTTTTGGCACTACCTTTTTATGAACAAGATCATCTTCTTTGTAGACTACATAGCTCTTAAATATATTGTAAATAAACTAGATTTAAGTGGTAGTTTAGTAAGATGGATGCTATTTTTAATAAAATTTGATTATATAATGCAATACAAACCAGAAAAACAACACAAACAAGTCAATTATCTTTCACGATTATCTACACCTATAAGAATCTATGATATAAATGACGAACTTCCTAATACCCATTTATTCCATGTTATGATAGCACCTACTTGATATGAACATATTGCCAAATTTTTGAGTATTCAACAATTATCTAATATCTTATTAAAAAATGAATGACGGAAGATTAGAGTGAATAGTATTTATTTTGCCTTTATAGCTAAGAAATTATATCAACAAGGCATTGACAAAATTTTAAGACGTTGTCTTACTTATAATAAAGTACTACTTGTGTTAAAAGCTTGTCACTCAAGTGCTTATGGTGGACACTTCTCTGATTGATTAATAGCCCAAAAGATCTTTAGAACAAGTTATTTTTGGCCTACAATATTTGTTGATTCAGAGTCATTTTCAAGAGCTTTGATGCTTGCCAAAGATATGCATGCAATGATTTAAATCTTGCAATGCCTTTAAATCCTTTACTTCCACTTGTTCTATTTGAAAAGTGAGGTATAGACTATATTGGATCTATTTATCCTACATCTTCACCACAAATGCAATATATTATTATCGCTATGGAATATTTGACCAAGTGGGTAGAAGCTAAAGTTGTCAAAAAAGCTAATGCTAAATAAACTGCCATATTTTTATATAAAAATATTATAGCCCGCTTTGGTTGTCTAAAAATCCTTGTGAGTGATAATGGTTCTCATTTTTTAAATGAAACCATTAAAGAAATGACCACATTATTTACCATCAACCATAGGAAGACAACTCCTTATCACCCTCAAACAAATGGTCTTACAGAAAGAATTAATCAAATCCTAATTTGCATATTCAAAAAAATTATGATGGATTCTAAATGCAATTAGGATCTTAAGCTTATTTCAACTTTGGGCTTATCAAACTACTTACAAAGTTTCTATACAGGCTACACCTTTTTCCTTGGTGTATGGAATAGAAGCTATTTTGCCTATAGAATTTGAAGTTCCATCTTTACACATTGCCATTGATGAAAGATTAGATACTTTTGAATCTTTGAAAGAACAATTAGAATATTTAGAAAGATTAAATGAGAAGCAAAGATTTGCAGCTCAATACATAGAAACTTCTCAAAGAAGAAGGAAGGAGATCTTTGATAAAAAAATAAAAAGACGTCTATTTATTCCAGGAATGAGGGTGATGGTTCAAGATGCTAGGAAACTAGATTTTCCAACTAAATTTGATGCACTTTGGATAGGACCATATATTATCAAAGAGATCTTTGATAATAATTCAGTCAAATTTAAAATGCTAAATGGAAAAAACTTTCCTACACGAACTAATGGAAGTTGTTGTAAAGAATATAAGGTGTGAACATTGGTTAAAATACCAATATACCTTGTCATTTAGATAGTGATTTTAAGTCCAATCTTAATAGAATATAGATATGAAATTAGTAATTAAGTAAGATATTACTATATATAAAATCATATCAAGTTGAAAATAAACAATTGTCTTTCTGTTCTAGATCAAAGTCTTAGTATTTTTTTTTTCTCCTTAGTTCTACTTCTTTTGATAGATTATAGTATCCAAGTTGTAAATCTTCTATCATTTTTTTTATAGACCGTGTCAAAGATAAGAGTTGGATTCTTTCTATTCTTATAAATAGTTCCACATGGTTGCCATATGTGAGTCCCACTAATGGATTTTAATTGGTAGATTGATTAAAAATATAGTCTTAAGTCGTTTACTTATACAAATATTATAATTAGAAATTTGTTTTTGACTATTTAAGTATTTATTAGAATTTAGAAGTATTTATAAATATGGAAGTCTTATTAGAAAGAAAGTTATAAAAATGGAATCTTAATAAGTCTTGGAGGCAATTATTTTAGTTGGTTTAGTATTTTTACTTATTATTAAGTATTGAGAATTAGTTATTGAGACCAATGTCTATATTGGCCTTCTAACTACATGTATTATTCATTAAAAACCTATAAATTTTACTTAGTAGGTAGAAGAAGCATGAGAAAGAAATCTCATGTCTTTTTAATTATTTTTGTAGAAAATAGGATTTTGAGTTGATTTTTATTGATTTTATTATTATAAAAAATTTCCAAGGTAGAATAAAATAGTCTTAAATGGATATTATCATCTTAAAAATGTTATAGAGATTTTTAGAATTTATTTAGAATTTATTAAGAATTTTTAGAGCAATTTTGAAGACTTTGGTGAAAATGAGTTTTACGACCATGGAAGCCATTATGAAGAAATGGAAGAAGATTTGAAAGCAATGTAAGGTCCTTAGGCTAATTGGATATTTTTGAATACCATGGTGAAGTCAAAAATGCAAAATTATTAGTTCTACTAATATAAAATAGGAGGACTAGCAGCTAGTGTAGTCCTTGTAGGAAGGGAGGTGCATAAGTCCCATATGGATTGTGGCACCTTGGATATAAGTAGGAGGATAAGACTAAGGCCTCATGGCCTTTCTAAGACACCCATATATACTACTTGTGAGCCTTGGTGAGATTCAAACCCATGATCTTTTAACAAGTTATCCTTGAGATAAAAATTTCTACTTAACTTTTTCTATCATTTACCTTCTAACTTTGAATTATCATAATTTACTCATAGTAATTTAGATTTACATGTTTTTTATATCATTGGAAAGATAAAAAAAATTACCTACTTGAAAATATAATTTTTACTTTTTAATTTTACTTTTTATTAGGTAAAAATCTAGTGAAAAAATTATGATTGGTTTTGTAGTATGCAATTACTTAATTGCACATATTTTACTTGTTTTGTATTATTCTTCTCCTTCATTGTTGTTTATTGCTCCTTATACTTCACACCACAATTTATAAGCAATTTTTAATTGAAGCCACCTTATAATTTGGGTTGAAGAGTGAATTTTACCCTCACAAACCAATCTATAATTCAAATTAGAAAAAAATAATCTATAATTTTTAATAAAAATTTTTACAAAGGAGTGGTCCACTCTCTTTAAGGAAAAAAAATCAAGCTTAGAAAGCAAAGAATATTAGTTTTAAAGATAGGTAGTTTGCACCCTTTAAATATAATAATAAAAATAAGATAATCTATTCACTTTTAAAACATAAAACAATAATTATGAATTAATACTCTTTTCAAACTATCAAAGACATGAAATACAAACAACTAAAGTGTCAAAATATTCTTAAGTCATTCAAATAGAATAAAGAATCATTCAAAGATGGTATAATATTAAATTAAAATGGCTATTGTCAAAGACAAGAAGAATAAAGTTTCTTGAAACAAGACTAGAAATATAAAAAGGCATTGATAAGAATAAAGAAGGCTTCACTATTGCTTCTATATATATTATCTATCTAAAAGCTACATGGCAATATTTTATAGAACCTCCAACATATTGTCATATGTCATGAAGTCTTGCTTGAAAATAGACTAGGCACCTAGCTATGGAAGATAAAAGAGAAATAATAACAATAAGTCTTAATACTTTTAATAGGATTATATAAAAATTTTAATTAAAGACTAAAAAATATATCCAATCATTAAAAATTTAATTAGATTTTTAATTAATTATAAAAGAATATAAAAATCCAAAAGAACTTTTAAAGAAGTAATAAAGTAATCTTAAAGAAATATTAATATAAAAAATCCTTTAAAATATTAAAAATAGAAATTATAATCAAATTTTAATCAAATTCTAGTCAAATCCTAATTAAATCTTAATCAAATTTTAATCAAATCCTAATCAAATCCTAACCAAATCCTATTCAAATCCTAATCAAATCCTAGTCAAATCCTATTCAAATCCTAATCAATCCTAATCAAACCTTGATCAAATTCTAATTAAATCCTATTCAAATCCTAATCAAATATTTTTTAAATCCTAAATGAATCCTAAAAAATCATAATCAAATCCTAATCAAATCTTAATAAATCCTAACTAAATCCTATAATAGATTGAAACCATAATGGCTAATGTTCTAACTATTGATCTTAGTCCAAATTTTGTATACATTTTAATAATTAAGTTGACAACATGCACAAGAAAATTGAAGGAGATCCAACATACCAAACAGAAGTTAAGCTCAAATTTCTACTCTAATGTAGGCCACCTTCCTTCTTCAACCTTGATATCAAACTTCCAATATAAATATCTTTTTTTTGTACTATTCAATTGTTTTTAAAATTCATACACTAATAGAAAATCTAATCTACTATCCATATAAATAATTTTCACATCAATCTAATTAATAGATTGTTAAATATCTGAGAAACTCTCACTGACCTTCAAATCCCAACTTCCAAGATCTCAACCTACTTGAACTTCAATAACTTCTAATTAAATTATTCAATCAAGTTTAAACTTATAATATATGTTAGCAACAACTATAATCACAAACCTTCAAATTTTCACTTATAGATCTATAATTAAACTCACAAAATACTCAAATTTATAAACCCTTCTTTACTTTACAAAATCGAGAGTCATCTAATACAACCTTAATTTTACAAAGTTCTTACAAAGCCAATTCCTATCCAAATCATTCAAAGTCAACAGTTAAACAAATCTTCTTAAGTCTGCTCTCTAATCCAACTCCTTGATCTACAAAAGAATCTTTGATCCACCATAAGCATGTAGTTTTGAACCTCAGGGCCTGATTTTCATCCAGGTTCACAACTAGTCTTCTCTACGTATCAACTCTAAGAATTTTGAGATAAAATTTACTAAAATCTATTCTTAATTCTTCTCTAAAGATTTTTATATTATTTATTTTTCTAATCTACTTTATTTTATCTTATTTATGGCCATACAAAGTAAATAGAAGCCTCTTCTATAAAAAGATAGCATTAGCACTTTTTAATTTTTATTACTTTCTTGTCTATTATCTATAATTCTAATATAATTTCCTAAAATATTTTCATTTGAGCTCCTATATATTATAATTATTCTTTCTTTCATTCGCCTAATGGCCGTTTTAATACACAACATCTACCCCCCTGAACACATGCATTCTCCGACATGTGCCAAAATTTCTTCAATATACTAATGTGTGACACTCTTCATCTTGGTCTAATTTTTTATCTTCAATTTTATTCTTCTTTTTTTATTTCAATATCCCTCAATAGATTTTGTTTTTCATCAAAATATATATATATACTCCTCTTTGTCTAAATAACTTGACTTACTTGCCTATTATAGATGACTTTAATTTTGTTGTATTAAGCTCCCATAAAGAGTATGTTCCATTGTCATAGACCTTTATTATAACATATGGTCCAAACCAATGCTTAAAATTTTTTAATAATATACTATATTGATTATCCAAACTATTATCATAGACTAATATCTAATCATCTTCTTTTATTTTTTTAGGCCGTAGTTAATGCGTTTTATCAAATCTTTCTTTATTCTTTTTTCTTCCTTCTTTCAATCTCCCAATTACTATTTTAATATTCTCAAGTGTTATTTTTAATTATTAAACCCGTAATGCTAAAAGCTCCTTTCTATTAAGATCATCCTTCCAAGGCAATATTCCCCATATAGGATAAATTTCTTCTATTGGCATAACTAGCTTTTGTCCATACATTAACTCAGAAGATATATAACCAATTACCATTGTCATGGTAGAGAGAATTTGCCTCAAGAAAGCATTAGGCTTCTGACTGCCACTAATTATTCAACCAAGATCCAAATATAATAAAAACCTCCAAATTTTTATAAAAGATTTCTTCATAGGGCAATTGCATTCAATACATAAGCCTTATTTCATAAGATACTCACAATATAACAAAATATTCTAAACCCTCATTCATCCGTAAGAAGAGAATTTTTTCTAAATTTCAATAATCTATAACTTTTAATCCAATTGTCCAAATCTATTAAAACTTTACAAGAAGTACTGATATATTCTTTACAACTAATATCACAAATTTCAACTGTTAATTCATTATCGATCTTTAGATATCACTAAAATCCTAGCAGTAGCTTCACACCCTTGTTTATAAACACCCATGTACTAAATTCTCTATATCTTACAAACTAAAAGTCTAAATGCTATGAAAGTTTAATATATAGCTTTTTAGCACAAAGATTCACTTTTAAAAAAGTTTTAGACAAAAATTCATCCAAAAACTCAAGATATGGCAAAATCTATAACTATCAACAAAATGCCCTATTTACTACCTCGGAATTCAATATGTTGTCTTTGATTCCCAATATCTTCTTCTTTAGGACTCCAAATGTAATAATTCTTCCACATCAAGTGTAGAGCTTAAAATCACCTCTCTAGCCACATCTCTCTATCTCCAAAAGCTTTCATATAACTCCTCAAATCCTCAAAAGAGTGACAGTAGATACTATTTGTATACCTTAACTTCAAGCACCTACTTTTTCCTCATAAAAATTCCAAATCTCTCAATTTTTACACCAAAATTGTGATCTAAAAACAAGCTTTTTAATCCTAGTCTTTGATTTTCAAATGGCTTCCTTGAAGTTACCAAAATTCTTGTTCTTGATGCAGGTAGCCTCTTTAAAGCTTATTAGGTATGATCACTCATCAATAGGAATGAAGAACTTCACCCCTTGTCTTCATTCATCCACAATTTATCTTTGTCCTTCCAAATAGGCCTCTTAGTAATTTAATTCTTATTCTTTGGATCCCAACTGCCTTTCAAGGCTTTAAACTAAACATTTAGATCTTATATAATTTAAACACCATAACCAAATTAAATAAAAATCTAAAATAAAATTTTTTACAACAACTCCCTTTAATTTATTTTACTAACCATTCTAACACATATCTAAACCTATAAATATATTATGCATTTTGAGTGGATTTTATATACTGTAAGCAATTACAGTACAACATCTTACTACGAGTTGTATGATCTATCTATAATGCAAATGGTCATTGAATATCAATGGCCAAGGCTACAAATTGTTATTGTCAAAGAAAGTTTAATTTCTATTCTAGCAAAGAGTTTTCTTGCTTTCTTTGCATCCATTTCACCTCTATTTGCAATGATTTTTCTAATACAATCATAGCAATAAATAATATCTTTTAAGAAAAATTGACATACACTTTCAATGTTTTTTGTTCTTAATGCTCATCCTTCAACCATATTTGATAAATCTTCACGTACAAGTACCAAATATTTCATTTGTCCAAGTTCCATAGATATTGCCACTAAATCTACTACCCACTTATAATATAGTGCTAGAAGATAAATTAGATGTAATTCATTTCAATGTCAAATATTAGAATAAAGTTGACAAGTCTCACATGATCCTATAAAATCAGCCTTATCTTTGTACATACCTTTCTATCAATACTTCTCTTTTATTTTAATAAAAGTTGCTCAAGTTCTTCTATGTCCTATCTACAAACTCTTATGGAACTCTTTAATAATCTTTTGTTGAGTTTTTAAACTACATATCACCCGTTGTGGTACTTCTCCTCTTTTCTTTGGATTCTTCTATAAATATCCATCATATAAAAAATATCCATAGGTTTTTTTATAAATTTTTTTAAATTTTTCATTTGTCCAATCTTTTTGTCACTTTAATGTACTTAGATACTTTCCAATATCTTTCCATTTACCTTAATATAAATCTCTTAAAAAAGATTCTAATGGTATTTTTAAACTTACATCTTTTTCTTTTAATAGTGCATTAATAAAAAAATTTATGTCCACATCATCTTCCAAATCAATCATATCTTTTTCATCATAATATCTTGTCCTTCATAATATATCTGTAGCTGAATTACTTTTCTCTGAAATGTGCTTAAATTTTGGATTCATAGATTTGATATATGCTATCCATCTTAATATAATAATATCAGGAGTTGAACAACTTGTGATCATGTCCAGAAAAAGTAGACAATCTATTTCTATAACAATTGAAGTACCAATTAAGTACTCTTTTTTATTTTTCATAGTTATTACTACATTTGTCAAAGACATGAACTAGAAAGAGATGCATAATTTAATGGAAACTGTATCAAAGTAAAAGTCACAAAATGGAATTAAGAAAATATGTATATTCAAAGAAAATTGGAATGGCTATTACCAAAGACTAGAATCATGAAGACTCTTGAAACTAGACTAGAACTAGGAAAGGAGTTGACAAGACTGAAGAGGGCTTTACTCTTGCCTCTATAAATACTATCTAACTAAGAGCTACATGGCGGTATTCTATAGGACCTCATACACATGTCTAATTTGCAACACACGTGTCAAACTTGCACAACAAGATTTTCATATGTGCGCCACGTACTTAGCTTATTCTGCAAGCTACCAACATGTGTGACACATGGCTAGCTTGTTCTATAAGCTACCAACATGTGCACCATGTGGCTACCTTGTTGACCAAGTTTTTAACCTACCAATCACCTATAGACATGTATAAAGGTGATTTCGCGTCTATGAAGCTTCTAAGAAGCTTTTCTATCAGATATTATCAAATCAACTTATTTTACCTACTTCTATTGGTCTATTATTACTTAAATAATTTATTGGAGTAAATCTTATGTCTGTGACATTATCCCCCTTTCTAGGGACGAGTTCCACGAGGAGTGGTGATTACATGTTGAGAAAGTCTAAAATACGTCGAATTGTGCTTGCCACATACTCTGATCTTTGTTCCCTTCGAAGGTAGTTGATAGGTCCTTTTAGCCATCGATAATGTTCCATACCACGGCGAGAGGACCACCTTGTTATTTGATCATTGTTGAGGCCTTCATAACTTCCTTCAAAGAAAACATTAGGAACACCATCAGGAGTAGTTCCTACCTCTAAAAGTATTACCAAATATTGGAAGGCTCTTCCAAGGTCGTGATATCAAACATGTTGTATTTTGCTATCAATCCAAGGAAGGACATGTCGTTCTTGAGGGTCTTCATCTCTATTCCGTCAACTTGAAGGTTGTAATAGTCGTAATATCTCGTCCGATAAATCGGCAAATGATGGCTCTTGAGCTGAATTCACTAGTTGTTGATCCTCCATCTCTTTAGCACAAACAAAATCTAATGACAAACAATGATACAAGGTAGGATGAAACCTCTAAAGAACCTGCTTTGCTTTATAGTAAAGATTTTCTTGAGTATTTATCTTGGTTTTGATGGATGTCGTCAATGAAATGCATTAAATTTTATTGATACATTTGTTAGATTCTTTCATGGCTCCCATGTGAGTTCACTAATATCATATCCGTGCCAATGCACAAGATATTCTAGTCGATTTCGGCACTGCATTGAATCTAAAATCTCTTCAACCTCGAATTCTTTATTGTTGTCCACTTCTATACAAGGCGGTGTCGGGTAGAGAGAATTCGCCTTGGGAAAACGCCGGGTTCCTAGCTGCTACTAGAACTAGCAGGGAACATGAGAGGAAGCCGTGCAAGTATGTTCTATACTTGCACAATATTTCTTCAAGCTTTCAAGTTATACTTGTATTATACTTGTACAAGTCTTGTACAAATATAAAGTATAAATACTTGAATAATACTTATATAAATACTTATATAAATACTTGTATAAATCCTTGGTATAATACTTGTACAAATACTTGTACAAATATTATATATAATACTTGTAGAATACTTATAGAATACTTGTATAAATACAAGTATATATATATTGTATATATATATAAAAGGTATAAGCAAAGTATGTATGTATTCAAGTATACCTCAAAATACAACCGCATATGAGGAATACAAGTTATACAACAAACTGAAACTAAATAAATCACTAAAAATTCATCCAAAGGTCGAATCAAGCGTGCTTATAGCCTATGGAAAGCCAATAATCCATTGTAAAATATATCAAAATTTCACAAATAGATGACTTACCATTTAAAAGTTATGGCTAAAAGAAATAGGCGCTAAAATTTCCAAGCAAATGCAAAGGCAGCAAAGCTCCTCTTCACTTCAGCCTTTGTTGTGATCACTTCCCTTCTCCAAATTGGACATGCAATAGCTTTTAACAAAGCTCACTCCATCATCTAGCTTGCCTTTAAATTTTGCATGCATGCCTCTCAAACTCCAGTTTTTGTAGCTAGTCGATTCTACTCTTCAAACCCTAGCAACAATTTTCCCTCTTTGACACTTCACAGCTCATAAAACTTTCATCAAAGCTCCAAATGTATTGATTTTTGTTTTTGTGGAAAGCTTATACAAGCTTCAAAAAGCACCTAAATTATCAAGAAGATTGAAGAGACTTTCCGACTTAGGTGATTGAACAAAGTTTCTGCCCCTCTTCGTCGGGTGGCAGCAAACCCTTTCCCACTCTCAAGCTTACAACTTTTGCTCTCCAACTCCAAATGCTACAAGAGATGTCTTGATAGAAAGCTAGCACAATTTTCCACACTCTTTATAAATTTCACTAAGAAAGAGTTGAAATCAAACTTGCAGTGGCAGCTCGAAGTTTCTGCCCCTCTTCGTCGGGTGGCAGCAAACCTCACTCTACTAAAACAAGCATAACTTTTTGTTCACAACTCCAATACAAGCAAGTGAGTAGGTTCTAGAATCCTCACAACTTGAAGAACACACCCACCAATTTTCACTATAAACACTTCTATCTCCTCGGAGCTATCTCTCTCCAAAGTTCACCACTCAAAAACTCCTTCTCCTCTCGGTCTAACAAGAGGAGTATATCTCCCTTTCTTTCTATATTAGACTATGAGACGCCCACATGGGCAGCCAAATCCTATTGGATGGGCCTTATTCACCCCATGCTCTTCTTTCTTATCCTTCATAAGGTCCATTCTACCTCAAAAGTCAATAAGAAAGGTAAAACAATCTTTACCTTTCTTCTAATTACAAAAGAGCCTATTCTAGGAAATAAATAAGGTAGGAACAAAACAAATAGCCATCTTAATTCACTAATTAAGTGGCTATAATAAATCCTCTCCTTATAATATCTTCTAAAATAACCTCTAGCACTCACACATATATTAACAATAGATACAAGATTTTTCATATTTTTATACACTGCACGTAAATGCAGTATGACAGCGGTGGCATTTGTCTTCTTCTTTGTATATCCATTGTCTTGTATGGCTCGAGTAGTGACACGTGGAATACAAGATGGATCTTCATAGACTCCGGTAGGTATAATCGATATGCAACTAGATTGATTTGTTCAGAAATAAGAAAAGGTCCAAGCCTACGATAGTCCAATTTATCACAAGAACGAGTAGTCTTGATATTATGACGAAGTAACCATACCTTGTCCCCCACATTGAATTGTAGTTGTTCCTTGCAATATGCATCTGCATTTATTTTTTGTTGTTCTTGAGCTTCTTTTAATTGCACCTTTATTATTGCATGTAGCTCTGACAAACGATTTGCCAAATATTTTGCTGCTGGATTATCAACTTTTGAAAAGTCAAAAGCATCAAGTCATCGATGATAACCATAATTGGCAAAAAAAGGTGTTTATTGCGTAGAAGAATGTATCGTATTATTATAAGTAAATTCTACCAATGGCAGAAGAGCTATCCAATTATCTTATTGGTAGTTGATGATACACCTTAAATATTGCTCCAAGACTTGGTTCACGCGCTCTATTTGTCTATCAGTTTGAAGATAAAAAGTTGAAGATAACTTTATATCTACTTTTAAGATCTTGAAAAGGATTCTCTAAAATCTTGACACAAATTGAGTTCCCCTATCCGATATAATATCCTTAGGTAACTCATAATAGCGATAGATATTATCAATGAAAAGCTTAGTTGTTTCTTTACCTATGATATATTTTGTGCATGGCACAAAATGTGCCATCTTGGTGAATCGATCTACTATCACAAATATAGAGTCATAAGATCTTGAGCTTGGAAGATCTGTGATGAAATCCATAGAAAAAAAAGACCATGGTTGTTTTGGAATAGGTAATGGCTGAAAAAGCCCAAAAGGTCGATGACGAGGAGTCTTTGATCTTGAGCAGATATCACATGATTGTACAAAGTCTTTAACTGCCTTCCACATTTGAGGCCACCAAAAATCTCTTGATATAAGTTCCAAAGTCTTGTTGTATCCAAAATGTCCTGCCGTTGGAAAATCATGACATGCTTCTCCTTCTGGAACATATAGACGTCCTTTGAAATATAGTAGATTGTTCTTGAACTCAAATTTAGAAGAATCAAGAGACTTGAAAGAATTATTTTTGATATCATGAACAAGAGGGTCTGAGGACATACTTGATTGAATTTGCTTGAGAAAAGTTGAATCAACAATCAATGTTGATTTTATTGCTCGAAGATAAAACTACTCTGATTTTAAGAGAACCATTCTTTGTTGCTCAAAAGCTGCATTTCTTTCTTTTGGTGCAAAATAAGAATGTCTAGAAAGGGCATTAGACAAACCTTATTGTTTTCCTGGCTGATAAGTGATAATGAATTCAAATCTTGATAAAGACATACTCCAACAAGCTTGACAACAATTCAACATGCGTGTCGACATGAAATACTCGAGGTTCTTCTGATCCATATACACGGTGATTAGACTCAAACGCCTTCTAGATAATGACGCCATTCTTGAAAAGAATCCACGATTATAAGCAGTTCTTTGTCATGGATCTCATAATTGATCTCAGCTACTGAGAATTTTCTTGAATGAAAAGCTACTGGATGAAATTTGTCATCTGTTCCCATTTGTGACAAAACCGCACCCAAGGCAAAGTTTGATGCATCTGTTTCCATAAAAAATACCTTGGAAAAATCTATATGATACAGGATTGGTGCAGAAACAAACAATGTCTTTAAATCTTCAAATGTTGCTTCCGCTTCTTGATTCTATTGGAGTTTGTCATTACAAGTCAAACGTGTAAGTGGAGCTGTAATATGAGAGAAGTCTTTGATGAAGATCCAATAATAATTGGCAAATTCCAAAAAGCATTGGACATCTCTTACCGTCTTTGGAATCTTCCAATTCATGATTGTTTGAACTTTCTTAGGATCCATCATGAGACCATCATTTGAAATGATGTATCCTAAGAAATCAACTTGAATAGTGTGAAATACACACTTTTCCATCTTGGCATACAATCTTGCATCTCTAAGTTTTTGTAATACTTGACAAACATGTACTTTATGTTCTTCTACATTCTTAGAATAGATCAAAATATCGTCTAGGTAGCAGACGACAAAATTGTCTAAGAACTCACAAAAAACATCATTCATGAGATGTTGAAAAGCAGCTGGTGCATTCGTAAGTCCAAAAGGCATGACATTATATTCAAAATGTCCGTACCTGGTTCGAAAAGCAGTTTTCCATTCATCTCCTTCTTTGATGCGTACTAGATTGTATGCTCCTCTTAGATCTATTTTTATATAGATCCTAGCTTGATTCAACTAGTGAAAGAGTCGTGATATTAGAGGTAATGGATATCTGTTCTTGATTGTGATCTTGTTGAGTCCTCGATAGTCAACACACATCCATAATGATCCATCTTTTTTCTTCACAAATAGAATTGGAGCTCCTGTTGGAGATTTAGAATGGCGTATGAAATTCTTGGCCAAATTCTCATCAATATACGCCTTGAGTTCAACCAATTCATCTTGTGATAAACTGTAGATTGGTCCAAATGGTGGCTGAGTTCCTTCTTTAAGGTCGATTGAACAATCATATGGATGATGCTCTGGAAGAATATCTGCATTTTTTTTTTCAAAAACGTCTTGATAATCTTGATACTGACTTGGAATGCTACTTGAAGTCTTTCCATCGTTGGAAATAGGTGTAGCATAAATGACAAAAGATGATCCTTCTTCTGCAGCATGCAAGAAAGCTCTTGCACCTACAAACGCAGGTTTAATTCTACTAGACTTATGATTTTTTACTTGATTAACTATATTGTTACCTATACTTTTAGAAAAGTTCAAAGTACGAGAAATCCAATTTATTCAAGGATTGTGTTTTTCTAACTATGATAGACCTAGAATAACTGGAATAGAAAGAAATCTAATTATGTTGAAAATTATGCAACTATTATGGCCATTTACTACTACATCTAGAAGAAGTGTTTCATGAGTAACATCTCTAGAAGATAAAGGACGACCATCTATGACTTCTACGTGTACGGGTTTAGATTTTTGTACTATCTGTATTCTATGGCTTTTAGCAAATTCTTCATCTAAAAAACAAACCGAGGCTCCCGAATCTATTAAAGCAGAGGCTTTGTAATTATTAGGTCCTAAATACACATCTATTATAAAACAAGGAGATGGTTGTGAGGAGAGGATAGGACCTTCATTAGAAATTGTACAAGATCCCAGCCGCACGGTCCTTATTGTGGCTGGACAAACTTGTTTTTCGACGTATTGTCTTCTTTGACAGTCGTACTCCTCATCTTATGGTTGCGTTGTTTCTTTGGACAATTTTGAGCAGTGTGTTTAGGTTCTTCATAATACAAGTATAATCCTTCTTGACAACATCAAATCTTTTCTTATTCAGTAAGCGGCTTGAAACGTATAGCATCAATTTGCATGTCCTCGACTTTTAAAGGTACATATTGAGAAGTCATTGGTGCTGCCACTGAATTATAATGTCGCTGAGGTTCTCTTGTACGACTTTCACATCTAAATTTGAAAAGCCGATTATCACACTTCACTGCAAAGTCTATTGCTTGACTCAATGTTTGAGGATCGGATAAGTTCAACATCAATTTCTTTACTTCATATCGTAATTCCTAGAGAAACTGACTGATGAGTGCAACATCGTCCCACTTGATATCGATTGCTAGTTGTCAAAATTGTAAAGCATATAATGTCACTGATCGATTGCCTTGTCGTAGGATACGAAGCTTGTTGGTTGCAACACGAGTTGCATCATGTTCTCCATACATAGATCAAAATTCTGCTAAGAAAGCTTCTAAATTATCCAATATTGGATCACGTCGTTCCAGAAAAGATGAAAATCAAGATAAGGCAGAACTTGAAAGTAGTGTACCAATAAATTTGACTTGTGATCTTAGAGTTGGAAAACTTTGCAGTTATAATTCAATCACCAGTTGGACTTGGTTGATGAATCCTTGAAACTTGGATCTTGTGCCATCAAACTTCTCAGGTAGACCAATTTTTGGTTCTCTAATGCTTGGACGATGTTCCAATATAGGAGAAATTATATGGCTTGGTGTAGATGTTGACGCAGCTCCAACCATATCTATATCTTCATTATTTGGTAACCTTGTTGCTCTTTATGGAGGTATAGTGAGTTGATGCATTGTAAGTATCAATTCTCTCATTTGTCCTTGCATTTGTGCCATTGCACTCTTCATTTCGGCAAGCTCTGCCATGATAACGCTTCAAAAAATATCTAACACCACTCAAGATAAGTAGAAGGGAGAACAAAGAAAATACTAGGAATAATATCAGTTTAGAAGAGGGTAATCCGCAACTTCTAATATGCTTGTGTCTTATCAAGAGAAAGGGGTAATCCACTCTTAAATCAAGACAAGACAAAGCTATGATATTATAAGTGTACTCTTGTCAATTTGTCAAGGACATGAACTAGAAAGAGATGCATAATCTAATGGAAACTATATCAAAGTAAAAGTCACAAAATGGAATTAAGAAAGTATGTATATTCAAAGAAAATTGGAATGGCTATTGCCAAAGACTAGAAACATGAAAACTCTTGAAACTAGACTAGAACTAGGAAAAGAGTTGACAAGAGTGAAGAGGGCTTCACTCTTGCCTCTATAAATACTATCTAACTAAGAGCTATGTGGCCGTATTCTATAGGACCTCATACACGTGTCTAATTTGCAAGACATGTGTCAAACTTGCACGATAAGTTTCTCACATGAGTGCCATGTACTTGGCTTGTTCCGCAAGCTACCAACATGTGTGATACATGGTTAGCTTGTTCTACAAGCTACCAACATGTGCGCCATGTGGCTACCTTGTTGACCAAGTTTCTAACCTACCAATCACCTATAGACATGTATAAAGGTGATTTCGCGTCTATGAAGCTTCTAGGAAGCTTTTCTATCAGATATTATCAAATCAACTTATTTTACCTACTTCTATTGGTCTATTATTACTTAGATAATTTATTAGAATAAATCTTATGTCTGTGACAACATCCCATAATTTTTTTTTAATTTGTGCATATGTCCTTTGTCTAATATTTAAAACCTTTACTCCAAATCTTATTATATATTTATTTCTTTATTCATCATCTTGTCTAACTGTCCAATCTATTATAATTGGACTTACATCAATTGTTAATATTACTAGCCTCCCACATTCATATTTTATTTTTTTCAAAATTGGAGGCAAAGAAAGAAATTCTTTCAATTTTTCCATAGCTCTTCTTTGTTTTTTTTTCTATTAAAATTTTTTATTCTTTCTTAGTAATTCATATAATAGATCTGCTACATGTGCAAAATGAAGTATCCATATATGATAGAAAATACATGCTCTTAAAAATCTTCTGACTTTCGTTGTATTTGTACATTCTTTCATCTTTTTAACAATATCAACATTTTCAATACTTGACTTATGTCTATATGATCCACATATGTATTCAGCAATAAATATCTCATTTATTCCAAACATAGATTTAATACTTGATAAGGTCAAATATACCACTTTCAACTATGATAAAATCTTTTCATAATACATAATATAATTTGTAATAAATCTTTTACAACTCTTTTGATCCAATATTTTATCTTTTTTTTCTTTTGCACATCTTTTAATTGAAACATCATTTTAAAATGGCATAATTTTTTTTGGTATAAAGTCTCTCAATGCTTTGTTTATTCCATTTATTATATGATTTATTGAATTAATAGCCCCTTGAGGCAATTTATACATTCTTATTAAATCCAATAGAATCTTCATAATACTAAAATTTCTACTTTGTAATACCAATTGAAATTGATTATATCTTGAATAAAGATCATTCATTGAATAGATTGCTCTTCTAGTAAATGCTTCTACAAATTCATCCATAATTGTACTTGAACCAGTATTTTTAATAGTTATTTTATTTATAGGTTGTATGTCTTATATAAATCTCATTGTTCCATTTTTCTTTGATAGTATAAATGATCGATTATGATAAGGTGTCATAGATGGTTCTAAAATCTCTATTTTAATCTTTTTGTTGAATAAATTTATTAACTTGGATAAATGTGCTTTTAGTATTTAAATTGGTTATAAATTCTATAGTTCATGAAGAATAGTAAAAATAACCATAGGTGCTACAATACTAGGATCAATACATCCAATTTCATATACTTCAAATATAAAAGTTTTTTTATGTTGTGAAAATATCTTTTTAAAACATTCTTTTTCACATTTTGTAAAAAATCCATCATATCTATCCTTTAATCTATCTAATATAGCATGTGTAAATTCATGCCCTATCTTCCTAGGATCCCTTAAATTTAATTGTGTAGATACTCCCTTCACCATTTCTTTATAATCCAATAGTAATGGCAGAGCCATTGATTTAACATTTTTTTCTATTGATTTATATTTAGTTTCAACATGTATTTCTTGGTGACTTAAATTTTCTATAAATCTTTGAATTTCATCATAAAAAAATTTTGAACATATATTAATAATTCTATTTTCTTCTTATAATCCATATTATAACAAAAGAAATTAACTCTCCTATAGTATTTGCAAATCCAACTTCTTCAAATGCTTCTGAAATAAATTTATCTTCAATCAATTCTCCATTTTCTTTCAAGATTTATTCCATATTTTTAATATAACGTTTGTCTATCATTTTCATCTTGTCAATAGTCTTAAAAGACAATATTTAATCTTGTCTCAATCCAATAAGTCTAATAGATAATACCTTCTTTTTTAAACTAAGCGAGAGCATTTTTTTTTCTAATCCATTACAATCTTGTTTTATAATGGTCTGTGGTAAAAATCCTCAAGGTCTTTAAAATTCTCATTTGGTATTGGCTTTTCTCTCAACTTATCATGATTTTTTTTATAATTGACATAAATAGTTAAAAATTGAACTATTTTCATTCCATCTTGTCTTCTTATTCTTATATAGGCTGAACCATCATCCATTACCTTTGTTTCTATTTGTATGGTAGTAATATATGGTTGTCCCAATATAATAGGATATATAAACATATCTTATTCAAAAAAATGTTGTTCATGAATAACATCTCATATTATCATCTTAATATTTGAACAAGCTCCATATAAATCTTCCTTTGAATTATTTGTTGATCTTATCATCCACTCATGTTTAGTATCAATAGGCCATTTTTTCTTTTTATATAGCTTTGTCAATATCAAATTGATCTCAAAACCATGATCAATTAATACTACAATTTGTTCTTCTAAATCTTCTAATTTTATTAGAATTTTTGTAATAGCCCTTGCCCAATGATTTTGAAAATAATGACTAGATGGTCAAATCCCATTTCTTTCCTTTGTAAGTCCAGTTCATGAAACATCTCATAAAACTTGTATTTCATCTTCTTCATCTATACTATTTTTTATTATTTTTATTCTTTGTATATTTGGTGCCATAATATCTCCTATAGATTGTCATTTTTTCTTTATTGTATCAATAATAACTTCATGAAATTCACACTTTGCAATTTCCAAAATTTTACTAATTGTAAATTCGGCCTTTTTTCCTAAAATCCATTCTTCCAATGTCTTCTTCAAATCTATAGCAGCCTCAATATCTTATTGTAATTTATAAGCTGGAGTCTTTTTCTTTTTTTTTTTAAATTTCCTTCTCATTTGTAGAAATATTCTCTATTTCCTCCTCATGTATAAGATTTTTTTGTTGTCTTACTTTATCTCCTCTTATAGTCCTTTTTTGATGGTCTTTCATTATTTTCATCTCTTTTTTATTTTTTTTCTAGTAATGCTTCATATTGACTCTTTTAATATGAGCATACATTGATAATCCATCTACTAGATCATTCCACCTAATAATTTATCAAATATTATTACCAACAAGTTTTAAATCATTTGCAATAAATTTTTATTTTTTAGCATAATTCATTGCACTTGTCCATAAAAAGTAAGATTTTCTTGAAAGTTCAATATTTATACTTAAACATTTGTCTTAATTTGCTTCCACCTAATATGTTGATGCTTTCTTACTTGAGATTGTATATACTTTAAAAAAATCTCTCATAAATACCTTCATTCTTCTTTTACTAAAATTTGTCTTCAATTTTTTTTCACTTTCTTTTAAGTATATCATACCATCTTTACAAAAAAAAACTCCTTTGCATAGCGCCTTTGTAAAATCTTCACACTCCCTTCTTGAATGATACATGCTATCATACCATATACATCTATGTATAATACCTTCCATTGGTCCTGATTTTTATTTTGATGATATCCTTGATAATTGATCCTTCTCTTTAAGTTTTGTAAATTTTATTTGTAAATCTTTCATCCCACATATGATTTCATCCATATTTATTTCTTCTTTCTTTGATATAGACATTGAAGGTTGAATCATAGGTGCAGGATGATCAGTAGGTAATTTACCTTAGATGCTTACAATGGTCTTTGAGTATCCACCCTATCTTTTTTCTTTTTTTTTTTTTTTTTTGCAAGCAATCCTATTGTCTCTTCTACTTCTTTCCAATTTGATATCAATCCTTCTTCTTCTTCTTTATTTTCAAGCAAAATTTATAATTTTTCTTACAATTCTTCATCAACCACTTGAAAAAAAAAAAATCTACTATATTTAAATTCAATAATTGCCTCTCCTTCTTTGATAAATGAGAATATTATCTTTTAAACTTTCTTAATAATTTTGTTGCTTTAAGATCTTTCTTAGGCATTTCAATCTATTTAAAAAATGACTTCTTTGTAATCTGATCATTGTCTTTTAAAAAATATTCATCTTTCAATACTTGAAAAAATTTCTCCCATAAACCTCCAGAATGTCCTATAATGGACTTTACATGATTTCTTATCTCTGGTGTACTAGCCAATTCAAATAATTCAACCATCTCCTTCTTGGAAACATGCTTCAATTCCATTTCTTTCACATAGCACCTTAAATATTTTGTAATAGCATTTCTTTTAAATTGATCAAATTTGTTTACAACCGCTTATAATGCTTTGTTTGTCATACCTTCTTTGTGATCTTTAACTTGTTGCTATTGCATGAATAAAGCAAATGCTTCAAACATGCTTGTAGAGTTAGAATCGAAATACATATCTTATCCTCTACTATTACTTGTATTTATAGCTCTACTTGAAGTACTATTCATAGCTCCTCTTTCTATTCTCTTATCTTCCTTTTCTATAATTCAAATAGATCAAAAAATCCGATTACCTTCCACCTTAAGCTTTTCACATTAAATTCACCAAATATGTCATATGTGGTGAAGTCTTACTTGAGAATGCGCTAGATACCTAGCTGTAGAAGATAAAGAGAAATAACAACAGCAATTCCTAATACCTCTAATAGAATTAAATAAAATTTATAATTAAAGACTAATAAATATATCTAATCATTAAAAATTCAATTAGATTTTTAATTAATAAGAAGAATATAAAAAATCCTAAAGAATTTTTAAAAAAAATATTAAAAAAATATTAAAGAAATATTAATATAAATTCAAAAAAAAAATTAAATATTAAAATAAATATTCTTTTAAATACTAAAAATAGAAATTATAATCAAATTTTAATTACTTTCTAATCAAATCTTAATTAAATTATAATCAAATCCTAATCAAATCCTAATCAAATCATAATCAAATCCCAGTCAAATCCTAATCAAATCTTAGCCAAATCTTTATCAAATCCTAATCAAATCTTAGTCAAATTTTAGTCAAATCCTATTCAAATCTTAATCAAATTTTATTCAAATTCTAATCAAATCTTAATTAAATCCTATTCAAATCCTAGTCAAATCCTAACCAAATTCTATTCAAATCCTATTCAAATCCTAGCCAAATTCTAATCAAGTCCTAATCAAATCCTATTCAAATCCTAATCAAATCCTAATCAAATTTCAACCAAATCCTAACCGAATCCTATTCAAATCCTAGTCTAATCCTAACCAAACCCTGATCAAATTTTAATTAAATCCTATTCAAATCCTATCAAATCATTTCCAAATCCTAAATAAATCTTTAGAAATTCTAATTGAATCCTGATAAATTCTAGCCAAATTCTAACAAATCCTAATTAAATCTTAATCAAATCCTAACAAACCCTAACAAATCCTTAACAAACCCTACAATAGATTGAAACCACAATGGCTAATGATCTAACCATTGGTCTTACTCAAAAAAATTTACACCTTTCAATAATTCAATTAACAATACGCACAAGAAAATTGAAGGAGATCCAACTTACTAAACAAAAGTTAAATTCAAATTTCTACTCAAGTATATGCCACCTTTCTTCTCCAATCTTGATATCAAATTTTCAGCACAAATATCTTTCTTTAGCACTATTCAATTGCTCTCAAAATTTATACACTAATAGAAAATCTAATCTACTATCCATACAAATAATTCTCACCTCAATCCAATTGATAGATTGTTAAATATTTGAGAAATTCTCACTAACCTTTGAATCCCAACTTCCAAGACCTCAATCCACTTGAACTTCAATAACATCTAATTAAACTATTCAATCAAGTTAAAACTTATAATATATATTAGTGACAATTATAATCACAAACCTTCAAATTTTCACTTGTAGATCTTTAATCTCACTCACAAAATGCTCAAATTTGTAAACCCTTCTTTACTTCACAAAATCCAGAGTCATCTAATACAACCTTAATTTTACAAAGCTCTTACAAAGCCAATTCCTATCTAAATCACTCAAAGTCAACATTCAAATAAATCTTCTTAAGTCTGCTGTCTAATCCAACTCTTTGATCTACAAAAGAATCCTTGATCCACCATAGGCACGTGGTTTTATATCTCAAGGTCTGATTTTCACCCAAGTTCACAACCGGTCCTCTCTGGGTATCAACACTGAGAATTTTGAGATAAAATTTGCTAAAACCTATTCTTAATTCCTCTCTAAAGATGTCTATATTATTTATTTTTTTAATCTATTTTATTTTGTCTTATTTATGGCTATACAAAGTAAGTAGAAGCTTCTTCTATAAAAAGGCAACATTAGCATTTTTTAATTTTTATTACTTTCTTGTCTATTATCTATAATTCTAAGATAATTTGCTAAAATATTTTCATTTGAGCTCCTATATATTATAATCATTCCTTCCTTCTTTCACTTAATGGCCGTTTAACTATACAACAATGTATCTTATTTGCAAGACATATGTCAAACTTACAAGACAAGTTTCTTATATGTGTGTCACATAATTAGCTTGTTCTACAAGCTACCAATATGTACAACATGTGACTAATTTTGTTGGCTAATTTTTTAACCTACCAATCACCTATAGAGATGAGTAAAGATGAAACCATGTCTATAAAGCTTTTTTATAAGATGTTATCAAATTAATCTATTTTTACCTATTTCTACCAATTCATATTACTTAAATAACTATTAGAATAAATCTTGTGTCCATGATATATATTCATAAAATACTTCAAATTCTTTTAATCTCAAATGATAATATTTTAATTTTAATTATTATAAAAAATAATACCATTCTTTAAATATAATAAGATGCAACAAGATAAAACTTGTTGCTATTATTATATTATATAAATACTAAGCCAAGTATAAAAATAAATATCTTTTTTTAATAAAATAATAGATTTTTTTAATATATATAATAATATTTGTATTAATACAAAAATATTTTTTAAATATTTCAATAGCTTCTTTTTAATTTATTATTCTAAGACTTTTTACTTTAATAGATTTATAACTTTAAAATAATCTTATTTTAAAAATATTAAATTATTTTTAAATTATTTTTAAAAATAAATTTTTTTCTATTTCATAATGACTTGAATCTTCTTAAAATATTTATTTATATATATATATATATATATATATATATATATTAAATTTAATCAAAGAATTTAATTAAATTTTGATAAAAATTATATTTTTTAAATTTGACATATACTACTAAATATAATGGCACTCATAATTTTTATTATTAGTATGTATTAAGATAATATTCAAATAAATGATTCCATAACCTTCCAAATATTTTCAAAGAATATTATTTATTATATACTAAAAGATTATAAGTATATTTGTTAGTCCAAATAATACATTACTATATTCGAATTGTCAATATATTATAGAAAATATTATCTTCTATTGGTCTTTATCTTTGATTTAACCAAGGTTGTAAGCATGCCTTAAGTTAATATTAATAAAGATATCTACTTATCCAAGTTATTCTAATGGCCTTAAAACTAATATTATATATATATATATATATATATATATATATTAATATATATTAATATCTTTTTTAGTCTTTGGTAATCAATATATATTTTTAATAATCTATCTTTCTTTATGCTAAATAAAATAGATGTTTTTACTTGTAACTTTGAATGTAGAATGAGATATTTTATTAGATTTATATTTATGTATTCTTATAAAATTATTAATTCTAACTATATTAAATTATAGATTAATTCTAACTATATTAAATTATAGATTAATTCCAACAAAGATTGTCCTTCTTTTTTTTGTTCAATTTTATAATTATATAATTGATATTATTGTAACATGTTTGTATTTTTTTCTTAAACACATCTTTAATAATTGGAAGTACAAAGTTAAATGAGATATTTTTTTATTGCAACCAAATTTATTATCTCAAATAGCATGATTATATTTAGATTTATATAAATTTATGAAATCTTACATATAGATATCAAAATAGTTTTTTTTTTTTTAATTTTATATTTTAAAAATATTATTTTCATAGATAAATTTGAAAGATTTATACAAGATAGATAAAAATATCTTATATATAAATAGAAGAAGTTTTATAAAGATTCAAAAGATTATCAAGAATATAACATCAACATATAAATAAAAAAATTGATAATTAAGATTTTATAAGAATATTTTCAATAAACTTATCAAAGAATTCAAATAAAAATAGTTTTAAAATTTTATTGAGATATTAAAATTTTAAAATAAAAATAAAAATAATTACTTAGAAAATATAAGTATTTAAAATTAGAATAGAAAATTATTTAAATAAATTTAAAATAAAATTTCTTATAAGCAAAATAATTTAGAAAATACAAGACACCAATTCAATTACAAATGATACTTTAAAAAATTCACAATCAAGGTTAGAAACCAATATAAGTGTAAATTTATTATTACTATTAGATATGATTGATAGGTGGTTAGTATATGTGATAATGTATTTTATCTTTTTCTTTTTTTAAACTACAAAATAAAAAAAATAAAAAATAAAAACTCATACACATGCACAGGCAATAAATTTAATCATATTTCATTCTAATTACTATTTGATATTTAGATTACAATTTTGTATAACTTTTCTTTTTTTTTAACTATGCTTTTGAACATGATGAGCAATAGACACATTATACTTCTCAAATCCAAACTAGTCATTCTTCAAAGTAGTACTCAAAGTAACAACAACAAAGACAATCCAATTCAAAATACACATAACAAAATTATATAAAACTATTTAAACATTTCTAACCTTATATCACAACACTCAACATTTCTAAAAAAGAAAGAAACCGAGTATATAACTTCAAGCAGATAAACCTACACAATTGATCCATCAGTCAGACTCTAAAATTAGTAGATTGTCAAGCAGACAGCAAAGGACAAACAGAAGTGGAGATCTTGTGTTGTTTGGGTTGTGTTGTTTTGTTGTTATGAAACAACAATAAATGATGGTATTTGGCACCACCACCACGGAGCAACGTTGTGCCTGATTATTATTATAGATGTGGCAATGGCCACCATTTTGATATCTGTGTGTCACACACACTCTCTCTCTCTTTCTAACTGTGCCGCTGCTCTTCTCCTCCTCCTCGTGAGTATGCATGGGTTTGCGAAACTGTATTCTTTATGGATTTGTTGAATTCAGTAGCGAGGGGTTGGCCGTGAATACCAGTCTCTTTGAGTATGAAAACCATGATGGTATGCAGAAGACAGAGACGCTGGATCTGGAAAAACTTATCCTCCAGACTGGAGAAACAGGGCAGCTGCTTTAAGGTTGGACTAGTGTTAACGACATTGGAGCTGTCGTGAGCCGTTGCAACTTTAAGGCAGGCAGGCATGGTTCATCAGAAAGTTGAGTTTCCCAATGGCCGTTAGAAGGTATTTCCTTGGAGGGTTTTCTTTCAAAGAAGCCTTCTCTCTCCTTGGTTCTTGTTCCGAATGGTTATCTGAAGACTGTACTGTCAAGGCATTGCTGGCTCGACTAGCGTTGTGCAAGTTCATGGTGACACTATCTGCACTGCTGGTTTTAGACGAGCCCACAGACGAACTTGACATGCCGTCAAGGGAAATGATGGAGGTGAATCAGTCGTGAACCCACGCAGTTGGGTACTCTTGTTCATTGAGCATCCAAAAGAGTTTGACTGTTGGTTACTTTATCTCGAGCAATTGAAGTTGGGTCACAGAATGACTTGGATTGTAACATGCTGGAATCCTTCTGTTTGTTCCCTTGAGCAGGAAGCTTTAAGAAAGTATGGTGAGACGGTTATAGCAGTATATCATAGCCCCTACTTTCTGCGTCAAATTGTGAACCGAGTTGTCGAAGTTAAGAACCCATAGCTGAACTACGACGTTGGGGACTAGAATTGTAAGCATTCAGGTGACATGTCTGATGATATATGTAACATGTGAATACTAGCAAGAAAGGCGCAAAGTCCGATGACATTTTTGATGGTCTGTGAGGAACATGATTTCTTTTCTCTTTGTTTTTTATTTTTTTCAATTTTATTTTCAAAATTTGCTTCTCAGGTGTTTCTTTCCACGGTTGACAATACAACGGATCTGACTTCTCCCACTATTTTTCTGCATTTTCACGTTAGGGAACTAATTCTACTGCGAGACAAAAACAGAAACTGAGACCCTAAAATCTCCACCTCTTATAATTCACTGATAAATCGAACACTGTCCCATGTCCATAGCAGGGAGGTAGTCAACGATGGCTGCAAATTTACGGTGAATTATTGCTCCATACTGCTCTGCAAAAGGATCTTTAGACAATTGTGCAGGTGCCCATGTACCAGGGACCATTCACAAAGAGCTTTGTACACCCTCCAGATAATGGGTGTCGGCTTCTGCTTGTGTGTATATATATATATATATATATATCTCACTCTAATCATGCTCCTGTTCTGACTTCAGCCCTTTCACTTCCTTGTACTTTGAGCACGTTTTCATGCTTTCCCAAGTTCACTAAATTTGTGTGTGAATTCTTTCATTGTTGACAGAGGGAATTTGCAATCAAAACATGTAAGTCACTGAAAAGCTGTCTTGTATTCAACTATACATTTACAAACACAACTCATGCTGTTTGTTAGTTTTTTTTTTTTTTTTTTTTTTTTTTGGTAAACTATGACTTTTTCATGTTAATAATATCGTTTTCTGTCGATAAGATGACAGGAATCAAGCTTGTGTATAAGTAAAAGTTGAGTTTCTAAACTTGTGGTTCAAGATATGTTATTTTTTTGTTTTGTACAAAATAATTTAGTTGAGATTTGAATTTATGGAAATAAGTCCTTAAAAAACTATATGTTGACTTTGAAGTAAAATATAGTAAAAATTAACATTCGAATTTAAGAGCTTGATGAGGTACTTAAACGAAGTGTGTTTCAAAATATAATTACAAAAAATTATTTGTGTTATTCACCGTTTTAAATGTTTATGTTGTTTCTACATAATTTGTTAATTTTTGTTATTCTTTTTATTGATGTGAAGTTCTTCTGTACAAGAAATGTGTTTCATGAAAAAACCGGAATTGCTTCTTGTTATGCTTACATTGTAGTATCTGTTGAATACATAATACAGACATGAAAACAAATCTCATGGTTCTAAATAACAATAATTTGTATGATCTTATAATAAAGTAAGAAAATATTGCATTAAAAAATGAAAATCATATTTAAAAACTATGAAATATTAGAACTTTTTCAAAAGAGAAATTAGTGTATGATGTTTAAAATGAAAATCTCTTAGGTATTTTTATATTACTAATTTTCTTAAGTTTTTATATTATTAATTTTCTTTTAATTATTGCTCCATACTGCTCTGCAAAAGGTTTTTATATTATTAATTTTCTTTTTATATTATTAATTTTCTTTGATGTATTGGTTTTGTTCCCAAAACCGCATACCACAAAGTTTAGTTTTTATATTATTAATTTTCTTAATCTGTTGACTAAATACACGCTAAACTTTGTGGTATGCGGTTTTGGGAACAAAACCAATACAGCAAAGAAAGAGCAGGATTTGGAAGGGGAACGTGGGGAGGAATCTGTGAGGGGAACCTAGACTTATAGGGAACGTTACGAGGCGATGGGGTTGGTGTTGGGGTTGAGGGATCGAATCGTAATCACGTTCCATACGGTAGGGAACGCACATGAATGCAATTCCATGGCAATCATGGGGTTACGATTACCCCTGTACCCCAGCCCCGATAGTTACCCTGCTGATTTTACCTCCTGGTAACGGAATCAGGTAACTTCGCTGCTGACATATCCATCCATGGGGAGGGGGGGGGGAGGACGAGAAGGGAACGGGAAGGGGAACTGGACTGCGAGGAGGGGTGGCGCAGAAACGAGAGAGAGAGAGAGAGAGCAAGAGCCATGGATGGGCAAGTGGAGTGTGGAACGTGTGAAGCGATTGCGATCAGCGAGAGCCTCGAGACCAGTGCCAGCCAGGGTCCTGACTTAGCCCCCCGCTTGTGTGCTCGTCCCCTCCCTGATATTGCGATGCTTTTGCTTTTATGTCCCGCCTTTCCTTATTGCTGCCTGCATCCCACTTACTTTTTCCTTTTCTCATTCCTTCTTTTTGGTTTGTTTTTGTTTTGGTTTTATTTTATATCATTTTAATTTTTCACTGTTTCTTAGTTGCCCGTTTGTCATGTGCAGGCTGCTCTGCTTTGTGCCCTTCCTTGCGTACTATCTTCGCCTGCTGTGTCGTGCTTCTCGCTTGACTCTACTTGACTCTCTCGTCGCCCTCGCACCTCTGTCCGCGCAATTTCGGGCCACCTTGTGTTTCTAGCTCCCGTTTGGTTTTATGACACAGCTATGCTAGTAATCGCCGCACCTTCCTCTCTCATACTTTTTTTTATTTGTAGCTTTCTTCTGTTTATGTTTTATTTCGGCTTAACACGACTGTTTGGAGGCTATTGTCAGCGATCTGTGGCAGCATGTGTTTGCTTGCTATTTCTTGCGACTTCATTGCTATGGAAACTTGCGAATATCTGCAGTACTTTGTTTTTTAATCTTCCGGTATGTTGTGCAGAATTAGAGGTTGCTGAATTTTGAGAAGAGGACGGTCGTGTGTTTTACTTGTCCCGGTGCTGCTGTGACATTATGTGGTCTGGTGCAGTTAAAGGGTGCACAGTACGAATTGCTTGATCTTCCCGGGGTAGAAATTTAAGAGGTATTTAGTTTAACATTCTGTTTGGAATATAGTTGGTGAACATTATTGGTTAGGAATCGTTAACATTGACCACCTTGCTCTGGCAGGAAACAGAAGTACTATTCGGTTCTTGATCTTCAATCATACACCAAAGATCCTGAGCCCTAGAAGAGTTGGGACGCAATTCTTGCTCCTTCAGTTTGACGAAGATTTTTGGAACAAAACAGGCCTTGCCTACAAATCCTGTCGATGGTGGAAAACAAAATAAAGAAATCTCTCGCATGGTACGTTCCCTACTGTTGTTTCAGGGTTGGCTCTTAGAATGGTTAGCCTCTTGGCAACATTCTAGGTCTAAGCGGGAGTCGAAGGAGCTGAATTAGAAATCCCTGAGTTTTATTACTACGATTTGTGTAGGTTATTCTGCGGGTCTTATGTATTTTTAATTTTAATTGAATTCGTGTGGAAATATATACAACGAAGCTTTTACGCATGGTGATGAGCGATGGTAAGTAATGCTATTGATTTCTCCCCATCCACATGGTCGTAACTATTTTTCCCTGCATTTCAGTTGACTTCCAAGGAAACTTCCTCAACGCATCGGTAGTAGAGCACAGATATTATTTTTGGAAAAACATATCTACAGAGCCTGGAATCGATTTCACTCGAAGGAGTATCGAAGGCCAGTACTTTTTCACACGCTAAGATTTGTTTTAAACCACAAGCCATAGGCATGACAGAGCATTCCCAAGGACCGGCTGGTGGTCTTGGTAACGGCAATCGAAATTGGTCTGTTAGCAAGAATGAACCGCTCGAAGAGAACAAAGTTATGGACGGAAGTTTCTCTTCCAACCCGCTTGATTCGTCTACTGTCTCTGACACTGATACTTCTAAGGACTCCGAACTGGCTAGCGAAAATCATGTAGGAAGTACGGCATTTATCCCTCACGTGACGCGGACTGACAATCATTTAGAAGATATGTCGCTCGTCCCTCATACGAATCAGAAGCTCAGGTAAACTCGGAATCGATTCAAGTGCGAATTTATATTTTCCTTTATTTCGATATGATTATGTTTTGATATGCACGCTGCTTTTGGACATTGTGACTCTTCACATCGTGATGTGAATGTTTTTATTTATCCTTGATCCTGCTAATATAGTTAGTTATTTGAGTTTGTATAAATGGAGACTTGCATATTGTAATTTATCTATTCATCATGATCAGGGCATGCTACTTTCACATTGGAAGTCAGTTGCACAAAAGCGAGGCAATAGTTATGATGACTTACGACAGATATACGCCTCCCTTATTATGAGTGTATCTCAAAAAGATTCTAATCTCTTTAGAGTCTTTATTGCTTTTGTTTAGCGTCTCAGATTTTATTTGGATTCTGCAATGGACGAACACGTTCATATATTCACATTTATTTTGTTGACAATCACTCGTCATCAAACTATCTTAGGCATCTAATGGTACATCTCTTTGTGTACATAGTCCCTAATTGCTACTATTTGCTATTTGCTGTCCATGGATTCTTTCTGAGAAAACAGCTGCTAATGTTACTGAAAGTCTGGTTGTTCTAATTATTCATACAAGTCCTTTCCTGCTTTGCAGCATCGAAGCCTTGAGGGAAAGGTTAAAGGATAAATTAAAAGAGAAATTGAAGCCAAAATTGAGGCGTAACTTGAAGCATCGACAGGGATCACCTTTACCAGTTATTCAATGGGGTTTTAATCAAAAGGTTGCCTTGCCAAATCGAAATGAGGAAGCTATACATGTAGAAAATCAAGCTTATAAAAAACCATTTGCAAGTGATGTAGCACCTTTGAAGGTGCTACCAGCAGCTGTCAAGACTGAATCAGAGCAAGGCGTATTAACTGTTCCCTCGTCCCTCTTTTCTTTAGGAAAGAAATCAACTGGACAACTAATTGTACCAAATGGATTGAAAGGACGGAAAAAGGTCGGAAACAAAACCTCGCAGCTGTCGCGTGTTAACCGCTTTGCAGATAGTATTTTGCAATTTGTTGGAGATAAATCTGTACCCGAGAAGCTTATCCGAGGTGCCTTGGGGAATAATCCTGATATCAGCAAAGCCATCAGATTGTGAGCATCCACTTTCATTCGAATATGTCAATGTTACGATATCATTTTGTAATTTCTATTGTGAGTGTAATTTCTTTCATGATTATGCATTTCTATTGTGAGTGTTAAATCTATTGTGTTAAATCATCAAAGAATTCTCGACAGATTCTTATCTGATGGCTTCGAACGTGCAGGCTATTGTCAGAGAAGAGGCTCAAGCGACTTGGGGATGGTGGGAAAGGCTGTGCTTACGTTTACGTGGTATATACACATTTTTCTTCATACACTTTATTCTGAATGTGCAGTAACCGATCGTCCAATATAGGCACTTTTAAATTATGCAGTGCCTAGATGGTATGGTTGATTCATGTGAGAAGAGTTTTCATGACTTTGTAGTGCAACATAGGTATTTTTTACTTGATTGTAGATGTTCGTATGATTTTGTGATTTCAACTTTGAAATTAAATCATGCTTGAAAAGTACACACATCCTCATTTTGTCTATGAACAACTCAATTTTGATGTGGTCTGATATGCAGAGATCTGACCTGGCTGAATCAAAACCAAATGCAAAAGAGCTTGATGAAGTGGATTTGAGTGCACAAGCCATGATTATTGAGCGAGAGTTTGTTCGTGAGTTAGAAAGGACGTTCCCAGCAACCAATAAACTAGATCCTTACGCTTGGGATAGATATGGAAGCATTCAAGGGGATCATCTCCAATGTGATGTGTGATTTTTTGAGGTGAGATTTGTGAAATCTGAGTGCTTAATGTTATCGTGTTAGAAGCTTACGCTGCATTTCTGTTCCTTAGGTCTGCTGACCTTCTTTTCTTTTTTTTTCATTTTCTGTTTTTTCTATTTTTTTCCCTCTATTTTTTCTTTTCACTTTTCGAAATTAGTTGTTGAATATACTGGAAGTAAACCTTGATCGTAGTAACGTTTGCATGTCAGAAATTTTATCGAGGCTTAAGCTGAGTCAAAATATGCATGTCTTCACTTCTTCTTATAGATTCAAAAAACAGGTAAATAGATCAATAGTTGCGGGCTATGACCTGTTGATAATGTTGCAGAATCACATTATTGTTAACTGAGTTTATTCACTTCTTCAACACTTGGGAATTTCTATTGTTGTTGTACACTTTTGCTCTACGCGTTCAGGTGCGATAACCAACTGCAGCTTAAGTATGTCATGATTCTGATGTGAAGGTTTCTCCGGCACATCTTTGGCAGCGCACAAGTGATGAGGGTGCAAGTGTGGATATATCTTTCAGCATCACACATGTTTCTCGATCTCAAATTCAGAACCGGCAGAGCACTTTCATGCTGCAGTTGTTGATGAGTCGCTATCCGTGGTGTCTTGGTCAATGTGTTGTTTTACGAAGGCTGTACCTGAGGCCTTCCTTACTAGCGGGATTTTGTGGGAACAATTCTCTTACATTGTCAGAGACCTGTGCAACGATTTGCACATAACTCCAGTGCACAGAAAGTTTCTCATGTGCGTGGATGCATGATGGAGAGTTGCAAAAGCATTCAATCGGATTCAACCACATCGGCAAAGCTCATGGATGGTAGTTGTAGAATCCCCACTCCTGATTTTGTTCGTAGATGAGGTATTGCGCTCGTTCAATCTTTAGGATATGGAACGAAGTTACCATTCTTTGAACTTAACATTCTCTTAGTTCAGCCATCAACTCTGATGTCTGTGGGGATCTGTTCCAATTCTCCAGATCTTACCATCTTGTAGGATTAGGAATGAAGCCTTGGGGAGACTATTACAATTATCACGAATTGCCCAAAAAAAACCTTTTGGGTCAATTGTAGAGCAAGACCAAAGATCAAAGATGGAAACAACTTGTATGAATGTCGAAGAATCTGCGAACCTTATTTGCACGCTTCAGAAGTTAATCGAAGTTGCATTTCTAACCAGGTCATGTTTGAGCTTGTCTCCTGCAGAACCTGAAATCTGGGAGTGTGGGTTCGTGCAAAGACTGCAAGGGTTTGGGTCATTAGTAGTGAAAAGGACTAGAACCTTTCGGTGTAATGTATGTAAACGAGTCATTGGAGTGACCAAACTTCTACTCTAGTTTTTGGATGGGCTTAAACTGTCTTGACTGTCATTCATTTCACACTTGACCAATGTTGGTCCGTCGAGTTCTTTTCTCGGACCGTCCTTTAAACTATGAGGAGACTGTCAGTGCCTCCATTTCATATAATCGCTGACGTTGCTTCTTGTTTTGGCAGAGAAATGCCTTCATATACACTCCAGTGGGTGCTATGGGGCTAAACCTCGTGACGCTTCTTTGTGTCATGTCAGGTCTTAACTCTATTCCTTGTCTGGCTATGGTTTTCCACTTTTTATCGTTTGTTATGATTTCATTTCACATCTTTTTCTTACCTATGGGACTATTTTTTTAACGACCTTTTCCGACCTCGTCGTCTTCTATGCATTTTACTTGTAATTTTATTGTTGTAACACCCACTATCATGACCCAGAGAATTTCTGAATGTTTGCATCTCTTTTCGTGACAGCTAATTCTATGTAGTCTTTTAGTACCTATGTCCAGCATTCTAACTTTCATTTAGCTCTCGTGATTCGGTGATATTTCAGAATCATTGATTCACTTCTTGTACCTATTTAGTTTGATGTGGCGCATGCTGCGCACCTAGGATCAAGTATTTGTTGACATAGGCTGCAGTTTATTTGAAGTAAAAGTTTCCTCTTCAACCCTTTGTCAGCTGCTAGATTTTATTCAAGTCTAAGCTTTCCAAACCCAGTATTCTAGTCCAACGATAATTGAATTAGAGAACAAGGCACTATCGCAGGTCTAGGGAGTACCTTTGTACAAATGATACTTTCACTAAGGTATGCTTGAGCTGGTGTCTTTGTTAGCGTAAAGGAGGAGGCTGGTTACAATGGAAAACCCAACGACCATTTCTAGCTGAATTGAAACCAAGTTAATAGATCATGAGAACAGAATGCGCAGATTGTAAAGATAAATTTGCTAAAGTTCTCTACGTATCTCAGTGAAATCGTAGGCTTACATCCATAGAAGTGTTCATGTTCGACCTGAACAATTCCTCGTAAATGCCTATCAAAATTCTTAAGTACCTTCCAAGTGAGTCCAGACATGCCTATGGGTTCCAAGAAGTGATTCGCCTTGTCGTGTCTCAGCAAATCTATGTTCTACCTGTGAATGTATGTTAACACCCTACGAAGATTCCATAGATTCCAGGTATTTTGTACTTGATTTTTATGGAGAGTCCGACTTACTGTTTCCGATACTGGTGGAGTTGTTAAGGGTGTCTGGGTTGGGCTCGGTCTGCTCAAACAGTGCTGACATGTTTGGACGGGCTTAGTTTCATTCTAACACCTGTTTTTTTAAAATCAAAACATCAAGATTTTCAGGAAAACTCCAAGAAACTGCAGTATAGGTCCTATCTATAACCTATTCCATGCCTTCTTGAAATCTTCAAGGCTAATTTTTATCTCTTAGGATATCTATTTTTATCCAAGTATTTCTCTTTTCCAACGTACTGAACAGCAGCCAGGTTGCTGAAGTCATTTCCAAATGTCTACAAAGCCATCAATTGATGAAACTATGCCCCTCTTGAGTTTTCTGTTTAGTTTGCAGTGTGTAGTTGTCCCAGCCTGCCGACTGGACTGCCAGTGGCTATGTGCTGTCATTGAAATTCCTGGAGTCAGATGGTTGTATGCCCAAATCAAGTTATGAAGATGCATGAAAATCATTTCAAGGTTCAAGGTTCAAGATTCCTATGAATTTGTATCGGTTGTTAATGCACTGTTTTTAACTTGTTGAACTTGTGGTTGTCATCCTTGTTGTTTTGGCTTTGTTTGCTAGTAAGAATTCACTAGGAGTCTTTTGCCATCAAAGGTGGACTTACATTTCAAATCCATCACTTCTGGAATATTGTACAATTTTATGAAAGGATTACACAGGGTGGTAAAATGTACAAATTTTAACACCCAGAGCTTTGATTGTGCTGATCCTGTGGAGGTGCAGACATGGTGGGATGAGTGGTAAAAACTTTTTTGTGCAAACTCTTGGAATGCAACAGTGAAATATAAGCAATAACATAGCAAAGATAAACTTCAATGTTAAAATCACATAAAGATATTGTTTTTAAAGAGTCAATTATTAATTTTGAACATCCACATGTGAAGAATGTTGCTGACAATTTTAATTTCTCTTCAAGTTTTTGATAATGTACATGGGTACTTTAAAATTGTGGCACCTAGTTATTGTATTTAGTTAATCTTTACAAGGATCCTTTCATGATTGAACTTTCAGTATTGAAACTACTTCCAATTCCAAATTGATGAAATCTTCTTTACAGTTTTGAGAACCATTGCTAAGATCATCCTATGGAGCAAATTATTACCAAAAGCACAAGTGATTTGACCCAAAAAGAAGACAAACTCCTAGATCCTTAAGTATCAAATATATATATATATATATATATATATGTGTGTGTGTGTGTGTGTGTGTGTGTGTTGGTTCAACATCACACATTAAATGGTGTGATTCAGGTCTATGATTGCTATGAGTTTAGAGGATCTACATGCACAAAGAATCAAAGGATCACCATGATTGGCATTATTCATAGATCAAAGGGGGTTTGGCCTGTAGCATGCATCCATCAAAACTTGAAGACTAGACTTGCTCCCTTTACACTTGGCTTAATATTGATATTGTTATAACTATTATTATTATGTTAAGGGACTTGGGGAGTGAGGGGGCTCACAATGATGTGGCCACTCAGAGGGAGCATGTGCTTCCATTGATCCCAATTCAACTGAGTGGTTTGGACCCTTGTGGATTCCTGTAGAATGATCGACATCATATTGGTGAGGTGGCAACATCATATTTGTGGCTTTGCATTGTAAACTGATCACTCCTTGGGCCACTTCACACCTCCATGCAAACCAATATCAATTTCCTGCTCAAAAGCTAATGAATCTAAATATAAAACTTTAAAGTAATTATATATATGTATATATATATATATATGAAGAACATGAGTCATAGGTAGTTGTTTCTTGGTTTTGTCTCTTACTTTATTCCAATACTTTGTTTCATTACTTTATTCCAATACTTTGTTTCATTACTTTATTCTATGACATGAGTCCTTTGATGATGATAGGATATTATAATGGATTAATGTATGGTAGTTGTTTTCTCAAGTACGTTGGATGCTATTATATAAGCACTTTTTAAATGGGTGTTTTATCTATACATAATTATACCTAAAAATAAATATTGTAAGATAAAAGAATAAATTAAAGTTTACTATTTAAATATAAATTGTTCATATATATATATATATATATATATATTAGGTTCCATCTAAATTTCTTATGCAACATATAGTACATAATTTTTTTAAAAAAAACATGTGTGCATAAATATTATTTTAGCAATTTTATTTAAATATAAATATGATATATATATATATATATATATATATATAAATCATATTTTATATCTTTCAATTATTCTGTTGAATGAATTTGTTTCTCAACACATCTACAACCATGTTGTAACCATATATTGAAAAGTAAACTACATATAACAAACTAGTTGATTCTAATTATTCTTTATATATAAATAAATAATGTTGGAAAAAAATTAAAATATATGATTAGTTTTTTTAAAACAGCGAATCCCAATAGTTATAAACGAATTTACTCAAATGAATATTTACACTTTTTGAACACATGATGAAACCAAAGTGATTGTTTTGTCACAAATATGGTCTAAATATATCATGGATTATTAAGCTATAAGAAAATTTGCAAAAACTATAATTATGATCACATCCATAATTGAAGCAAATTTATTATAAATCAATAAGGACATATTTTCATAATCATAATCAATTTTCAATATTTTATGCATAAATCTGAATTATGATTATCACTTTTTTTGAATTTAAAAAAAAAAAAAAAAAAAAAAAAAAAAAACGTAAGGCAAATTGTATTATATGATTTAAGATGATTTTGCCGTAGTTAACATCTTGTTTAGCAAGTACGTATTCTATAAATAAAAATTTATTGTTCTCACCATCAAATATTAATACATAAATATAAGAAATGAAAATAGACTTATTTTAAAATAATAAAATTATGTTTATTATTACCTAATTTTAATAAATACAAATTCATATTAAAAAGTTCAAACTTGTGTTACTTAATAATATTTTGTTGAAATTTTAAAATACAACTAAAAATCCCAAACTTACCAGTTTTTTAGAATCTGTTTGTTAAAAAATTTAATAAATTATGTTTTGATAAAAAAAAAATTAAAATTTTTTTGATATTGAATTTTTTTAAAAAAAATTTATTCGATCAAAACAGATTCTATTTTGGAAAATAATACATTACTATTTGACTTTTTAATCAGATTATTAGTAATAAGTTCCATGAGTATAACATAACAAATTTTTATAAATATATAGATATTCTAACAGACACAATTTTTATTGAAAGTTGTAAAACATTTAGCTCCATATCTTCTTTTATTTTTTTTTATGTATGCATATATATATATATATATATGTATATCATTTTTTTAAAAGCATACATCAGTATAAGTTATTTTTAATATTCTGTTTATATCTTATTTGTAATATATTTATTCAAAAGTCTTGCTTTTAAATATATTTAATGTAATATACTTAGAAAATCAAAGCTATAGGTTATTCAATAGATATTAATTGTATCTTTAAGTTATAATACCACTTTATTATGATTGTTTTTTTGTTTGACTGTAAATATTAATTCATTCAATTAACTAAATAAAATTATAAAATCCAAATCTTATCATTTTTTTATTATTTAGAATTAATCACATCATATTTATTGTTTATCAAAAAAATAGTTAATATATGTACATGTCCAGTATTATTATTGATAAAATTTAGTATACTTGATATCAATAATAAAGAATATCAAGTATTATTATTGATAAAATTTATTTATTTTACAATGATTTATTATTATTATTATTATTATACTATATATATATATATATATATATATATATACACACACAAGTACTCATAGAAAGATATAAATTTTCTTATATAATTTAGATATATGTAAATAAATATAATAAATACTAATAATCATTAAAAAAAAAATACAACAATATGAAGCAAAGCATTGTAATATTTATTTAGGAAACCACTAGGTGGACACTCCTCTTTTATTGTGGGGACACCCTCTTGTGCTATGCACCTCCACATATACACCCTGCAAAAAATAACTAATTTTGATTTTAAATGAGATTTTTTAGTTTTTATTTTTTATTTAACATTGATAAATAAAAATAATAGTAAAACACAATCTTTTATGTTTTTATTATTCAAAAAATGAATTTGACAAAGATTTGCAAGGACAAAAGAATTGAAAGTTGAAATTATTTGGAGTCATAAAATATAGATGGATAAGGATATATCAAAATTTGGTATTAAAGTAATAAATATAACAAGAATCTTGATTTAAAATCAAAACTAATTGTTTTTCGTAGGTATGTGTGGGGGTGCATAGCACATGGAGATGTCCAACACAGTAAAAGAGGACTATCTACTTAACATTTCTCTTTATTTATAATCATAAGAAGTTTAATAAACTAAAAGGAATTTAAGAAAGAATCAACAAATTAGAGATGACTTTAGGATAATATTATTTTACACCTTTACTTCAAAAAATTAATATTTATCATTCTAGTTTCAAAATATTGTATTATTTACTTAAAGAAGAGTATTATCATATTATGTACAAAATATTATTTTAAAATCTAAATAACATTTATAAAACACTGGTAGGATATTTTAATTTTTGAAAAATAGAAGCAAAAGATATTTAAAGTGCTTATTTGTAATCAACTGAAAATAATTTAAAATCACAGATTTAAAAAATATAAAACAATAGGTTTTATAATAGTAAATTTATATTAGAATAAATTATATAATGTTTTAAGAATTTTCAAAAACTAATATTTTAAGATGATTATAACATAAATGCTGTAATTCTGCCTTGTTGGAACTATATATATATATATATATATATATATATATATTATTCTCTTTATATGAGAAAATCAATATTTTTATTATAAAGTAAGATATTATCTAGTCAAAATTTATAAATTAAAATCTGAAAATGTCAATAAAACTAATGTAATCTTTATATATAAATCATAAAACATCTAAAGTCTATAAATAGTTAATTTAAAATTGAAGAATTAAAAACTAAAATAATAACATATGATATATATATATATATATATATATATATATATGTACACACATAACATGAGGTTTTGGTTACAAGATTTGTACTATTTATCAGAATAATTGCATATAGTTTCTTTTAGAAGTTAACAATTAAAACATGTTTTCTGAAATAGTTTTAAAAAATATTTTTTGTTTTTGTGGTGCAAACAAAACTCAGAATTTTTATAGATGCATCCATGTTCTTTCATGTTATAATAAAAATACACAATAGAATAAATATAAAAACAAACAATATAAAAATATAAAAATAAACAATAAAAATCACTACTAAAGAATAAATATAAAAACAAATTACTAGTAAAGAAAAAGCTGAATAAAATCAAGCAATTACGGAAAGAGTGTCTGAACAATAACTATTTATTTTATAAACTTTTTAAGGTGTGCAGACATGGAACACAATAGATTCTTAGAGAAACCAAAAGATTCACAAAAACCCATGTATCTGAAAACTATAAGCATTGAAGAAAATGTTGTGTCATATTAAAACCACAAAATATATATATATACAATAAATTATGTGGACTCTTTGGATTGCTCAAGCACCCAAGAGATACTTTGGCCTTTTTCATACAAAAAAGTTCTCAAATTCTTGCATATTAAAGATGATATTGCACGTCTTTATGATGTGTGGCATGTTGGTCCCAACCTTTGACTTTCTTGGGACTAACTTTTTGACTCTTGTGGTCCAATGATCTCAAGTCTTATTCCTTGCCTCTCATACACTACACTTCTCCAACTTCAACATCCCCATCCGGCTACAAATTGTATGTTGCTATTGGCTCTATGTCCAAATATGGCAAGTTCAAGCTATTGGCTGCAATAATTAATTTTCTTTAAGATCTGTACTTTTTCTTTTCCTTTTCATTTTTCCTTGACATGTTGATTCCCATGTTGCTATTCAAAAGGAAATAAATAAATGCATGCAAGTAAATCTAAAATATTTGACATGCAGTTTAATGTGAATGAATCCACCAAAAAGTAATATTCTCAAATTTAACATGTTTAACTAAAACATTCTTATTATACAAACATTAAACCCATGACATGCAAACAAAAGTACCTGATTTTAGATTCCATTAGATGAATTGTAATGTTTCACAGATAGAAATATAACTATTTATATGTATGTATTGTTGACAGCTAACATAGTTGAAAGTAGATGCATTCTGACCCATTTTTTTCTATTGATTTATATATTTATCTATATATGTTGGAACAAATTCTTTAATGAGTGAACACTAAATAGAAACTTGTTCATCAAAATTCAATTGACATAAAAAATTCTCAGTTTTTAAACCACATTATAATTGGTATTAGACACATGCATGTGTTGTTATTTTTTGCTAAAATAATAACTATTTTACCATTATTAATTTTTTTTAAAAAAATCAATGCCTGTGTATGTCAATAAATAAAAAATATATCTATCTATATGTATAGCTAGCTAAACTTATGTTATTTTCTGTTTCTTCTTCTTGTTATAATGAATATTTTTGTAGTTAGTTTGCAAAAGCACAATAATATATTTTCTTATATACAGGCTATGACAGAAAATCTCATTCGTCTAATTTGTTGCTATAACATATATTAATTCAAATACTTTGTGGTAAATTTTTTGTTATTTTAACCTCTCACACAAAAATGTACAATCAACCTAAAATGAATGAATTATGATGATACAAATTTTATTACAGTATCCATAAAAGTAAATTAAATCTAGATTAAGATATTTACGCATATTAATGAATGATACAGTGCCATTATTATCAATTGCGGTTTTTTTAATTTTTTAATTTTTAATTTTATTATTATTATTATTATTATTATTATTTCAAACTGTTTATCTTGTAAAAAGGATTATTAATTGTTTTTACAATAATGGAGATTTTTTTAAAGTCAAAGCATCTACATCCGGAATTTTTACCTATTTTTTTGATAATTACAAATTATAGGTCTAATGATTTTATTAAATTCATAATAACTCGATGTTCTCATATAAAATAGTAATTAAGTTGTTTATCAATTTTAAACTGTCATAACATTTTATATTTATATCATCTCAATTTATTCTTTTTTGTCAATTCTAATACTATTTATTTGTTTATTTGTTTATTTATGATGTTCATTAAAATAATCCAAATTGGTCGTATTTAAATCTTAAGATACATTGATGAATAATGTTTATTTAAATTCAAATAACCACCTCAAGTTATATGAATTGCATTATAATATTTTTAGGCATATATATATATATATATATTAAAGTTCATCTGAACAACCATTCATTTATGACACAATTACATCTTGGGATCAAATCAACAGCAACAATTTAATGAAAAGCATCATAAAAACAATTCAAAAAAATATGTTAGAGAGTATACAATTTTCAAACTCAAATATGTTGGTAAACTAAACATGTAAATGATAAGGTTGGAGCTGAACATTTTTATCATTTAAAACAGAAATTATTTACATGAACAACTCATTTATATAAATTGATAATTGTTAATAGAAATTAAGAATAATTGATAAATTAGTGGTAAAAATAAGTATAAATACAACATGCAAGTAGACATGTGTAACAGTAAAAAAAATTATGTTCATGATATTAAAATTTCTTAAAATTTCTCAAATTATAGACCATACATACAGGAGTTTAAATGTAAAAAATATTTATAATGATTTCTTCATGTTTCCTTGTCACTTGGAAGTTCATTAAGATATGTCATGTTATGCAAAGAAATGTTTTTGTAGGCATAATGATTCAATTTTAAAAAAAAATGAAAGAGTAACATCCATAAACAAAATTTCATAAAAAAATATTGAAAAATAATAATTATTATTATTATATAATATATATAATATGTGCCTGAGTATACAAACACACAATGTTTGTAGTTTGTCTTAGTATCAATATCTCTAATTACTTCATTTAATTATCTTATGATTTTTATTTTTGTTTCATTGTTTTCTGTCATTTTAAAAATTTATTAAATTACACTGCTAAGATTTTAAAGTATTTCAATATCCAACCACATTCAATCTTTTTTGAATGGTTCTTTTTAAATATTTATGTGCATATCAAAGTTTACAAACAAAAATATATATCATAAATCAAATATTCTTTATTTTATTTTATTTTTTTATTTCATATTACATTAAAAAACTAATACAAAATGAATTTAAAGATTTCTGTTTGCATTTCAACTCATGTAATTGCACATCTAGAGGTTAAAACATTCTTTCTTTTGGCACAATAACTAAAAAGCAAATGGAAAATCTAGGGAAGTGTACAAGTATGGTGGTGGGGGGTGGTTGGCACTTTTGCAAGAGAACATGCTCTTGCTATGGATACTTTGAAAGTGGCCAATGGGTCTCCGCTAGTCCCCCTCATCCCAATAGATGGATGAACAGAAAGATGGATACAGAGATGTACGAGAATCGTCCAAACGGATGATGCCCGATGGCGTACAGGTGGCAATCAAAGGAGGCTCAAAGATGCTCGTACTGCTTTGCCCCGCCTGTACTACAAAACAACTACTGCTACGACTAGCGCTGCGGAAGGAAAAGGAAAGGAGAGACAAAAGAAAAGAAACAATGGAGGTGTAAAGAAAGAAAGGAAGGCAGGAAGGAAGGAAGGAATGAAGAAAGGCCCAGAAATTGGGTTGCACGTCAGCTGGTCAATTCTCAATGGACCGGACCTCCTCCCCCCCCTTCCCTCCGCACCCCTCACGCATTCAATACCTTCCAGCTGGCAAACTCCTCACGATCTCCACGTCAGCACGCCGGTTGTCCACCTCCGCCACTGCCCCGCTCATTTCGCTGCGTCCAGGCCATTCCTTTCTTTAGTGAGCTCTTCGTGGATAAAGGACTTCATTCATCCATGATCCCCAGAATTTACCATCTATTAGTACTTATTCATCCAGGAGGTGGTCTTTATATACGGAGTGCCCCCCTGTGTGCCTTGTAAGACAAGCTTTGGAAAAGGGGGTGTTAGGGTCTGTATGGGGAGCCAGCTCCTCGTGCTTTGATTTGTACTCTTCTCTGGACAAATGCCTTTAACCATTCTTGCCCTTTTTCATTTTCATCTTGGCTCAATGATTTCATTTACTATGGATTGGTAGATATTTGTATTTTGGGGTTTTGTGTAGAAGGAGGGAGATAGTTGTGGATGTGAGTGTGAAAAGGGGTAAATGATTCGTGGCACATTGGGAAGCAAATAGATAGATTGGTACAATGTGCTTCTATGCTATTGCCTCACCATGGTACTCTTGTGGTTCTTCTTCTTCTTCATTCTCATTAGTTCCTTCAAGAATTGCACTCTTTATTTTCTCATTTATTTATTGATGTGTTTTCTTTGCAATATCTTATTATGAGTTTGTAACAAATCATTTTTTATGGTGTGTAGGATTTACTTTATTATTTAAAAAATAATAAACTTAAATTTAAATGTGAATATAATATTACAATTGTAGAAATTTTAATAAAAAAATTAAAAAACAAAGTGGATAGATGCACTTGAAAAATTAAAAAAATACTAGTAATACAACTATGTATGCTATACAAATATTTCCAAGAAATTTTTAAACTGTAAAAGAAAGTAAACACTTTAAAGCTGTAGAATCAAATTTTAATGAAGCATACAACACTTGTGATATCATTGCATCTTTGAATATGGTTTATGAATTACATATAAATTTTTTTGGTTTTTATTCCTTCTGAATGATAATTTGAAATTTTGTGTTAATATATTTACATTCAGGACAGTCAGCATTATTCAATTCAAATGAAATCTAATGTGAAGCTATGCCATGAAATATTTTAGTTTGTCTTTGTAATTAAAAAATGACTGTTAATTGAAAAATATTTCTACTATGTATCAATTAACAATGTTTTAAAATTTTTACTACTGCAACTACAAATTTTTTTTACTGATATTCATTATTTTTTACTATTTATATACAAACATACATTTGTAAGTATGCGTAAAATTGGCATCCAAATAATTCCTCATTTTTAACAACTGTCACCCAACAAACTATAATATACACACATATATGTGATCCCATGATTGCACTCATACCTAAGGTTTTAAAAAGACACTATCTTATTTTGTGATTGTAACACATATGCCATAATTACCACCCCACCATTTTGTACATAGAATGGTCTTGTGGCTTCAACCAATAATTCTAAGGTCATTCACATTGTGACTATGGCAGAGCCTTCTAAATATCAATTGTTGCTATTAAAAAAAAGGGAACCCCTAAGTAGACACCCCCCTTTTTTTGTTTATTGTGTGGACACCCCCATGCAATGCATCCTTACGTTAACGTTGTCATATTACGTGTTGTCTTGTTTGGGAATGCACTGGGCACCTCACTGTAGAAGGTAAAGTTGTGTTTGCAAATAATCAAAAAACCTTAATAGATTTCATCCATATATGAAGAATATAATTCAAATTTCGACTCAAAAGTATTTATAAACACTCCTCTTAGTAACATCAACCATACATATACCCCAATTGCCTTGTTTTTTTTATAATTAAATAATTTTATTTTTCTTTGCAAGTCCTAATCCCAAATAGTGAGTTTTGTTAAGCTATAACTTTTAATCTAATCGTCCACTTAGTATAAAATTTTGCACAAAAATGTTGGTATAAGCCTTCTATATATTTAGAAAAATTCAGCCCAACCCAACTTACAAATTGCAAGAAAATGTCCAAAAACCGCACTGATGACACTCGGCCACCAACTTGAAAATTGATGTAAAAATTCCAGTGGTGATTTCTCCTTCTTTCACTATTAATTTTAGCTCAAACTTGGTGTGTAGCTTGATCTATAAGTCTTCTATTACCACGCCAAAATTTACATTGATCCAATTAGTAGATCTTTAGTTATCATAGAAAATCTATTCAATCCTAAATTGCCAACTTCCAACAGCCTTTTGTATCAAAGCCCATATATCTCCTGATTGCACTATTAGATTAATACAAACTTTTGTGCACACTTAGCACACTCAATAATTGAGACAATATCAAATTTTGAACTATAGATGCTATACAAATTGCACAAATCAATCAAGAATACAAATTGTCATTGTCATATATAAAACCCAAAACACCAATACCAACTCTAACTTTGAACAACGATTGCAAAGTCCTCCAAAATCCTATGGCAACAAGCTAAATGCTCTTAGAACAAGCTTCAAGTTGGCTATCCAATCCTAATTGTCGATCTCCAAATATTTTGAATATCTGGCTTTGGTGGTCATTTTTGTGGTTGGAGGTTTGTTTTAGACCCTGTCTCATATCCGGTCATCCTCTGGGTATTAATCCAACTTATTTTAAGGGTAATTAAACTTAATCCTATCCTCAACTCAACCCTGATCTCTACCATACTAACTTTTTACCTCCTTTATCCTATCTTTATTGACTTGTGACTTTTTTAAAAGCCATGAACTGGTTTCTACAATCTAGAAGAAAATTTTAATAACTAACTTTTATCTATTAGCTATTAAAACAAGGATTAATCTAAGAGGCTTTCATAAACCTTTCTTTAAGTATCTTAAGTTTCTAATGAATCAAGATAACTAAGTATTAAGTAGAATTTATTCTTATTCATATTTTTTACTATATGAACGTGTTACAACACGACAATATAGTAAAATTATTATTCACACTAAAAAGTTTTAGGATATATTTATAATAAAATATTTGTGTGCAATGTTTAATGGCATTTTTTTTCTTTTTTTTTCTTTTTTTTTTTGATTAATTTTTTTTAAAAAAATTATAATTTATTTCATATAATTATTTTATTTACTTTTAAAAGCTTATTAATTTCATTTCAAAAAACTTTTATTATAGATTTATTCTAAAAGTTTTTAGTATAAATAAGAATTCTATTGTGTGTATGTGGGGGTGCATGACATGGGACGTATCTACATAGTAAAAGGGGGGTGTCTACCTAGTAGTTTCCTTAAAAAATTGGATATTTATATATGACAACAATCACATATTAATTTATAAGTGTTTATGAATAATTAATAACATAATAATTAGTCACAACACTTACTAAAGAATTCAAACATTTTAAGAATATATATATATATATATATATATATATCATAAAAAAAAACTATTAAAGATATTTATTATTGTAGTTTAGGTTATATAGCTATATTGAAATTAATTTGTTATTTGCTTACTTCAAAGACATTTGAGCTAAATAATATCTTCAAGACCACTTTAAATAAAGAAAATGTGTTTTCTTTGCAACTTAACAATTATTCTTGAAATACAATTATTTTCTTATCTGGTTCTAGCTTGTGTTTTTGCATCCTTCAATTAATAATAAGATCCTTAATTTAAAATTTATTTTATGTTTAAAAAAGAAAGCAAAAAATTAAATTAAACAGCAAATAATCATAAGATGTATTTCAAAAATTCATTGTTAGTAAAAGTTAAAAAAATATAAGATGTAAAAAGTTTAAAGTTTAAATTTTTTTTAAAAAAAAAACTTATAATTTTTTTTAAAGATGTGATTTTTTTTTGTAGACTTAAAATTTTAATAAAATTGGTTAATAAAACAAATAACAATATTTCTTAATAATGTATTTTATAGATTTTTTATAATTTAAGTTTAATTTACTTACATTAATATACAATAAATTTTGGTAGAAGATTATTTGAACTAATTTCAACTAAAGTATATCTAAAATTATATTTTTTTAATTTTTATAAAATAATGTTAAAATTTAATATTCTAATCGAATTTTTATAAATCAAGAAGAAAATAGTAATATTTAATTAAATTATTAATATAATATTAGTCTCCATATATGATTTTAAATATTAAAAAGTAAAATAGGTGTGTTAAAAATTTTATTTTTTTAATTTCTATTTATTATATTTATTAATATTATATACTTCATATTTTATATGAGATTAATATAACATATCATAATATAATATTTATATATTTATTAAACTTTAAACTATATATTTTTGATATGTAAATCTAATATTAAAATTTAAAAATAAAATTATCATTTTTTAAAAATAAACTATCAATTAAAAAATATAATATATATCTCTAAGATTATATTTTTTAAAAATTATTAAAGTTCAAGATACCAAATTTATATTTTGAATAAAAGTTTAAACTTCTATATTAATTGATATTTTTATATTCTAATACTACTTGTATCACATTCAAATACTACTTAAGTATATAGAAGTAAATAGAATTAAGTAGAAGTATGTAGAAATATCTCAAGAAGATAACTACGTCCATAAGTTACAATGAAATTTTTATCTAGATGTATATCATATCTATAGATGTATAAAATACATATATAATTTTCTCATAGAAATAGATTACTTTTAAAAAAACCTTTATGAAAGCAACTTAAAATTTGGATGCTTAGCCCACAAGCCTTGTGGTCATGAGAATACTTGTATATATTATTTCTTTTTGTTAGTATACATGCAACTAAGATTGAGTAAATTCTTAATCTTGTCAATGTTTTCCATGTGCTATAATATTAATTCAAGATTTTCTAGTTTTATTTTCATTTTAGAAGCAATCATTTTAATTTAATTATATTTTAAAACCACATGTCATTTTTACTTCTTTTTTCTTTAATAGTAGTAATATATGAGAATTTCGACTTTTTAGTTATTTGTTTAGTTATTTTCAAAAACCTAAAAAGATTAAAAAAATCATTATAATTAGTTAGAAATAAAAATAAAAATATTTTTTCTTTAAAAATATATTTGCACACGTATGTAAATTTTAATTCATTTTAAGAATGTAATATGGTTAAACCTTTAAATAAATTTATTTTAAATTTTAATTATATTCTTAGAAAAAAATAAATTTATATATTTTTTGGCACTCTTGATCATATTTTAGATTACTATATTCCTGGAGGACTAAATTCTTTTTGTCTTCAATTAAACAGTAATATTCAAACTAAAATTTTAGGTAATGTAGGAAGTTGAAGTACCTAGTACAATGATTAACACTTAATGTGTGTGTATATATATATATATATATATACACACACACATTTATTTATATTCATACATATTTGTATGTTTGTGTGTGTATGTTCAAAAATTTACAATACAAACAAAATACAAAATTTAAAATCTTTAGATATTTAATCAATTAAAGATTTTATGTTTAAATAATTTATGACTAAGTTTTAAGAACTTTGATTGCATTGTGATATTGAGATAATAATTTGAAAATGGATAATTTTTATACTAATTAAGTTAAAACAAACACAAATAATCTTTTATTTATGATATGTTTTATTGCAACTTGGATTCAACTTATAATAGTAATTTTAGTAATTATTCATTTTCAAATTACAATTTCAGTACGTTTTAGTAATTATTTATTGTAAATATTACATTTAAAGCTTTATCATACTTTGTCATTATATATATATATATATATATATATATATATTTTTTTTTGGGTTTTTGATTTTTTTTGTAAAATTGTGTCAAATAGACAAATAATATATAGATGGTATTCTATTTTTTATTTTTTAATTTATTTTCAAACATACAAATTATTTTAAAATAAAATAGATATATAAACTATTATTATAAAAATTCAAATTTTATTGATTAACCTATTTATTATGTTATCTATATTTTGAATAGTATTATTTGTACTATTAAATTGTGAAAAAAATGAAATATTATTATTTTGTTAATAACATAGATTTTTTGTTTGATATCAATATTTCATTCTATTGTTAAAAATCTTCACTAAAATATTAAATTGTGTATATTTTTCAATTGAATCAAAAAAAGAGTTAAAAACATATATATATATATATATATATATACACAAACATATGTATCTCAAAAACCATAAAATTTTAGAAATAAATGTTCTTTTAAAAAAAAATTGCTACAATTCAAACAAAGTATTTCTGACACAAATGCCACTTTGGAAAAAAATTCAATAAATATTTTAAAGAACCAAAGTATTATACTAACTATTCAATATTAGATTTTATTTTTGATAAGATAATATTTTTTAAAATTACAATGAAATTGAATAGATTTTAAATTAAAGAGTTAATCATGATGTTATCTAATAATATGTATTGTAAAAACCTCATTATCTAAGTAAGGATATCAATTACCATTTTAATATTATTACTGATATATATATATATATATATATATATATATATTTATATATATAATTTATTTTTATTCCATATATTTATTTATTTATATCCTTGATTAAATTAAGGTGCATGATTTTTTTCTTTGAATAATCATATAAACTTATATACTTATGTTTACTAATAATCTAAACATACATCCCTCATAATTATATACATACTGACATGCCTTGATTGCAATATCTAATTATAATCCAATTCCATGTTAATATATACACATAAAATAACATCACATCATTTATTGTTTCAATTATTGTACAAATTATTCCCAAGCAGTGTAATATATATTAATTTTAGCCCATAATTTTTCTACAACTTGATTTTTATATATACATATACATATATGTGTATATTTTTTTAGTTGATAATTTCCACATGAATATTTTAAATTAAAGTACAACATTACATCATAATACACATTACATCATAATACACATTACACACATATCGGTACAAATGTCAGTCCATAAAATTCAGACGTCTGGAAAAAACTAAACATTAAATTAAAGAATGACTAGTCTCAATGTTTTTAAATTATGTAAAACATTGTCTGCATATAGCTGCCAAATTACATAAAAGTATCTACAACCCACATCACTAAAGCACTATCCCTTTACGAAAAGCTGTTTCCTCATCATACTAATATTCAAACCATGATTAACCAACATCACAGTTGGCCCACGAGAACAGTACAAGACGCGGAAGGCAAGAAGCACAAGATGAGCAAGACCAATTCAAATAAAGCAGTCGCCACGAGACAAATAGCAATGGATGGATGATAGAAATGCCACGTGGATACGATGAAAATGCTGGCTGGACGAAGAAGAAGAACGGGAGGGGAGAGGAAGGGGTGGACGGGTGGAGCAGGAAGACGAAAAGGAAGCCAAGCAAGGAAAAGGAAAAGAAAAGGAAGGGAAGGGGAGGGTGGTGACGCAAGGGCGGAGCCGGCGATCCGATGTCACCGCCCGCTCGGTTCGGGTCTAGCGGCGACTCACCGAGCGAACGGTGCACCCATCCATCCATCCAGCCATACGTCCGTCCATGCATAAATATTCATCCATCGGGGATCCACAAAGCACATCGGACCAAGGATTTGCGGAGCCATGGACTCTCTGTGCGCATGAGCGGGTGTGGTGGTGGTGGTGGGGAGGGCTCTCCCTCCCTCGCAGCCTCACGGGCGGACGGGCTGACGGACGGACGGACGGACGGACGGATGGACGGACGGACGGCGGGGAGGGAGGTACGAAGGGGCGAGGAGGGGAGTGCGGGGAGGGATGGGGAGATGCTTCGTGAGAGGTGCGGGCTAGAGGAGAGAGGTGGGGAGGGGGGGAGTGTCGTGCTCGGTGTCTGGGAGTGGGGGGACTCTGGCACCAAGTCCTCGGTCTACCCCCCCCCCCCTTCCCTTCCCCTGCACCATTTACTTCCCCTGCACCATTTGCTACAAACAGACAGGAGTGCACTACAGCACAACACGACAAGCTCTGCGACAAGCTCTAAGCTCTAGCTGTTCCCAGTGTACTGTGTTGGAGCTCGGGCCCGACCCAGCGGGGCCTGCTTCAGCCTCCTGGTGGCATCTTTCTCCCTCTAACGCCCAGCTCCCTACTACATCTCTTCCCCTCCCCTCCCCACCCCTCCCCTGGAAGCAAAATAAGTCGAGGCCTCGGTCGCCTTGCCTTCCAGTCTCTCTTGCACGTCTTGTTGCGTCTCTCTCTCTCTCATCAGGTCCGGTTGGCTTGGGTTGGGTCGGGCAGGTTCTGCGCTTGCGCTCCCTTTTGTCGTCTTCGTTGAAAGCCTGATTTTGGAGCCTTCTTTTCCGGGGCCCTGCAGTCCTCTTCGCCTCCCTCCTCTACCCCTTTGTAGTGCAATCTAGTGGCCGCAGCAAACTTATTTCGTTAGATTCCTGCATCCCCCCCCCCCCCACCCCACCTTGGTTCGCTGGGTGGAGTGTATTGAAAATGAAGCGCAGTGTGCTCTGCGCAGGAGCTGGTTTGCATACGGCTCAGGCAAAGGCATGGACGAAGAGAGTGGTGGGGGTGAATGGTCATTCGGCAGAGACCGTGGTTCTGTCCACTGGTTTGTTTCTGTAGGGGCGGACGAGGATTTAGGAGTAGCATTGTTCTGCAGCGGCAGTTTGAGCGACGAGCACAGGCGGTGGAGTAGTAAACTTCGTGTAGATGCGCTGGAGATGATGCAATTTGTGCCCACTGTGACAGTCATGGCGCATAGGAAGGCAGTACACGGAAACCAAAAGAAGTTTTGGTGAGGAATCACTGTGAGTGGCGGAATTGTTCCAGTTTGTTGCAACGGCGCTGTCCTTTGAGAGAGGATTGCTAGTTTGGGCGCAGGTAGAGGGCAGCATGATGCTCGTAAAGAACACGCCTACGGCAGCTCAGGTTCGGTGTTGTTATTTCCTGTCAGCAGCACCTTGTGTGCATCTTTCCTAGCCAGTCGTACTGGGAAGCCAGACGCCTCGTGCTCGTGCGCTCTCTATCTCTCTCTCCACGAACCCTTCTCCGCTACAGTGAAGGAGCAACACGTAGAAGAGGAAATGACATTGTCCAACTTGACCAGCGCATCAGCTGGCGAGGCAAGTGTGTCATCAGGTAACCGTACAGATGGCACCAATACTGGGATGCCGCCGACATCATCCACCCCAGCCACCCCCACTATCACCACCGTTACCGTCTCGAGTGGTCAGCCTCTTGCTGTTGCTGTCAAACGCAAGCGGAATCTGCCAGGTACTCCAGGTGCGGTATTTTTTATTTTATTTTATTTTATTTTTAAATTTTTCATTTTGTTTTGTTTATAATTCCCATTTCTCCCAAGGGTGCTGCAACTGCTTACCGTCTCCATTCGCGTCGCCCGACGCAGGAAAATATAGACAGGATTTGTTCCTCTTTGTACAGCGTGTGTATGTTATCACATTTTAAAATTCGAAGCTTTTCTCTTGATATCTTAATTGATAAGCCGAACTGTTCAGCTTCCAGTCTTGAGCATTAAAAACCACAGCTGATAGCATCGGTTCCATCCTCCCTTCGACCTTGTACTGTTATCTGTTAATGCACTACTAGGATGTGCACGTGATCGCTAGTCGGTTGATTCTATATTGATGAGACATTGATCACATTCGCACCACTGGATCCTTTCGCAAGGGAGCACTACTATCGCTCATCTGAGATGGTGGTTTTGACAAGGTTGAGGTTGCAACACATGTGAAGCTGATAGTCTAAATCACGTCAGTACTTTAGATGTCAGATTCATCTTCACAAGTTTTAATTTACTCCTGTTCCCTTTGAGCGGGTGGGAAGAGTTCTTTTGGTCAGTAATTTTTAAATGTCGTTAGCGGTTTGTGAAGATGAGTTCAAGGTGCCAACGATATTGGATTTAATACGCAGACCCGGAAGCCGAAGTGATAGCTTTATCACCAAAGACATTGATGGCCACGAATCGATTCGTGTGCGAAATCTGTAACAAGGGGTTTCAGCGAGATCAAAATCTGCAGTTACATCGGCGCGGTCACAACTTGCCGTGGAAGCTGCGGCAACGGACCAGCAAGGAGATTTGCAAGCGCGTCTACATCTGCCCTGAGCCCTCTTGTGTGCATCACGACCCGTCGCGTGCTCTGGGCGACTTGACTGGTATCAAAAAACACTTTTGCCGAAAGCACGGTGAGAAGAAGTGGAAGTGTGACAAGTGCTCTAAGAGATACGCTGTTCAATCCGACTGGAAGGCCCACTCTAAGACTTGTGGTACTCGAGAGTACCGCTGCGATTGTGGGACCTTATTTTCCAGGTGAGATTCTCTCATGGTTCTTTTGCATGAGAAGGACATCTCTTGCACAGGGACGTGAAGTTGGCAGACCTTACGTTGCGAAGACTTCCGGAAGCACCTTAGACACTGAATTCAGTTTGTGTCATCTGCTTCTTGCTGGGTCAGCTGTAAGCATCCGGAATAGGAATAGATAGTGTTTTGTGCTTCTAGTAGTGGAATGGATCTCTTCTAGTGAGCTAAACTTGAGAACACGTGTGATGGCTAACGTTTTGAGTCCTGACAACAATGCAGGCGTGACAGTTTTATTACCCACCGAGCGTTCTGTGATGCTCTGGCAGAAGAGAGTGCTCGAGTATCTGCAGGAAAGCAAGGTGGTGGACAACCTGATAGCCTTCTAGGTCCAGGTTCGTCATCCATGTCAGTCATAGGTGCTCCTTCCTCTCCTCACGTGAATAATGTGGGTCGTATGAATGGGGAACCTTTGGCTTCCATGGTTCCGTTAGCAAGTAGACCTGGTGGTATGCCACAGTCTATGGTGGGTTTGAGTGATCTTAGTGAGGGTGGCCACCCTCTATTGCCTCGTTGGGGTGGAACCTCTGGTTCTGGTCCTGTCTCAAGGACTGGCACTGGTTTGTCGCTCTGGTTAGGACCTGGCCCTGGTCCTGGTAATCAGCAGCAGATGCATCAGCTGCTACCAGGATCGGATGGCAATTCTTCGTTTTTAATGCAGGCTCACAAAGGCATGCAGGGTGTTGCAGGTCTGCCTGGAATGATGAACCCACTCGACTACGAGGTGCCACAGGCACCTCGACCTTCAAGTGGTCACCTTCCGTTGACACCCTCTGGAAGCCTGTTCGCTCACTTACTTGCATCTGGAAATGGACAAGGACTCCAAGCATCAAGCTCTTCTCAAAGTGGAGCTACTACTGGGATGGGTATCTCAGGATTCTCAGATTTTATAGCAGGGAGAGCTAATCGTATGGAGAGTGGATCAGCCACCGCAGGGTTGTCCTCAACTTCCTCAGCTGGAATGGCAAGCAACACTTCTTCAGGGAATATTAATGGAGGTGGAAACCTTTCCTCAGTGTCACCACTTTTTAATCCTCAACATCAGCAACAGCAGCACACTGCTTCTGCTCAGATGTCTGCAACAGCTCTACTGCAGAAAGCTGCTCAAATGGGTGCAACTGCTAGCAATACCTCTCTATTACGAGGATTTGGGCTAGGGGGCACAGATTCAGACTCCATGGGCATCTGGCAGGGTCAACGCCAAGAGCAGCAGCCGCAGCAGCAACACCAAGCGTTGCAGCAGTCTCAGTCACAACCCCAGCCACAACAACATCAGCAGCAGCAACAGCAGCAGCAGCAGGGAAGGACAGGTGATCTTCCACTTAACATGTCCAACATGGGAAACCATCCATTAATGAGGCGACCAGGTGATTTGCAGAGTGTTTCACAAGGGCTTGGTGGCTCGTCGTTAGGGCAGACCAACAACTTCGGAGGAGTTCAAGGGAGACTGTCAGAGAGTTCCACTAATGTGCAAGACTTTATGAACTCTTTATCTGGAGGTGGTGGAATGTTTGGAGGACCGTTTGGTAGTATGCCCTCCATGTTTGGACCTAGTTCTACAAACATGGGAGGAATGCTGCCACCCAGTACTCATCGGATGTCTCCCAGTGACGTTCTCGCTGGTAGTACGTTCCCTGGAGGGCAAGCTGTGTTTCAAGGCATGAGTTCTTCATCCTTGTTGCCAGGTCTTGGTGGTTCTTCCAGAGTGGAGAACGATGGCAGCGACAGGTTCACTCGTGATTTTCTGGGGGTGGGAGGAGCTTCGGGGATGACAGCTGCTGGTGGAGGGATGGGGCGTACTCTGTCACCACGAGATTTGGCTAGGATCACATCGCTAGGTCCAGGGGTAGACCTTGGCGTCTTCTTTAACCAACGAGAGAATTTGCGATCCGTGAATGCAAGCGGTCACTCTCCTGGGAAGACATGGGACCCCGCCACCTAGTGTGTGTGTTTTTCCCGTCTGGGTCTAGGCACAGTGGAGTGAGTGTGTGCCTTTCCCTGTCTATGGTCAAGCAGATTTTCTAGGTGACATGCAATTTTGATTACAATTATTGAGTCCCCCCTTTTTTTTTTCTTTTTTTTTCCTCCCTCTTTGTAATACATGGCCGTCAAGGAGTGGCTTTTTGCATATGGGTGTTCCTTCCCTTCCTGCTTCATGTGAAGGATGTTGCGCATGCCATTATGACAGCAGCTCTTCGATTCAGCTACTGAGTTGTAACATAGCCCCATTCTGTTCTGCGAGTTTTTTTAGGCCATTCCGTTGGGCTAGCTTGTGGTGTTATTGGGTTTTTTCTTTTTCTTTTCTCATAGTTGGCTCTACCATGTAACAATTCTTTGTCCACAATTAAATGCTTTTACATTTCCTGGAATTCATTTTTCTGTCTACGAGAATGTTTGAGCATGTTTCAAAGGCATTAGTAGACAGTTCAGCGTTTGTAAGTAGTTTCCCATCCTCTAAACTCAAACACTAGTCTCTCTCTCTCTCTCTCTCTCAACAAGTACTTGTACTTACACTTGAATGAATGTTATTCCCTTGGAAGCTGGAGCTGGTGGTCAATTTTACTGGCTGGAAATAGAAAAAAGGGATTTGTAGCAGGTGTCATAGGATAGTTTCATCTTTTTCTGCTGTTGGTTTTTCTTTAGAAGGAATCTTTTCAAGGCTAGGCAGTGAAATTACTGATTGATGAGAGCTGTCTGGATGGGACTTTCTCTTTCCCCCTCCTTACCTTGCACAACTGTCCTGTTGCCAAGATGCCAGACCTTGTGTGCCTGGAATGCAAGATTATTGTCTCTCACATTATTGTTGCAAGTATCCAATGAGCTTATATATGCTTCCATGCCTGCAAATCAAACTCATTGTCCTTTGCCCTTGTACCCTGAGAGAAGCACATTCCAGCACCTAGTGAGTGGCAACCCATGCAAAGTGTTGGATGTGACTTAAGGACAAGAGGCAGCAGTGCAGCACTCACATGATTTCTATCTATCTATTTCTATCCATTTGCATAAAATTAAATAATCAAAAGTACAGCTCCACATCCCCCAACCCAGCACTTGTTCAGATTAATGGGACAATCCAGATGCGCCCATGATTTGTGTACCTGTGACCAGATGCTCTCTTTAGGATGTTTTCCCATAAATGAAGTAAAAAGGCTTGTTAGATTGAAGGATGGTGGCAGTGTAGGGAGGGAGAGAAAGACAGCCCTTAGATATGTTGTAGAATTAGCACATAATTAAAAATAAAAAATAAAAAGAAAAGCAAAGAGGGGGAAAAAAAGTGACTCTGTCTTTTTGTTATAAATACACATTAGAGGCTGGGTTCCAGGAAAAGGAATAAAAAGGTCAAGATTCCCTTACCAAAGCTGCACCAAATTAAACTAAGTGTGATGCAAAGCAGGGCTACTCCTCCTAAAGCAGAGCAAAGGCAAAAGGATAGGGGATAGAGAGTGTTGACTACACCCCCAACCACCTCATCATCTGTCACTTGGCCCTAGACCCACACTTTTTCTAAATTTAGTAGAAATGGTGTGAATCAGACTGTGTGGAACCCGGCGCCCCAGTATATCTCCTTTACAACCCATGTCACCCATTTACAAATATTAAACAGAATGATTCTATAGTTCCCATTTGCTCTGATTGCTCCTCTCTGTGATGCTGTTAAATTTTAGCACCTGCAGATCCTGACACGTTCACAAGACACATCCTATAGTTTAGCCTAGATGAAAACACATGGATGACTGTGGTTGACATCAATATGCTTTGTCTTTGTCCTAATATGCACATGTGGTTCAATTATAGGCAATTCTACGGATGGATTTACTGTCGAAAACCTAAACTCGAAATAGCTTTTTATTCATTGGGATTTTAAAAAGGTCACGAGTGAAGCTTCCACAAACTTTGTAATGGTCTTTGACTTACTTAATACTTGCGTATCTGTGTGAGAGTGACTTCAACGTTTCTATTTATTTCTTTATGTTGTTGTTATAATTACCATGTTTGGTCATTAAGAACCCAATGGATAAGTTTGCAAATCCTCTCACAAATGGCACAACATTGATTATTGTGATTTTTAAAATGCTATTCTAAAAAAGTAGTGGTCTATTGTTCCTGCTCTGTTCCCCATAGCTGTCCCTACACCAAACAAAAAGTGCAATTTTATTTTTTATTTTTTTATTTTCCCTTCTTTGTCGCTATTCATATTAGCACCCTGAATACAAGGATTGAGTTGTGTATAATCACCAATTCAATTATGCTCATGAACAGATTTTCAAATTATCAACTCCAATTATTTGCTTATATATTTCCTTCATATATACACACATACACACACAAATAAATAAATAAATATATGTATATACAGTTGAGTTTGGAATTTTTTTAGAATGGTATTGTTGTCCCCTCACCTCACCGCATTGAACTATTAAAGGTAGGTATTGTCCACCACTTTTTACTGGAGTATGTGTGAGAGAGATATATGCAATCTAGGCAGTATTAATACTACATATCTCCATTTGTAGACATTTCATTCATACTTTTCAATTGCAGACCCATGTACCTGAAGAAGGAGTGCATTGAATCCCTGAATATATTGTTACATTTATGCAACTATATCCCAAGTTTTGGATGCTGATTGAATTTATTGTTCATCTGAATGAAATTGATTGAGTTTGTTTACATCATGATTGGTGCAATGAGCCACAATTTTTTTGTGATATTTCCTTTGTATCTATGTGTTGAAAGTGTTATGATATCATCCTTTTATTTATTTATTTATTTTTTCTTTTGCCTAGAAAAATTTCTGTTATTTTGAAAAAGTGCCTCCTTGAGGTTTTTCATAATAATGCAATATTTTCAAGCTGCAGTAGAAGTCATTTTTGGAAATGCTGATTTGAGAAGATGTGAAGTTTTAGAGCTTGCATAAGTTTCATTTGAATAAGTAATATTCTTTATTATTTATTATTTTAAGATTTCCACAAAAAAGTATAATTCCTAAGAGAAAAATCAACAATGCAATTTAGAGTTTTACAGATAACTTGCAATACATGTAATTCAAATTCATGATTTTTTCATTGTTCATAAATAAAATTCCATAATTCATTAGTATTATTTTTTACTTTTTACTTTTTTTGCAAAAAAAATGTTTGGAAAACATTTCAGATGCATTAATTTCTATGGTATTTCATTGGAAAATAATATATGTTATATATATATATATATATATATAAAGATACACACTAAAGGGATCTGTTCCAGAAACACACAAGAATTGGTTTATTTATGAATATTTTGAATGAGTTTGTAGAATAAATTTAATTATTTATTTATTAAAAAAATTGTAAATTAAATTTACAGATTAATGTATTTAAACATACAAAATGTGTATATATTGATGTTCTATAAATAAAAAATATTGTAGGTGTACTGGTTAAATACTCTACTGTGAATCCAAATATAACAAAGATTACAATTTAAAAATTACAAATTTTCCATGCTATATATAAAGCTAGTATTTGATTAACTGACACAAAAATCATCACAGGTTTGTAAATTGATTAAAATTCTATATTTAAAGAAAATGAAAATCTTAAATTTTAAATTTATATAAAAAACTAAAGAATCATTTATGCAAAATATAATAATTATAAGTTAATAAAATAATTTCTCAAATGGCTCAAATGTCATTTTCATTATCACTGATATATTTTTATTAATTTAATTCAGGATGATCGGGTTTGAAAAGAAAAAAATAAATAAAAGAAATCCTTTTGAATAAGCCTTGGACGTTATCTATAACTTATTAAGAACTTTTGAATAGATTAAATATGCAATGGATTGTAATACATAAATTTTATCAGAAGACAGTATAACATGAAAAAGTATAGTAAAACGTGTATGCTAATCTTAAAAATCAAAATTAATGTACATATATACTAAAAATACCCATTAGTTACTTTTTTGGATTTTAAAATTTGTTGCTAAATTATTTGTATGCTTATCTAAAACACATAAAGACATAGTTTGTGAACTTTTATAATATACTCATTTTAGGCATTTGTAACATAGGATTGGTACATCATAATCTTTGCTTTAAACTTGTGTGTATCTGTGTCTATATATAACATAACAGAATACATACATGTGCTTTATTTTTTCTTTGAATTTAAAATAAAATTCATATCAATAAAAATTGATTTTAGATGCAAAAAATCATCTTTCACAAATAATTTCCCTCTATGTTTATGTATTTTCTAAGTTTGAAAAGTACACTTGATCAATTATGATCTCTTGCTAAATTCATACATTTTGAATGATCCAAGACTGTAAAAAATTCCTAAACTAATTGCATTCCTTTGCTGTAATATTTTCTAAGGTTTGGGACATTTTATTCGTAGTACTAATTCAACCTATTTTTTAAACTGTAATATTAAATACCCATAAAACTACGTGATATACATTAAAAAGAATAATCATATATTAAAATCTCACTGAATTGATGAATTTTTAATGTCTCAACTTTTTAAACTATTATTGGTATTCCTTAATCTTTTTTCAAAAAAATGCTACAACCTTAAAACATCATGTTAATAAAATGTACTGCACAAACATGATGTTTTCATATAACATAATGTTTATGCTATACATTTAATATTAACATTATTATTTTTTGATGAATTTAATGAATTAATTAGAATTTAATAGGATACTTCTATACATATATTAAATGAACTTAACCACAAAAAGAAGCATAACAATATTCTTGTAAATGTTAAAAAATTAAAGTTAAATTTATATAAGTCATTGACTTTAATATACATTTAAGTTATTAATGACAAAAGTCTTATTAGAGGTTCAAACAAAATTATGAAACAAAGTAGCCCTATAGTGGCTAGGTATTTTTTTTTAACAAACACCTATTGAATAAATAAAATTGAGTTTGTTAATCAACAATACCACACACACACACACACACACACACATATATATATATATATATATATATTTGACGAGTCATTTCAATATAAAAATACAAGTTATAAATTTTTTATAAGATGGTGTGTTAATTTTTTTTTATGTTTTTCATTGTCTTAAATATGATTTATATTTAGATATGTTTGGGATTTATGTTTATGCTGTACACATCAATATCTGTTTCATCAATCAAAACTGCAAAAAGTAAATTGTTGCATCATTTAAATTATCTAAATTATCAATTATGAATTTAAAGAAATACAAATTTTAAGTAATTAAATTTATTACAAATATACTTTTAAAATGATAATAAATGTTGCATTTTTTTTTATATTTGTTATTATATTGAACAAAGTAAACAATTCTTAAAGTATATTGTTTAATTTTTTCAAAATAGTGATCCATTAGACTTTTTAGTCTTCTTAAATGTGATCAAGTAATATAAAGTTTGTTGAAATATTTTACTGCTGGTGGTTTCATAGCAATTGCATAATGTCGTATTTAAAAAAAAAACTAATGCACATATAAAATTGATATCTCATAAATTTTAAGATTTAAAGATATTGATATCTTTATAAACTAATATAACATGTTTATTTATTTTCATTGTAATTTTTGTGGTGTATTGTGGGTAAATTTATTTTTATTTTTCTTGCATATCTTAGCTAAAATGATTTTTAAAATCATCAAATTATGATACAAAATAATTTTGGGCACACCTACTCAATTGTCAGGGGGTCCATTAAGGTTCTGTCAAAATTTTAAGAGAGGTGATGATTGAATAATATCTAATGTATTTCAATAAGAAAAACTTACCAAAAATTAGAAGAGCTACATCAAATACAAATAAAATCAATATTCCAAATAATTTAACAAAATTTTAACAAAACCTTTGCCAAAATTGAAGGTGACTCTTCTTTACACATAATTTTTTTGGAAATGTATATTTGAGAAGTTTTCCTCACAACGTTAAATACTTGGAATTTAATTAAAGCTGAAACAGTTTGCAGAGGCATAGAATATTTCAAATAGAATGTCCAAGGTATTTCTACTACTTAAGTTATATATATATATATATATATATATATACACACACATGCATACACACACATATATGCACAGTCATACACGTGAGTAATGCTGTGCAATTGTGTGTTTTGTGAAATTATAAACAATATTTTCTCTGTTATCTAGATTTCAAAACCTTTATCATGTTTTTGTTCCACGTTGTCACATAACTGTCTTATGAATATATATATTCTTAAAACTCTCAACTGAATTCAAAATATCTAATTTTGTATTTTTATTTTCATTAATTTTTGAAAAGTTCTGAAAGACTTTTCCTGACGACCATTGTAAGTTTATGATAATTCAATCTGAAGTAAGATCTGTACAACCAGCCACTTTCATGCATACAAAAGTGAAGAAATATATCAATAATATTATTACTTCAAAAAATCTTGTTTTAAACGATTCAGCTTAAAAAGCAAGCTGATGCATATAAAATAATGTAAAGCTTTTTCATCGTCCTATTTAATACAAAACCTGGCCCACTTGTACCAAAGTTCACATTCCAATATAAAAATAATCACTATTGTAACTGCATTAAGTACAATCGTTTACTTAGTGCTTTGCTTTTTACAAAAACCGAAGAATGAACAGTGAACATGTAGTAACATTGTGGATGATATTAAAACTCGAAACCCACTTATTTTATGTCCTGGCAAGCTTCAAAATAGATGTTTAAATTACATGCAGCAGCCTTTCTAACTGGTAAAAGGAAAGGAGCTTAAAAGCTAGAACACCTACCCCAAGTGCTCAGTAGCCATTGCAGTTAATGTCTGGATGCAATACAACGGCCTTGAACAAATATTTCTAGACTTCAACCAAGTCGCCAGAGGCTTGTGTGTTGTTGATGATTTTACAGGTTTGCATACTCAATCCCAGCGTAATCAGCGAGGCCACTGATTGGAATATCAAGAGCCACTGTTAAAAAGTAGGAACAACTCCATGAGTCAATGCAAAGCTTACTGCACTTCAACAACATCAGGGGTTAAACCGAACGTCATGATCTACTGGATTCTACCAGAACTGATCTTCATGTAAAAGAATCATATTTCTATATTTATGATGGGTTAATCTGAAATGAGAGTTTTGAGATAGGACATAGAAGAGATGGCAGAGGGACTGTGGATTCAGTGATGCTTAGCTACCCCTCAACCTGGCGGGTGCTTTTAAAAATGAAACATTATAAGTATCACTACTCCTTATCCTGCCACCTCGATAAATAATGGGAGAGCTCTATCTCTTTACTTCTGATGCCGTTTACTAAGCAAGGGAGGCAGCTGATGCAGGCTTAAGCAGAGTCATAACAGACTCAATGCTCTCAATGGCCGTTTTCAGTTCTTCCATGGACGCTGCATATGATATTCGGATGCATCCACCGTTGCCAAAAGCGTCTCCTGGGACTAGAGCTACCTGCATTGACAATGAGTCATTAACAAACTTTACAATGAGCACGAAGCCTGGCATCTTTGTTGACAACATCTGATCGACAAGTATTCCAAAGACGGAGCAATATCCTTCCAAATGTTTGTTTCCTTGAAATTCTGAAAAAGTGCATTGTTTTGCTATCACCAAACAATCCACAAGAGAGACAAAAATGTCCAATATAACGCTGCGAGGAGGAATGATCAATATGATATATAAAAGTGAAGGTAGAAAAGAGAAGTAAAGAAAAGAACGTTTACCTTGGCTTTTTCTAGAAAGAAACGGCACAGAGTTTCAGCATCAGAAATAATCCCAAATCCTTCGGCGTAACTCCCAAAGTAAGCATTGAAGTCTGGAAACAAGTAGAAGGCTCCCTGGAAGATTTGAAGCCACATAATGACATGTATTAATATGTATTTGAATTTGTGTCGAGTAATTAACTCCTAATTGAAAGCTATGACTTGACCTTGCATATAACCGATAGAATTGAAGGCAACATGTTTTACTGATTTCGTACCTGAGGAACAGCAAGTATAACACCATCTATAGATTGCAGACGTTGTACCAGAAAGTCCCTTCGCTCTCTGAAAGCATTCACCATTGTCGCTACATCTTCGCCTCCTGCTTTGCCCAGGGCCAAGGCTGCTACTCCAGCCTTTTGAGAAATGCTGCTTGCTCCAGAAGTTGACTGGAACAATATGTCAGTTGTTAGGAAACAGAAAGGAACCATTGCAAACTGATTATTTACCACCAGATTTAACATCATGCTAGTGAACTTGATTGCTGTCGAGGATATTGATGAATGCAAACGACATGAAGCAAGGACCAGAATGAGAGCTGCGACAAACAGTTGCTACTGAATTGATAATTAAACGCGACATTCTCATTGACCAAAATACGAAATTTAGATGCATGACCCAATTGCATCCTATTCAAGAAGATTAGGTTTCGCGATTGAAATGATACCTGACTCTGAATTCTGTTGCAAGCCACCAAAAAGTGTTTCGGAGCTGCTAAATATCCCAATCGCCAACCAGTCATCGCAAAACACTGATACAAAACATTGCTTCAGTAGATTTCTTGCACAATAAAAATAGTCACGACTATTAATATGAAATGAGACGGGTGCAAATTTCAAGAAAGAATCTCACAGATTACTGGCCCAGAATGTGTTCTGATTAAGGGCATTTCACATCAATCCGTTCACTACTTGCAAGCTCAGGCTAAATGTACCTTGGAGAAACCATTAACTGTGAGAGTACGTTCCCACATTCCTGGCAATGCTGCAAAGCTATGATGCGTTGCTGGAGTGTACATGATGTGCTCGTAGATTTCATCAGAGATCACCTGCCACAATATCTTCACTTTAGGAAGGCTGGCAAAAAGCATTCAGCATGACATCTAAGTTGAACATATTGTTGGTGCGTCAGTAGGCCTCATACTCAAGTAGAAATATACGAGCGTGGATCACTCCAGGATAACAACACAAAAAAAATACACTGTTCTGGACTACTCCACCCAAAGTAGTGGGTCTCACTTAATATCTCTCAAATAGTCCGTATGAATGAAGACTTTTGTTTCTGAAGGGCATCTAAACATTGTGTACAAGACGGCGTTAAGGTGCAGAAAGCAAATAATGTCGCACCAGCAAACGCGGATGTTTTGCAACAATAGCAGCAATAGCCTGCAGATCTTCAAGGGTATATACTGAGCCTGTCGGATTTGATGGAGAACATAAGATCAAAACTCTGGATTTCTCAGTCAATACAGCAGACAGTGCTTCTGGCTTCAATATGAAATTTTCAGACACCTTGGTTTGAACAATGACGGGCGTTGCGTCTGCCAAACGTGCCATCTCAGGGTAGCTGACCCAGAAAGGAGCTGGCACAATAACCTATAGTCCAACGAAAGCCACAACTTCAATGGTTCTCTGGGGCTACTGACGATCAAGATGTCCAAAGTCCACTACATTAGACATAATAATCACCAAGTTTGCTAACCAAGTTTAATGCAAGAATCATCAGTGAGAATAATACCTCGTCACCAGGGGAACATACGGCTAGTGTAGCTTGCATAATACTTTGCTTGGCGCCATTGCTGACCAGAATCTCATCAGGCTTGTAGGACAACCCATTTTCCTCTGTTTAGCCACATTAATGAATGAACTTTAGAGCAGCTCTAGACAGAACTTGTTTAAGTTCTCCATCCTCTGTAAGAAACAAGCATGATATATTGAATAGCATGGCAAATACGGCGATAAAGAATATAGAGCATAGTTCTAGGCAGTTGGACTGTCAAGGGTGGATTAACTCAGGCTGCTAGGGCGCACCTTGCAACTTGTGACAAATAGCTTTTCGTAATTCTAGAGTGCCTGCATTTGGAGTGTACCTAGTGAAGCCCTCTTGAATTGCTTTCGTTCCTGCCTGCATTCGGAAACGCACATACTCAAATAAACTCGGATACTAAGGGAGCCTTTGCGAAGTAGAAACGGCACAAGTAGAAGCCATATAATTATATGAAAGAGTTGCAATAAGATTCAGTGAATTTAGTAACACAAATTGTAGAAGACCGCCCCTTTCGTAAATTATTTGAGATTATCCTTACCTCTACTATTGCCTTCGGGGTGTCGAAGTCTGGCTCCCCGGCTGCTAGTCTGATGACAGGAACGCCGGACTCCACCAGAGCAGTAGCTGCATCTGCAATGGCCATAGTCTTCGATGGTTTTAAGGCTGCTACCCGGGGGCTTATGGTAGTATCGACTGGAGTTGAAGCCCCATTCACACCGTTACCAGTAGCACACACAGTCATCGTTGTAGATCGTTGTACACTATTCTGCTCCCGAGCAGGCCTGTACTTTCGACCAGGTTACAAGTTTAAGGAGTTGCTTTATCATCAAATAAATTGGAGAAGAACTGAAACACATACTAAGCCTAGTATCGACGTTACTATTTGTCACGAAGAATTAGGTCAAAAGTTAAGTAAAGGAAGAAACTCAGCGGAGAGACGACCTGATAGTAGCACCTTCAATCCTAGATAGTACGGAGCTGAGACAACTTGTGGGATGGAAGCATACACTCTTGGGCACTACTAACAGCACTACAAGATAATTTAAAGCAGAAAACTGAACAAGGAAAAACTACTTCATGTGATACAGCAACGGAGAAATTCAAAAGATTTTCAACTCAGGGACAGACCCCGCAAAGAGTGCGTACACGCTTCCATGCCACTGATCGGTATAATTTCCGCTAAGCCAAGCTTGGGAATGAGCTCCCTGAGAAAGCCTAGTCCTTCCTTTAATGGATGAAGATGGGCAGGAGGATGCTACTGCTATCCCCCTAGCGATATGAGACTGCAATGTTGTCATGTCCACTCTGCTCCTGGTGGTCATGTGCACATAACAAAGAAGCTGGAGTCACTCTTCTATCTTCAAAGATTGTGGTCCATACTATCTACAATTGTTTTCTCCAAAAAAAAAAAAACGACTGGGTAAGAAAAAAAACGAGGAAAAATTAGATAAAGTTGTCTCTATCAATGCCAACAACATTTGGTTCCTCAGAGTTCATTTGGACGATGAACTAGCTTGTTTTTGCCTTCCAGGCATCCGGCACTTCTGTCCTGAACAATCTTACATTCTTCATGTTCGTATCCACATGGACCTGATCTATTCATGGTACTCCCAATGAATCAAATTTCTCTGCTTAAATGGCCGCCAAGAGCCCATTAACTAGGAAGAAATCTGGCCTTCACCGTGACTCACAGAACTTCACCCCCCTCCACAAGAGAGGCCTTCGTCACCTTTCCTTGGAATTACGAAACGACTACCTCCTCCGGGATGAATGAGGAAAACCAAGAACGCTCTCAAGCGAGCATACAATGCACAACCAGAATGGAGAAACCAGTAATTCTTAGCTCCCCTTCAAAAAATTCCGAAACGAGAGGCTTGTACGCAATGTAGACCGCACATCAAGTTCCAACACCACGAAAGAACGCATTTTGGCAACTACTAGGAAAAAAAACCCTATCACTCCCCTCTCCTCCTCATCCTCCGAAAGAACTGGAATGACGGGAGAGAATACTCATGCACAGAGAAACTCATATACTCAGAGAGAGCTCCCACATTGATAACCCAATTCAGGGGAAAATCATGGAGACACGCAAGTCGCGTGACTACACCAAACTGGAACCAAGGGAAGGACCACAAGAGAGCTACAAACGCCCTAAAAAAAATGCACCTGGGTTATCCCAAAATTGCACCGGAGACTCAGCAAAGCCGGATAGGCTGCCAATATCGAAGCAGCGGACGGATTGCAGCAGCGCACCCTCCAAAGCCAAGCAGAGATTTCAGAATCGATGAGGGAGCCAAGAGAGAGTGAAAAGAGGAGCTGTTTCAGTGATTGGCCAAGGTGGATGAACAACTCTCGTTCCAGTTCTGACACAGAATCCGACTATTCTTCATTCGTCCCACGCCTGCCCAGCAAACTCCCGTTGAACAAATTCCACCTTAAGTCAAACCAAAAGCATCACTTTTAAAAATTCCGGGAGTTTTCTGGTCAATTTGAGGATGCTGAGAGTTCACTGCCCACGTTTAAAGTCGCCAACTTCCTGCGTATGAGATGGCCTTGGGAATGTCGCTTTTTCTGTTGCACACACCGTAGTATTGGGAAGAAGAAAAAGGCTTGACTGGGGAGATGAAAGGGGGAGAACGGGCCTACTTGCACAGTCCGAAAAAGCAACAATTAGTGATGGGCAGGTAGGCAGTCTCTTTCTTTGACCCTTCACTTGGCTTTACCAAAATGTCCAGGTCTTCACCATTCACCCCAACAGTCAACGGTTGTGTGAAGAAAAACTGATTAGCATTGTAACTAATGTCAACAAAACATACTTCAACGGGCATTCCAAACCCCATAGTGGAAAAACCTCGCACGCTGTGAAGTGCTTTCGGTTCCGGTGGGATATAAGAGTATCAGACGGATGATGATGACTTACACGATGATGCTTATTTGTATAAGCTAACGTAAGCTGTGGTGGAATGCCAAAACCAGGGGGTGATAAGGGTCCCGATTCCGTGAGGAGCTGGTAAGTAGCCTTAGGCATCAAGCTGTAGCGGCAGCGACCCAAGTCAACTCGGTCAAGGAAGCGGAAGGAGTCAGCACTCATCCCACAAATTTAGCATGCTTGCCACGACCACCGGTCTCGCCAGGACTGCACCTCCGACCGCAGGACTTGCACCGAAGTAGAGCATAAGGAGTACAGGCTTTTTTTCGTACGCCCGTCGGTGAAGGAGCGAGATACATTCATCTCTCTGCCTCCCTGAATTATATCACAGCTCTCTCTTCAGTTCAGCTCTGCGATCCGTCCTCGCCATTCAACGACGATCGTATAGCTTTATTTTGCTCGTGGAATTACGTGTGTGGTTCTGCTCCTTCGTCAATTGGTCGCTTGGTGAGATTCTCTCTGTTTTGTGGTTTCATATGTGCTGTTTGTCAACTGTAGAAGGCTGTTGTTGTGTTGCATTTGGTGAATTTCCTTAATGTTGCACGGCTTTGTATCCGAACGAAGGGGGATTGATAAGATTTGGGGCTTCCTCTGAGTTGGTTCTTGGCGCCGAGGAATTAGCTTATTAGCGGTGGGTATATCGGCACATGGGTAGTTTGTAGGACTGTTTCTCGTAACTTTGTGAGGTACTCGTATTTTGATTGTAGCTCTAGCTACCCTTCCTTGTCCCACAGGTGAGATCTAGTCTTGCGTGTATGGAACGATTTGCTTCGCTTGCAGATTATGGGCAATTTGCTTCTGCATGCCCGATGCCAATTATGTATGAGTTATGTTGGCCTCTGCGATGTAGCGTGTTTCTTTTCGATGTGGGTGATCCTTTCTGTGATTAGAAGTTTTCGTACTAGTTTGGTTTGCGTTTGGTATTGTGCGATGGCTTGTTGATAGTGATGATTGTAACTGTAGATTCTACATTAAAATTACATAGCCTTCTCTTGCCCAAGCGCATTACTGGCTTTGTGCTTGTCATCCACTGTGCGGATAGCATTGCTAACGATTATGTTTCTCATGGACTAGAGAATTGTGTTTGAAATCAGAGGTTTACGGATCTATCTCTTTACATGTATCAAATGTTAAAGGGCATCTCGTTGCGGTCGTTGCCGCCAACTTTGACCAACCGTTGTCAATCTTCTGTTTTTTTTATTCCCTATTTTTCACTTCTTTTACCAGATTCTCTTGCTCTTAACAAAGCATGGTCTCACTGTGCAGTCACTGCCTGCAGGGACAATCCATTCTTGAACCATGGCAAGGAAGAAGATTAGAGAGTATAACTCAAAACGTATGTTCAAGGAGCACTTGAAGAGGCTAGCAGGCATCGATGTTGATATCAAGGCTGCGCAGGTATGTTCTGGCTGTTAAGGTTAATCATATCTCTAACTGCTTACTTGTGAACAAATCATCAAAAAAATCATATGGAAGGAATACTAGTCAATGCGCATCGGCTGCTGAGCATTTCTAACTATGTTTCATCAAAATATGTCCATGTTGCCTTAGTGTTAGTGCCTTTTCAGGAGTGAGTATTAAAGTGGATTCTGTTTCTTGCTTGGAAAATCAGGTGACACAATCAACAGATTTCAACGAGTTGGCAAACAAGGAAGCATGGCTTAACTCTACTCGCCTAGTTGTTAAACCTGATATGTTATTTGGCAAGCGCGGTAAAAGTGGACTGGTGAGATAATTCGCCGTGTTGCAGGATTACTTTTGTGGCCGATTTAAACTGCTTCACTTGTTAGGTCCACCGCCTTTGCATTTCAAATTCAGCTAGTTCACGTTCCCAACGGCTTGTTTTACCTCATTCAATGCAATGTGCTTTGGTATTTAATGGTTTGTGCTAATGTTGATGCAGGTAGCACTCAATCTGGACTTGGCAGGTGTGGAGTCATTCGTCAAGGACCGACTCGGCAAAGAGGTATAACTTGCTTGCAATTTTACCCTTATTGAGATTAGTTTATTCTGTGTGCTTGATTCTCTCACACTGTCTTTTCCTCTCTCTCTTTCTCTCTCTCACAGTAAAAACAATCCTGCGACCTATTTAACTGAAGTTTGGTTCGTTTATTTACCACAGGTCGAGATGAGCGGCACCAAGGGTCCTATCACCACTTTCATTGTTGAACCATTTGTTCCTCACAGCGACGAATACTACCTATCTATTGTGTCAGATCGGCTTGGAGCTAATATCAGCTTCTCCGAGTGTGGAGGAATAGAAATTGAAGAGAACTGGGACAAAGTAAGAGCTTATGACTCCTGTTCTGTTATTTCATTTCACAGAGTGGATTGGGGACAGATCTGGACAAGACTGGAAGTTTCATTGTTCTACTTCCAAGTTTCACGGCCTTCTGATATGTGATTCTATGAGATCTTACCGGGCGCCTGTTTCTTAACCAATGTTGGACTAATCTGGACGGGTTCAGGTCAAGTCTGTCTTTATACCTACTGAGAAGACTCTGACGTCCGAGCTATGTGCGCCATTGATTGCCACACTTCCATTGGAGGTAATTAGCTCTTCGTTCTTGCCCAGGCTCTTCATGTTCGACACGATGTAGTTTGTGTTTTTGAATCAGCTCTCCCTGTGAAAGGTTCATGTTTCATCATGAGGACCTTGATCGGGTGTCTGCAGCCATCGGCGATACTGTGCCACAAGTTGAAAGGCTACGATGTTTCAGAATTTTTAAAATTTAATTTTTTGGATTTTTCCAGGTTCGACCTATTATTGAAGCTTTTCTGAAGGGCTCATTCGCTGTCTTTGAAGGTATAAGCTGAACCACGTCTTGTAGAAGTAGATGAAACTTGTTCAGGTCCTTTAGTCATTGGTTTTTTTGTAACATCAGTCCAAGTTGATGGTTTTTGGCTCCTCATTTTTCAGATTTGGACTTCACTCTGCTGGAGATGAACCCATTTACACTCGTCAATAACGTCCCTCTTCCATTGGACATGCGTGGCGAGCTAGATGATACTGCTCTTTTCAAGAACTTCCAGAAGTACGTTCTGATTCTTGAATTACTTCGAAATATCTGTCATCTGTATCAGCGTTCGTAAAGCATGGCAACGATTTGCTTACAAACGTGATTCTTCGCTCACCTGTAATCCCATCATGCGGGGTAAAGCTTGTGTGTGCTACTGCGTGGCAACGTTCAAATGTTTAAGTGCTCTAAAAGAGAAATTGTTGAGGTTGCTTGTGACATGTACCAATAAGGAACGGAGTTGCATTTGTGCAGGTGGGGCAATGTGGAGTTTCCATTACCTTTTGGAAGAACTATGACTCCAGCGGAGGAGAGTATTCACAGGATGGACGAGAAGGTGTGATTGATTCACTTGTCTAATACAAGACACTACCGAATTCCCCAACTCCAGACTTTATCCATTGCAATTCAACTTCACCTAATTATTTCTAGACAGGGTCTTAAGTAGTGTTTATGTGGCTGCAGACTGGTGCTTCTCTGAAATTGACGATATTGAATCCGAAGGGCCGCATTTGGACAATGGTTGCTGGAGGTGGTGCCAGTGTCATTTACGCGGATACTGTAAGTTGACCTGCAGCGTCTTGCATTCTTCCTCTAGTACAGGGAGGCCAGTTGTAGCTGCATCTCCAAACCTGGCTTAAATCCACATACAATTACTAATAAAAACTTGTTCAAATCGTACTTCTTGTTGTGAAGAATTTTTGTCGATGAAATTTAGAGTCTTTCAAGTAGTTGCCTTATACCAGAGCATGTAAAGCTGATGTTTGAGTCTGACCATTGATCTTGTACAATACAGCAAGATCTTTGTCACTGATCTTTTCTATCCTCAGGCTCTAATCTATGAATTTGCAGGTCGGGGATCTGGGTTATGCACACGAACTTGGCAATTATGCTGAGTACAGTGGAGCTCCAAATGAAGAAGAGACTTTGCAGTATGCCCGTGCTTTGATTGACGTAAGTCCGTCTATAGTTGGTTTTGGGCAGCATTTCAAGTCTTCTATGTTGTGTTGGTTCTCCTTCCACTAAATTTTGGACGTTCCCTTTTGATGTCTCCTCTCAGGTTCACTTGCGACTATGAAAACAGAGAACTGTGCATGGCCTTTAAAGACTCCTAGATATTCTAGTCCTTTTACTTGATTCCACCCCTCAAATAATCACAATAAATACTCAAATGATTTCACAAATATCAACTTCTTAGTCCTTAGGTGTTATTTCAATAGCTAGATTTCAGTTGCTCATAATCAAATATCTTTGTCATGGCAGTGTTGTACAGCAAATCCTGATGGCCGCAAGAGAGCAATGGTTGTCGGAGGAGGCATTGCTAACTTCACTGATGTTGCAGCAACTTTCAACGGTATCATTCGAGCCATGCGTGAAAAGGTAGGCTTTCCTGAAGTTTGAGCTACTTTTCACTTGTGCGAATCTTTTAACAAAAATGTGGTGTAACATTTTCATTCGTTGTCTGTTCAGCAATCTCATTTAAAAGCAGCAAGGGTGAACATCTTCGTGCGGAGGGGAGGCCCCAACTACTTGAAGGGTCTGGCAAACATGCGGGCTCTAAGTGAAGAGACTGGAGTTTCTATTGAGGTAATGAGCTTAACCACTGTAGGCAGAATCTTGCAAACAGGATGGCATTGTTAAGAACACTGGCAAATTTCTTCATCAGCAGTTATTTATGATCGACTGCTGTCAGACTAGATCGTTTGTCATTTAACTTGGACAGTGGAGAACATCTTGAAAGGCAAACTTGGGAAGTAAGGCGACCTGATTGTTACAGCAAAAGCGAGCAAATACACATGAATGCATTTAGTCTTGGCTAGAGAATTTGATTAACCAAATGATTGAGTGTGTCAGGTGTACGGACCGGAGGCAAGCATGACCGGCATCTGCAAGCAAGCGATCGATTATATTAGTGCAAGAGATTGACAATGTTTTGCGAAGGGATGCGCTTTCTCCAATTATTGTGGTAGATTTGGCTGATTTTTAAGTCGCAACAATGACCGTATTTTAGTCAGTGATCTTTCCGGAAGTAATTTCAAATCTCTATCAATATCTTCCTCATGTTGACCTAGCAGTACTATTTTTAATGTAATAAGTCACTTATAAGGCTGGATATTCACCAGTGAAATAGCGTGAGCTTCCTTTCAGTCTCATTGAGTATTTATGGACTGGATTATTGATGAAGAACTGCTCCTGTTAATTTTGGGGTAAAGGTATTGCTACAACAATTGTTAGACTTGGATTTTGTGAAGGCATCTAGAGTCAATGAAAGCGATAATAACTACCAACTGGCGCCAAATGCACAGCTGGTCCTTTGAGCAAACACAAAGCAACAAGTTAACTAGAAAGGAAAGTTTAAGACGAGCAACACTAACACTAATTAACACTAACTCATTAACTCAACGCAAGGTCAATCATGACACAAGTTGCCCATCTCATACAGATATCGATAAAATGTTCCACCAATAAAGGATCGTATATGAACCAACTGATGATCTGAATTCCCGAGTTCACCAGAACTGTACACTTGGTGCTGAAAGAAACCTTCCATATTACTAACTCCTGGAAACTAAATCAGCTGCTAAGCAGCATTGCGTGTCAAAGAAAGCACCTGAGGGCAATGACTCAACTCATCCGCTACAATACCATCTTTAGAGACGAGGTCATCTCAATGAGGAAACTCCAAATTTTTCTGGCTGCCGCAGAGTGAACCCAATCTCTGATCAAAACCTCAAACCTTCAACTGCACTTCAACACGTGCATATACATCTGCAAATGACTGACTAAATAGACAAACCTCAACTTCAAACCGAATCAACCACTGCTTATCGCACATGGTCATTGGTGTGAAAGAAGTTGCAAGAAAAAGCGAGAGGAAAAGGGGTCTAAGAGAAACAAATGAAGCAGTAAGGTATCCTATGGGCCAAGATCCTTTCCACCACCCGAGACCTTTGCCCCATTCCATTGCTACGGTTGTGCAACTCTTTCTTCCGCGTGCGTTCCACCATCCCACCAGCTCCTCTGCAGCTGTCCGGAACTGTCTCCCTCCTCTCCCGTTTCCTCATGAGCTCCACCCTTCCCCCTTTTGCCCGTCTCTTGCCCGGTGCCACACAGCCATGCATTACGCTCCCGTTCCTTGCATGGCACCTGTCTGCCCCAATGGGAAGTGCAGCTCTCCCCATATGTGAAGAAGTACAGCAACCGAGCACAGATAAAAGTTTGAACCCTGAAAAAACACAAGACAATATCAACATTCGAAAGTTCTCAGCCACACCAGAGAGTAGTCTCAGACTGTCAAGAGAAGAAATTTAATAGCTATTGCAGACACAAAGAAGGACGACGATCAAAGAGAAAAGCACCCTCGAGACATGGTCAGTCAAGAATCCAACCCACAAGTACCCTTCTTCCCTCCCCATGTGCACAGTTCTCACTACCCAAGTTTAGCATCCACTTCCCAACACCGTCACTTGACCCACAAACTCAATCCAGTTCAAACTCCGTCATCAAGCCCACAAAAATGAAGCTACAGAGATCTGCTTCCCAGCACCGAAGTGTTGGTCCCATGCCCTCACCTTTAACTAAAATAAAATATAAATAAATAAAAAAACAATTAAAAATACAGTCTTTTTTGTTATTTTTGTTTTTCCTCACCTCACATCAATTGCTCGTTCCGACACAATCTCTTCCAAAGCATGCTTCAGCACCCGAACAGACAAACAAAAAGCCTCCATGCTCAAGGCCAACTCCCAGCCCATGGCCACAATTACCCATTACCAAAGCAGGCAAAGAGAGAATAAAATGCAAGTCCTGACTGGGATGCGGAGCATGAGCAACAGCCATTCTCTCCTCGGGCTTCCATTGTTGTGGACAAAGCAGCAACAGGTTTGGAAATAGTAACAAGCACCCCTTATTAAGCAATTGTGGATGTCCCCTACAGCGTTGAATGAGCTCCGTAACCCGAATCTGGTGTGTTGGAAGCTGTGAAGTCCCGCCCTCGGCCATTGCAGCCGACAGACAAGTTCGCACCTCTCCACCGCAATCGCAATCACCCATTCTGGAACTGCAATGGTTCATCCCTGCATGCCACCAAGTTTCAGATTTCCTTGTCCACAAATTTGTGGGAGTTCAGTACAAGACATTCAAGTACCTAAGACCTAGGTGACTGGGCGGTGAATGAAGCGCTAATTCTAGGAATCAACTAAATGTTAGGACAATTAGAATCAAAACTAGTAATGTCACAATGGTGAAATAACGGGTTTCGTATTACAGATTTTCTATGCCTATTGCCTAGCATTTTTTTGGCAATGCAAGCTTTATTCCAACTTTGGAGCAATGTTTCACCACTGTGAGCTAGTTTATCTACTTTGTCATACGTCAATTTTGATAATATTTAACCATAGTCTAATAGTTTAAAAGATTTGACTATATTTTAGAGCGTACTATTTTATTGTTCCATACTTCAGTGTTGAAGGATAAGTTGTTTTGTTGCTTTTATATTGTCCAAAAACAAGTTATACAAAATAATGATCAAAATTTAGGAGGGATGTTTTTTACAAAAATTGCTTACTTCTGTAAAAAGGTTGACTAGGGGCTAGAACTTTTAGAGCTAGTAACCAATTTGTACATGATTGAAGTAATCCAGTCCCAAATTCTTTTAGCTTGAGGGTAATCCTAGAATTTGTGTGGCATTGTTATATACAAAGTTGGCATAGAGGAGAGGTTTCTTTGCATGCTCATGCTCTCCATACATTGACAACTAGTAATCTATGGTAAATAATTCAAATTAGCATTGCTTCTTTGCAAGCCTTTGGTTTAAATCAGACATTCTTCAACTTAAATTTGTAGCTTTCTTCTAGTTAGTTACTCCATTTGGATGTTACTAGGTTCTAAGATTTATGGTGTTTTTGTAGGAGTTATCTACCAAGTTTGATGGTATATGCCATGATATTAATTCTTGATTACCAATAATATGTTTAGGGGTCAAAGTTTTTGTCCACAACCGTGTCAACAAAAAGACAAGTATTTTCATAATACTCATCAGCAGCTTCTGTTTTAATAACCATTCCTACCACTTTTGCATAGTCTCTTGTTCTATCCAAGATTGATACTTGTAAGATAAGAAATCTTGTGTTTTGGATAGATAAAAGGTTTTTGTTTGGATGGACGAATCTTAAATGCTTTCCAATTATAAATATTTTGATTTTTGAAGGTCCAAGCATAATAAATTAGTTATTAGAAATAATATTGAAGTTGAAATTATTAAATATTTCATATAATTTATAATTTATAAAAATTATAAAATATAAAAATTATCAAAGATAATTTTTTTAAAAAGATTATGAATTTATTTACATCAATGAATTTAATTTCTAAAAAAAAAAATTAAGTCAATAATCTTATTTCAAATATAAAAATATATATAGAAACAAATCATATATAAGATTTATATTTTAAAAAATTATTGTTGTTTAGGTTATTTTAACACACCATTATATTAAATAATTATAAAACTTAATTTAAAATTAAAACTTCTAAGACAAAAAATTCCAAGTAATACAAAATAATATAAAAATATATTTAATATCTATCTATAATTATATACATATATAAAAATAAAAAATAACCATCTCTTTATATAAGTTCTAGATAAAAGATTTTAAGAAATATGTATATATATATGTATATATATGTATATATATATATATATATATATATATATATATAAGATACTTCTATAGACAACACCTTTAAATTAATATAATAGAAAAATATTAATTTGCTATTATCATTATTTTTGTTTAATTTATACAAAACTAATAAAATAAATGAATGAAACAAATTAAACATTGGTTTGATTCCAAATCAAAACTTATATAAAATATTAAAATCTATAGATATAAAAAAATATGAATATATATAGATTTTTCAAAAATTAACTAACTCATATTATAAAAGTAGCAAAAAACATCAAAAAGGCATATTTTTTATTAGAACAACTATTACCAAGCACAAAGAGACAAGAGTGTTTTAAACAAAGACCAAGGATACAAGAGAGGCATTGCTAAGATTAAAAAAAATCTTATATATATATATATATATATATATATTAGTTAACATAAAAGCTATATAGAAACTATATAATAAACACTAGACTTATGAAACACATGTCTAAGTTGTAGAACATTTCTAAAGTAATTATTTTGTTATAAAAACATTTATATGATCACATAGTACATCTTAAAACACTTGCAAATTTAATATATGTGTAAAAAATTCTAAAATACTATATAAAAAGATCTATAATATTTAATATATTAATATATTAATATATTTTTTAAATTATTTTTAATATATAAATATTATAGATGTTTGTAATATTATTTCTCTTTTTAAAATCAAATTCTATTAAAAAAAAAAAAAAAAAAAAAATTCTAAATCATTTCACATATTCATGAAGTCTAAAATTCATTGAATGATATATGCCAATAACTCCAATCTATACTTCACATGAAGGTGGTTAATAGGTTCCTTAAATCATTAATGATGTCTTATACTTTTATTTAGAAAATACTTACAAAATAATTATAGGCAAAAAATACTAATTATTGGCATAATTTGGCTAAAAGATAATTAATTTTTTTAAAAAAAATAGTTTTTTAAATATTATTTTAATATTATTTTCAACTATTTGGTCTTTAATATAGATATTATTGATAAAAAATAAAAACCTATTCTAATGAATACTATTTTAAAATATTATTTAATAATTTCCATGTATACTTACTAATATTACCATACTTTTATATAAGATGTTTTAATTTATTTTAACATCATCTCAAATGTATAACTTCTTCTCTCCTAAATTCTTTTTAAATAATTTATTTCAAGAAAAGAAGATAATAAATGCTTCTTTTTTAATATATCAATTATTCCATAAGACTTAAGAATAAACATATTAACAAAATATGATGGATTATTATCAATTTAGGAGAGAATTTAGAATTAGTAGTAAGATATAATTATTTTATTTTAATATCAAGACTAATTAATCTTTTGACAAGTTGGACTATTAACTACAACCAATTTTTATTTAAAACAACTGATTATTCTTAATTGATAATAATCCATCATATTTTGTTTATATGTTTATTTTTTAGCATAATATCAACTAAGATTTTGTGATATTAAAAATGTTATCACACAAGGATTTAGTTTTTTTTAATGTAATAATTTTTTTACAAGCTAAAAAATTGATCTATTTTAATCAAATAATCTATCATTATAAGAATTCATTAAAAAAATAAAAAAATAAAAAATTCTATAGAAACAAATGACTATAGTTATTTTAGAATAGATAATGATTGGACAAACTCAAATAGTCAATAATAAAAAATAATTTTCTTAAAAAGATAATATTATATACTTGTAGATTATTTTTTATTTATTATTTAATTTAAGATTCCAAAAATCTTTTGGGATGGATTTCATGGTATTAATAAATTCAAAATATTCTACTAATAAAAAATTATGTTGTATTTGATTTGTTAGAATATATATATATATATATATATATATATATATATATAATACCACTATAGTTTTGCTACTACCACTACAACCCTATGAAAATATTAGTCAATTTTTTCTTTTTGCTTTTGCTATTACAACCATTTCTTTATGATTCAATATAATGGATCTTTACACTTAAAAACAAGAAGGTCTATTGACAAGCTTGAACATATTTTAGTAATGAGTATCAAAGCAACGTGAATTATTTATTAAAAAACTTGAAGATGAAATTGCTTTAGGTTGATGTTGATGAAATTGCTTTATTTTTATTTTTATTTTTGTACAAGACAAGAATGTTTAGGCAAGACATTTGATGAATATTTATCTTTGTTTTAAAAATATATTATAATAATTATAAATAGTAATAAAATCTTAAAAATAATTCAAAATATATTTTTTTGGTAATAAAGTAGAGTTCTATTGTATAACTAAGTATACTTAAGTAAGAATAAAGACTTGACTATATGAGTTTGGCACAAAGATTTAACTTAAAAGATTGTATGGAAGAAAAAATAGCTTTCTTATAATACATTAGTTTACATCCATAAACCAATTTAACACATAATAGTACTAAATTGACTTGTAAGTAGATTAGATCAATAATTAGGATTAATCCATGATTAAGAGCTTTTCTAATCAAATTCATTTGAAATAGTAGATAAATATATTTGTCAATTGTTAAAAAATAGTTGAAATATTTGTAAGTGTAAAAGATATAATGTTGTAAAAAAAAAAAGAAGTTATATCTACTTTATTTTCTATTCATCTTTTTTAGTTTTTAAAAAAAATTTAAAAAATTTAAATTAAATTATATGATCCTTCTAAATCTATTTTAGTATAAATTTTATCTTGATTTAATTTATTAATAATACCAAATATCAAAAATAATAAATATATTTTTTAATAGCTAAATTTTTATTTGATAATTATTTATACAAATCTATAATATTTTTATCATATATATATATTTTTAATTTTAAATAATATTTTATAAAAAAAAATTAGCATATATATATATAAGTTTTACTTCTTTTTTTTAAATTATAAGATTCGTATTAGTGTATTTTTAATGGTGGCTATTTAGGTTTGTAATAAGTCTTAGATTGATCTAAATAAAAATTGGTTTTTTTTTAAGATCAATTTGTCTCTCTCTCTCTCTCTCTCTCTCTCTATATATATATATATATATATAATATTAGAGATTTAATTTAAATGAGGGTTAGGTAGTACATAAATAACAAACAAATATCTTGTTTTTACAATTCATAAAAATACCTTTGTTCTAATAAATAGAAGTTTTATTTTTCTAGACTTAAGAAGTAAATCTTTTTTTGATATTTTTTTTAGCAATAAAAAAAAAAAAAAAAAAAAAAAAAAATCCAATACACCAAAAGATTTAACTTTTTAAAATTTTAATAGATCCAAACTAATAATATGTATAAAAGGCTCTATAATAATAATTACTATTATTATTTATGACTATGTATAATTGATTTTACTATTAAAAATCATAAATAACATCTCTTGAAAACAAAAATTTCTCATTTATAGCTTCTATTTATATTAATTTAGCTTTTGGTATAAACAATATTTGCTAAAACTTAACAATTACATCATCATAAATATAAATAAAGATTACAAATTATAATAAGACAAAGATTTCAAAGACTTTGATAGTTTTATATAAGTTACTTTGACATGCCTAAGAAGGTACAAAGTAATGTGGTCAGTGATAAGGCTTTGCTGTTAGTGACTTTATATCTTAAAATCTTAAAAAAAACAAAATAATGACTATATACCTATTGATATTATATATATATTTTTAAAATTTAGCAAAATTTGTCAATTATTTCATTTTTAATTTAAAAAGTATAATTACATGAATTTTTACATCAACTACAATAATAAATAAATAAATAAATAAATTAGAAAATAATATTTTTATTGGTTTTTTTTTCCCAACTATATATTTTATTTTTAATTTTTATAATGTATCATAATACAACAAGATAATAATAATACTTAATTACCTATGTAACTGATATGTTAAAAAATGACTCTTACAATGTCAAAATAAGCATGAAGAAAAATTAGTGGTAAATATTTTTGAAATATTTAAAGTAACAAAACTTAAAATAATTAATTCGGAAACTCAACACATAGTAAAGTAGATGAGTAAATAGATTTGGTACAACAAACTTTTAAGAGTACAAGAATGGAGACCATGATTATGAATATTAAAAAAAAATCCTTATTTAATTTATAACATCAAAAAATTGTCTTGGGTACAAAAATGTCAACTTTCAAAATGTATCAAATGGAATAAAATCATATGAATTAATGAATTCAAATGTACATTGGTTCTATAGGTTACTTAGAGAAAAATGAGGATAGACTCTGTGATAATTTTCATGTTTTTGAAAGCAAAGTGAAAAAAGAAGTCGTACTTTGTAACACACCCCTAGATATTCTCCTATTTTATTTAGTTCAAATTTGAAGCAACGAATAAACATCCCTATTATAACATTTCAACTTTGATAATACATAAACAAATAAATGAACAACGATTATCTCAAAATTATGAACAGTTCAAACTAAATAATCGCCACACACCGAATTATCAAAAATGTGACACCGCCAAACCGGCTCTCAACTGTGATATTTATACAGTACACGTGGCGAACGAAAGAAGCACCGGGAACCTCACAATTCAGAATGGAAAAGTGATAACCGCGAATGGGAACGAAATGAGAACCTCGTGCGAATGAAGGGAACAGGTTGCCCCGGAACGACAATGCTGGTGACGCCTTCGACACCTAAACCGGACGCTTGCCAGTTCCGCCCTCGAGCTGGTGTCTTCGTTGTTGCCGGTGCTGTCGAGGGTGAGGTTGAGGTGTGAGCTTCCAGGACCAGCAGATCTGGCGATCGTCAAGGCTGTGGCGTCACGGATACCATGTCTGGCTGCGACCCTCCCTAGCTCTCCCTTTTCATCTTCAGGCTGGCCCTGCGGCGAAAGGCGCAAGATTAGAGCATTGTCGTCGCCTGGAGTCGCTATGGCGTCTGTGTCGACGCATAGCAATGGCGTGGCGCAGGAGCCTGTCATGCCTGCTCCTCCCAAGGTGCGCGGCTCTCTTACTCCCTTAGTGCAGATCCGCACCTTCAGTCGGGTTTAAGCTTGCTAGTGCCTTACTGGTGCTGAAATTTTGTTCCCTACTATTGTTTGGTGACGTTACTTTGATTTTAAAGGTCACGACGAGTCCAGTGAGGGTTGGTGCAAAGCTGTCTTTAATTTTGTGGAATTAGTACCTCGTTTGACAATCCTTCCATTGTATGCGGAGAACGTGCTTAATTGTTTTGTAGGCTTGGGCGAATTTTTATGGTTTTGAGGTTGTGGACGTCCGTAGAGTTATTTTCTAGCTCTCCTTCGGTCTGGTGTTAGGTTTTTCTTATTTTTTATTTGCAAGCTTACATTGAAAGCAGAGGCAATATCTCGTTTTGGACGCATTTTGAGACAAAGACGGAGGCACTGAAGTTAGGAGGCATGTCCGCCTTGTGGAGGCTTCATTGAGGAAGCGAGTGGGAAGAATGCATCCACGCTAATTTTCTGATTCGCTATCAATGTCTGATTTTCAGATTCAGGTTGCGAAGCGGCTTGAGCAGTTTAAGACTACCATATTCACTGAGATTAGTATCCTCGCCTTGAAGCACAATGCAATCAACCTTGGTCAGGGTTTTCCAAATTTTGATGGCCCCGATTTCGTGAAGAACGCCGCAATTGAAGCCATCCAGGACGGAGGAAAGAACCAATACGCAAGGGGTTTCGGCATACCACCGCTTAATGCAGCCATCGCTGAGAGCTTCAAGAAAGAAAGTGGCATTACCGTAAACCCGGAAACTGAAGTGACTGTTACATCGGGCTGCACCGAGGCGATTGCCGCCACTATTCTAGGTCTAGTCAATCCTGAAGATGAGATTATTCTATTCGAGCCTTTCTATGATTCTTACCAAGCAACTGTGTCCATGTCCGGCGCTACCTTGAAGACAGTAACTCTGCGTGCCCCAAATTTTGCTGTGCCAGAGCAGGAACTTCGAGCTGCGTTCTCAAGCAAAACTCGGGCAATCATGGTGAACACTCCTCACAATCCTACTGGTAAAGTGTTTTCTCGACATGAGCTGGAGCTCATTGCATCTTTATGTAAGGAACACGATGCCCTTGCCTTCTGCGATGAGGTCTATAACAAGCTGGTTTTCAATGGGGAGCATGTGTCGCTGGCTTCTCTGGATGGCATGTACGAGAGGACAGTGACGATGAATTCCTTGGGCAAGACATTCTCTCTGACAGGATGGAAAATCGGATGGGCTGTTGCACCGCCGCATCTAATGCGGGGAGTCCGTTTGGCGCATTCTTACCTCACCTTCGCAACTGCAACACCGTTCCAGTGGGCAGCTGCTGAAGCATTGCGAGCACCGGATTCTTTTTATGCCGAGCTGATCAAAGACTACAGCGCAAAAAAAGACATTCTTGTCGAGGGTTTGAAAAGCGTGGGGTTTGAGGTTTATGAACCGGATGGGACTTACTTCGTCATGGTAGACCACACTCCTTTTGGATTTGAGAGCGACGTTGCTTTCTGCAAATATTTGATTGAAGAAGTAGGCATAGCAGCGATCCCACCCAGCGTCTTCTACACGAATCCGGTAGACGGCAAGAACCTCGTCAGATTCGCGTTCTGTAAGGACGAAGAAACTCTCAAGGCTGCTGTTGAGAAGTTAAAAACAAAGTTGAAGAAACCTGTAGCATCATCTTCTTAACTTGGGGGAGATTCATTCCAGCCCTTTGAAACCTGTATTCTAGCTGTTTCTTGTGTTGTATGGTCATCTAGTCCCTTGATTAGGCATGATTCTTTCTTAGAATATGTATTCAACCTCGAATATCATGAGATTATTCTGTGCACGAAGGCATTCATTGCAGATTTTAGTTCTGATGTCCAATCCGTGTAGAAAGTTGAGGTACTGTTTAATTATTTAAGACGATGTATCATGATCTCGAGGAGGACAGGACACCCTTGGGCATGTTTTGTGGGGGTGGATGAACATCTAGGGATGGTTCGGGGTTCTGCCTAAGCCCTCTGCTCCACTATCTGCAATCTGATCAGGTTAATCCTAAGCACTGGGCTTCAGCTAACCCTGGGCCAGGTTGGATTTTAACAGTTAAGTTGAAATTTCACCTCATGCATCCCTAGAACCCACCTATATTTGCTTGGGGGGATGGGAGGTGAAGGGAGGGGAAGAAGTTCAATTTTTATTGTATATTACGATTTAAAGTTTTATTTTAATGATTTTATGTCTTAGTGCAAGAATTAAAACCTGATCATAAAGACCTAAAATGACAACTTCAATATGTACCTCACATTCAAATAACATGCACTTTCATCATTACTTTAAGTAATCAAACTTGCAATAGAACTCTTCCGAGTTATAAATTTGTTCATCAAAACTTAAAAGCATTGATTGAGATTTATTTATCGAATTTTGTGTTAATTATAGCAACAAGCCTCCAAACACAAATCTAGTAATTATTATTAATAGGGTGGATAAATGTAATTGCCCTTGGTGGAAGAATATTTACTAAGAGGGAATATCTTATAATTAGGTGTGTCAATTGTATGGTTTGATTACAACTAATTGTGGCCTAATTTATGGCAAGATTTATTATAAATTTAGGGAACCACTAGATGGACACCTCCTTATCCCACACACCTTCACATACATATATTAAAACTTTTACTTACACTAAAAAGTTTTAGGATAAATTTATAATAAAAAATTCTCTAAATGAAATTAATAAGTTTTTTGAAGTAAATGAAAGAATTTTATAAAATATATTATGAAATTTTATTAAATTTAAAAAATAAAATAAAATAAAATAAAGATTCCATAAGCCATTGCACACAAATTATATACTGTAAATTTATCCTAAATTTTTTTAATGTAAATAAGAGTTTTATTGTGTGTATGTAGGGATGTGTGGTACAAGGGAGTGTCCACATAGTAAAAGGGAGGTGTCCACCTAATGGTTCCATTTATTTATATTACTTACTAACCATGGTAAGTGGTTTATTGAATACTATTATATTTTAGAGATGTATTGTAATATATATATATATAGTTGTGATTGAATTTCAATTTAATTTTTTAATAGTTACAAAAAAAAAATTAAATTAAATTAAATTCATAGTTTAATTAATTTACCAAAGAATATTTAAGTTTGATCAAGAAGTTATTTTAAAAAAAGATAATGTGATATTTTGTAGTATTCGTAGACTTTTATCAACATTAATTTAATTTAAATAGAAAAATTTATTAACTAAGTAGTATTAAACACTTTTTTTAAAATAATTTTTTATATAATGACTTCATATACAAAATTTTGATTATTTTAAATTTAATTTCTATTTCAAATAATAATATAAAAAAGTAAATTATATTTATTGTTATAAGTTATTTATTATGGAACAATTAAGTACTATTTGAAGCATATTAAAAAGTAATGCTATATTTTATAGATTATTATAAGAATTGCTTATATGATATGGAATTTAGATTTAGATATTTTAAGATCTAAATTTACATAAATTAATGCATTTAAATGTTTACAGTTTAATGATTACTAGAAATTATTGTTTTATCTTTTTGTATCAAATATTATAATAGATATTCTATAGTATATTTATTACAACATAAATAAAAATCTATTCTTTATTTATTTTTAAATGATAATTACTTATTGAAAATAAAATCAATCACAAAATTTGGATTAATTATAAGACTAAATCCTTTGTCTTATACCTTTCACTAATAGTGTAGTGATTATTAATATTTTGTGTGAGTTTATTTCTATATGTACTCTACAATTCAATGATATGGCACAACAAATCTAAAAAGAAATTGAAGCAAAAGCCACAAAATGCATTCTCCAAACCAAATTATTATTTCTTTTTGATATTGTCCTTCCCATTTCATAATAAATATCTATGTTGAAAAAAATTGTCAAAACCACATTGCAAGAATTTATCAACCAAGATCTACATTGAATATGCTTAATTATTCAAATATAATTGTTTGTCATCCAATACTTGAATCCCTTGAATCAGGGGAAAGCATTTTTATATTCCAATAAAAGGAAAGCCATTCGACAATATTAGTATTAAAATCTATACTGTATTAACTCATGCGGTGGAAAAAAACTAGTCAACAAAATATTAATCTAAGACAATATCATTGAAATGCAATCTGATGATTTTTTTATTATCAAAATAATACAATGAATTGAGAAATTACATACAATCTTGATACCAATTCATCTAAATCGAATATTGACCAATTGGTTCAACAACCCGACATTGAGATTCTGAAGCGACCACGGCAGCAAAATCGTCCAGTGCATATTCACTTTCCATGAAGGAAAAAGCAAATAAAAAAATAAGAAGCACATTACCGGCCAAGCAAGCAAACCCACCGCCACCGGCAACAACCCCGGCATACACTGGAAACCACAGGCACCGAGCTTCCTCTCTCTCGCAATGTGCGTTGCTCAGTCTTGCTTGGACTGGGAGGCCTTCCCCAACAAAATGCTCAAAAAAACATGTTCAAGTAGAGAGTCTGCCAGTAACGGTGCAGGTTTGAATGGAGGTTGAGAATCAGAGCTCGTGTCTGGGAGAGTCTGTAACGATGAATCTTCACCCATGCTTGCGGTTGCTGGAGGGTTCACAGATGGTTGTTCCACCCACGGGAAAATGAGCCACCGTAGATGTTAAGGCTCGTGCTAGACTCATACACTTGCTCACCGTCGAGGAAGGATGAGTGTGTTTTTTTATCAAGGTGCTGGAGGTTCGATGCAAGTGAATCGATACCAGGCACAGACCATTCGGACAACTTTGAACTAACAAGCTGTAGCTACTAAAGCAAGACAGAATCCCGGAGTTGACATAAGGGCTCAATTTTGGTTCTCTCGAGGGCTATGTTCGACCCTTGCAATGTAAACCGGGATTCTGTAATTGGGTTCTTTAAGAACTATACAATAAAACGTCTACTAATGGGTGATGTTAAAATCACAAATATCAGTAATTTATTAGCTGTTCTAAAAGTCTTCAAAGTCTGATCGGCAAGACTCAATGATCTCTGTAAACTACGATTTACTGGGAGCGATCCCTATAAACTAACAAATAACATATACAATGGTAACATGTCTGGGAGCGCCATCACTTTTGAACCTCACATTTCGTCTAAGCTCCCACATTCTGGCTGGGGTTTCTGAAAATCATCAGAATTTCCATCCTAGTGGCAGGCCCCACACAAACACGCACACAAACACACTCGATAGAGGGAAAGAGAGAGAGAATGACTGCCTGTTCATCGATTTTGTGGGGTGCACCATCCTCGTGCTGCGTCCCTCGGACGCCTTCGTGGCGTGACAATGAAGAAGACGATGTGAAATTGATGAAGACGATGAAGGTGGATTTTTCAGTTCCAACGAAGCGTTGTGAATGTTGTTTTTTCGTTTCTTTGTGGACTGGTACGATGTCACGAAGTGGGTACCATCATCACTTCTCGATGTAGAATGGGAGGGATTTCGCAGCGGAAAAAGGCCTTGCCATGAGTAAGGTAACAATGAACAAAAAAACAATTCTTGGTATCAGAACCCATCATCACGTGCACCTTTCCGCCAATATGATGCAAAGAAATTCAAATCGAATGACATTTTTATTATATTTCTACAAAAAGAAAAAAGAAAAAAGAAAAAAGCACGAATTTGGAAACAAAATTTGGATGAGCAACAAATAAATCCCATGAAACCATCAGAATTGTGTTGTTGGGCACTGCAGTAGGGAAAAAGATTTATTAAGCGTAACAGGAATTTTTAAGCGTAACAGGAAAATTGCGGTGCAACCATAACACCAGCTGTTGTATGTCTGTCAGATTGTGGATTAGAACAAGATGGATGTCCATTCAAAGTTGCAACAATAGACGTTGGAACTCATGGACGACAGCCAGAACGTTATGAGATTCAAATTGCGGTACAACCCTTTGCAGGCATTGAAATGTGCAAAACCAAAATACTTTTAAGGCAGATGACCAAATGAATCCGCAAACTTCCGCAAATTATTTATACAGTATCTCTCAGCCTGCTTGTTAAACTGGTAGTAGGCTGGTGGCTGACGAATCTCTGCAAGCCACAGTATAAATTGGCATTTACATACTCTAACAAATCTTCTGCCTTTCTGATTCCTATCAAAGTCAAGTGCACAACTTTTAACTCTCCCATCCTACCCAAAGAATGATATGGTACGCACGAGCAATGAAGTCCGGAAAATTATACGGGTCAGCGATCCAACCTAATCGATTACATGTACCAATGACCTACATGATATCGGGGCAATTTTCCCAATCTAGCTTCTCACGAGCATCCCAGTAAGTGCCCTTGTATACCCATGACGGCTCGACATTACCCTCTTCAATCGTCTTCACCTCTGATACTTCAGGATCTCTCTGTAACAGAAAAGCACAATACGACGTTAAAATTCGTTAAGATCTATTGTCCGAATATAGATTCTATTCATTGACCTATCCTTACTATTTGGAAGTGATGCTTTTGAGGCGGGATCGACTGGCGGCCCAAGATTATTCAACTTTGTGCCTGATGCTTCTTCAGTGTGGTAAAAGCATGAAAATACGATCGCATAATGTCTCAAAATTCACCACGATATTGGAAGTGTAACAAAATCGCAAGCCCTGAAAGAAGATTTAACAAATGTACCTGGGTAAACCACATGGTCTTCCAGTCTACCCCCTGCTCTTTCCGCACCCTTCGAGCAATCCGCTGCTTATCTTCCAAACGCAGCTTTTCTGGGGTAGCTTTATCCAAATCACCATCCTCCTGAAATGTAAAAAGACACAATGCATTCTTCAGAATTCATTCAAAACCAAAAAACTATAACATACACACACACACACACATCATACAGCAAATGTAAGAGGGCATAAACTATGAACATAGCCAAAATAGCATACTACATACTACTGTAGTGACCTTTATCATATCTTGTTCTTACCAGTGCACGTTGATCAGGTCGAAACCTTGAATCGGTAGGAGGAAGTGCATAAGATAACTTCGGTGTTAATTCTGCAGTCAACAAAAGAATGAATATATAGTATCAGCTGGATGAATATAGTCCGAACTGCATGAAGCAGAAAAGTGTCAGTGTGCAACAAATGGTAGTATCTCTTACTTCTTTCAGGGGGAGAAAAAACAAAATCCAAAAGAACTTCAGATCAGCATACATCTGACCTGGTAATATATCACATCCTGAAGACACAAGAGCTGCACATCCAGCAGTAAACCAATAAATGTAAACATTCTAACCATTCAGGGCTAGCGAGTATCGAGTGAAGCAATATTGCTGGCGATAATCTTCTATCTGCTCAGGAGCTTTCCAAAGTAGTCTCACATCGGGGCCATTGATGTCAAAATTGGTGCATGACTCTGGACACGAATAAACTGCTTCCATATAATTACCAAAAATGGTGTGATGGGCAACCCCTTTTGAATCATACATCTGCCAAATAACAATCAGCAATATCAAGGATCTTAGTTTCAAAACTCTGGGAGATAGAGTTCGTCATTGAAATCGAATTGGGATTCCAATAGAGACTGACCTTAAGCTACACCAAACCCAACATACCACAATAGTCAAAACAAGAGTAAAATTTAAGCAATTTTAATAGTTCTAAAGGTAGGTTTTATTTAGGTAATCAGAATAAACCTTCCCAGTGATGCGACATTGCTCCCTACTACTTGCTTTGTGAAAACGAATACGACCGACATCGCCCGTCGTGTGGTTTGTAACGGACACTTCTCCATAATTGTCAATCCATGCTTTACCTACAAGTACATTATGAATACAAAGAGTTGCCCGATTCCATGTGATATGATCTTCATACTTAGGAATTTTTAAATGGACAGCTCCGTTGCAAAGCACCTGCAGCAAGAAGCGATGAAATGAGTGTCATAGGGACATTGACATTTGTCTAAAATAATAACATGTCGAGGGGTGATTATGGCACAAACCTCAATACTTCTTCCCCAAAACTTGTTCTTAATCTCAATCTCGCCATAAATTTGATATCCATCACCTATGTCTTCACTTTGAAAGGCCAGTATTGGTGGGTGATGACTGACCTGAATGAGTACAACCAAGTAAGCAATCAAAAAGGAAAAAACACAGAGAGAGAGAGAGAGAGAGAGAGAGAGAGAGAGAGAGAGATCATCTCCATGCATAAAAATATTTGCATCGACATCACAGAATCGCACCTGCTCAGCTAAAAACCAACAACGGTTATCTTGATACTCGTACGTTTCCCCCAATAAAGGATTAAAAGGTTTTGCATCGCGGTGAATGCTCCCATAATAGCTAGCACAAGCGAATGCACTGGCCAGAAGCAAGCGCTCCAAAGCATTCTCCGTCTGGACTGCTTGTTCCAATAAATGACTGCAAAAATATGATCACAATGAAGCTATAGTAAGATCAATAAACAGAACACATGATTAAAACAGAACCAAAGTTGGAGTTCTCAGTACTACACTATATGACGCAGAAGAGAAATATAAAAGTAACGTTAAATTCCGCGGACTCGCCTTTAAAGCTTGAGGCAATACACAATTAATTTAATTACAGATACTTCGTTAACAAACTACAGCATGAAGAGAGAAAACTTCAAAGACAAACATACGTACCGATACTGCAGTTCTTCTGCACACTTCTGAAGCACTGAGAGGGGTTCGTTAATGGTGGCAGGCATTGTGATGTGGTTGAGGTCCCTGCCCACTGCATTCTTCAAAACTGTCCACACCGTGAAACCTCGAGAAAGTGGTCTAGGAGCTGGTAGTCTGTGGGCAGTTAAAAAAGAAGCGATTAGAAGACGCTGAGAGACGCACGTGTAAATGGATCGAGATACCTCGAATGAGATTATCAAGAAAACTCAGATGAGTGGGACTGCCGAAATTGAAACAAAGCATGATCCCACCTTGTCCTGGGCTGATCAATCTCTTCTCCTTCGACTTCGGACAGAAAATCGGCATCCCCTGTTTCAGCTTCTTCAGGGGGTTCTTGATTACCATCAGCAGTCTCAGCTGAAATTCCTTGTTCATCTGGTGAAATTGATCGAGCTGCAAACTCATGATGATTCAAGACCTCCAAGGCCTCAAAGTACTCCTGCAGCATGAACAGTACACGGCTGAAATTAGATGATAATGAGACCTGAATAATGTGGTCTATTTTGTCCAGTAACTCCGATACAAAGCTAAATAAGCTAAAAAACAACGTTATGCAGTCACTTGCAAAACACACAAAAAAATACACGAATCTTGAAGTGGGGATTTAAATAAGAATAAACTTCGAAAACACCGACGGGCACTAAAACGAGGAGTCATCAAAATTAGCATGAAAATCAGTCATATTGCCTTCTCCAATATATCGTTCGATTTTGATACCTCATTTCCAACATCAGGATGTACTATTGCAATCTCCTCATCAGTATCTTCACCATCTTCCTCGACTTCCTCTTCAGAGGTGTTTTTACGACCACACTCACACTGTTTCTGCATGGAAACTGGAAGGCATGAGTATGACTAGTGCAAAATGCAAACCACCAGGATATATGTTGATGCTGCTTTCCTTACACCTCTAGGGAAGTCACGAAAATGGCTTCCCTACAAGTCATTGCCTTTTCCATAATCCACTCCAATCCCACTAAATAATCTCAACCAAAAATCAAAAGAATAAAATGAAATAAGAAATTAAACACATTGAATATCTAGGGAACCTAGCACATGAATAGTTCAGGAGAATACTGCAGAAAACACTGACAGTTCTCATGTTAACTTTATGTCTTTCCTTCAGTCTATAGAGAGCTGCTCGATCTTGCTGAAGTTGGGGCAATGATCGCATTGCTTGTTGTAGGATGGCATTCTCTGCCTCAAGTTCGAGCACACGGCATATCTCTTCTTTCAAAGCCTAAGATCACCAACAAGGTCCAATTATCTTAACACGTGTATAGCACCATCGTTAAAAGAGCCAAATAATACCAAATACATCCCAAGGTAATCGACTCATAGCGTAATCAGACTCAAATATTTCAAACGTCTGAATGTTTATCACATGATGGCATTCTGCACGTCTATTATTAATCCACTTTTAAGAGACTAGAATCGTGTAAAATTCATCATAACCAACAGTAGAGTGAGTTTCGACTGATATCTATAGTCCATATTCACAGATTTGTCATGTGATCGCAGTGATATAAACGAATACAGAGTTGCAGAATTTGACCTCAGTGTACGTATCCTGCATATTGTTCCAAGCAGCATGAAGAGGCCCTTGGCTGAATAACCCATTTCTACCAGGGCCTGTAGATCCTTCATTATCGATCGCTCGCAGTTGCCCTACCCCGAACCTGACCTCTTTGCTACAATGACTTGAGACCCCACTTGTTTTAGAAGCTGAGCCATGTGATAGCGCTTCCGATTCCTTACTTTGTATAACGACGCCTTTCTCCAACTTCTTCATTAGGCTTGGATCAAGTTCCTGGCTGGAATTTGGAGTGAAGTTGTACACAGACTCCCCATTTTTCTTCCGCTGGTGCAAGGGACTGCTGAACTTGACAGGCTGTTTTTTAGATGATGATTCAGTGTCAGATGCATTTCCATGGCTACCCCGTTTTCTTACTGGAAAACACTCAGCACCGATGCAGCTCATGTCCTGAGGAAAAGAGTCGGAATCATCCATCGAAAAAGATAAACTTCTCCGTCTATCACCTCTGAATTTCTTGTCAATCAGTGTTTCGAAGACGGGTACTGACATTTGAGACCTGAACATATAAATACACCAGGAGAGGAATTGTTAGCAAATAAGATGTTTGGAATTTATATTTTTAATTTTCAAAAATATTAATATTTTTTAAAATGAGAATAAGATTACGCCTGCTAGTCACCAGACGATACTGAAAGAGGACGAATAAACTCATAGAATTAAGCTATTTTCAATTAAATCACGGTTTAAACAAGGAAATGAATACGCTGATGTGTTGATTCTATTCAGAACCTGTTAAAAGAAAATTGACAATAGACATTTAACTAGGCTTGGGGAAAAGTAGTGCAGTTTCCAACAAGTATGAAATTTACTAATAACTACACTGAACACTTCAAGCATTTCTACCTCAAAAACTACTACTGATCCTTGGAACGTTAGAATTCCTTCACATAAACTTGTTTCAAATTTCTTGTGTGCGAAAAAATCCCATGCACAAGCTACACAAAGCAGATAGGTCATAATACCCCAATTTGATGCCTCAAAGGATCATAACCAGCATGAGTAAGACAGACTATAACCTGATACAACTTAGATCTTTAGTGGAATCCTTGAGCGTTAATGCATCAGGGTCACTCTTCCACTTCAAAAATGAACGAGAAGCACTTCTGCTGTTAGGATCATTGTCATGAAGCTGAGATGTTCGTGGTGATATAGGCGCAGAATGATTTTGACGAGAATTTGATGCTCCCATCTCTGGAGAGGATATTCTGTCATCTCCTGTTGCCGGGGAACCGTTGTGCTGTTGAAGAACGTCCAAGTCTAAAGCTTCATTCTCTGTCATGAACAACCCATTTGACCTCCAGTTAGTCTCTGGCAGCCTTGGCAAAGCAGGGAGTGCGCTTGTCGTGGGTTTTTGAGGCACCTCCGGATTGTCAGCAAATCCAAGAACGCCGGAGATTGTGGATAATGAATGTTGCAATGTCTGCAATTGATCAAGAAAAGCTGCACATAACGAGCGCAACGAATCGATACGTTATAAAACGACAAAACAAAGAGTGTTTGATCACGAGGTGATAGTTTCGCTCTTAAGACCTCGCAAACCTATGCGACTTAAAACTAGACACAAGGATGCCTGGAAAATTCATAAGTAGAATCAAGTCATTTTGTCCGCAACCTAAACTTAGTTAAACAGACTTTGACCCTCCAAATCCTGAAACAGATATGCGACTCAGCATTAGTTCTAAAAAAGAGTTGGTAGAAACTAGTTAATACCCTTCCGAGTAGGTTCCAGGTCCCTCAGGCGTTCTCTAACCCTTCTCTTAAGCTCCTCTTCTTGAGCCTCCCAATCCTCTCTCTTATGCTGTAAAAAAAAAAGCCGTTAATTTCTTTAGCAAGGGCCGAGTAAGACCAATTAGATGAGCCGCAGCTTTTACAAAAAGACACTAAGAATATTCAAAAAAAAAATTTACAATTTCTACCATACATAATTGTGAATTTAAATAGTGTCACCGACAAAAATCTCCTTCGCTATGTTAGGTACTACGAAACTGTCAAGATGTATGATGATCCTCGGATAGACACATAAATTACAGGGGATACTTATATTAAAATGCAATTGAAAACAAGCAAGACTCTAAATAAGGCTGCATGCCAGCTCAGTTGCTGAATCTACCGAAGGTACAGAGGGCTGAGGTAGTAATGAAGTGCCACCGGCAGCTCCACCTTGAGCACTCTCTAAGGAATCATGAAACACCCGTATTGATTCATGAATGGCATCCAACCAAGGCTGTCGATAATCACGACTAATTGTACGTAAATAATACACCATAGAACCCTTCATAATCTTGAACTGCCGCTCCTTGCCAGGAGTAGGAACAATCGTCGCACCCTGTTCACAGAGAAATAAACGGGCGAAATAATTAGCAGCCTACAGTGCATTAAATTTCATACACGGTGATTGTATCATGATTAACAGTGAAGGTAATCTAAGCCTTCAACTTCTCATGTAGTTCAATAAGACTCAAGAGAGAGAGCCTCACGCACAAGGAGACTGATGCACCCGTGACGGCCAATTTGATTTGAATTCTTGTAGTGGAGAAGCAGCCCGGGAGGGTTTGCAACAAACCACCGCCTACGCCAGCGCTTGAACCTTCCAGCCCATATAAGGACCCATCCTGCTGGGGGCTGCCCACCTATATCTGAACCACTATTTGTCCGCTTATGCCACCGTCGTGGATCATATATTTTCCTGAATATAACCACACGAAAAATTGGTAAAAGCCATAGTTTTCGAGAATTATTTGGCAGAGAGAGCATCACCTTCAAGATGAGAAGAGGCTCACAACTCAGATAACAATAAGTGTCAATTATGTTAATCCTGTGTTTCTGCAAAGTATACAATTACTGAACAATACAGTTTGAAGCCATATCCACCGTGCCGACAAACAGTAGAGGAACGAATACACAGAATACCAATACAAGTTCCAAATATAAAAGTTAAATGACAAGCTGTTCTATACCCACAATACTCATCTACCCTAACAATTGACCTGTACACTCAACACCACCAAACAACAAACCAAAGAGGTAGTTCAACCAACTAGTAGTCAATCCAACCTACTTCTCTAGCTTTCAATCCCAGAAACATACATCAAGAACTTCAATGCTATGAATATCAAGACACAATCCTCCCGCTTAAAAGAGTGTAATTCCATATGATAATGGTAGACAAAAACCCCCATTCTCACCTGTTGCCATGCGCCAATTCCTTCGAAGCTGTGGAGCGACGACGTCGGCGCTGTTGATGATGAGCCATAGCCTCCATTGCAAATCGAATGCGTCAACTAAGAGGCAAAGAGGCGATGGATATGTGAGAACGTGAAAACTGAACAATGAAAGCTAAAACTGATCGAAAACCTCAAGTGACCCAAGATCAACCAAGGAAAGTACTCAAGTCAAACAGGTCACAGAAAGCAACCAAACGCGTCTATACTAACAGCTACAACTTTTTCTGAGATACCAAAGTTCTAAGTACGGGTTTCAAGAATCACATTTCCAACAGAGAACAGCTTGAAGTGCAATACTATCAAGGTTCAAAAAAGAAAACTCATGAGCTTTATCATAATGAAACCGCGGGCATACGTTGCAATACCGGTATAGATTCGGGCAACACAGCTTGCGTTCCTGATAACATCCGATACCAATTGGGAGTGTTCCCCTTACTATTCAAATCAGCTCTAACGAACGGTACTCCTCTCCAATGCAGAGAACACCCATACTTCCAATGATCCCAAACAAAAACTCGCCAAATCGAATAGTTCAAAAGAGAGCTACACGACTAAGGTTGTGCTAATCGAGAAACTACCTTCAAATTCCGACTCCGTCCTCTTCAACTCTCCCTGTTTTCTCGGAAATTCCATAGCCATCAATTGAACAACCAGAAATCGCTCAAATCGCAGAACTTCCATACCAAATCTGCACGCGTCCCCTAGTCCAACGATACCAGTCACACGCTAAGTTCCTCCTGTCTCAGAGTTTGCTCCTAGCTACTGCGTTCTACGTCCCATACCAGAAAACCAAACCCGATCTCAATGCGACACGATCCACGCACTTCCACCCTACAAGAAAGGAGAGCCAATCACCAAGCTGTAAAGCTTGAGATCGACATTTCGGACGTGCACTAACCTGTATAGTTTAATATATCAGAAATATTACACCCAAAGCAGTATCCAGGCTAGCAATCGCTCCAGGTCCACATGCCGCATTCCTCTACTCAACGCAGGAAACCAAAAAAAAACTTGCAAGGCGTTTCAATACCTACATTACTCCACGTCGAGGCCCATTTCACCGATGCAAAAACACACCGCAACAACATTGAACCTAAGGAAACCCTAGCGAATCGGTTGCGTTCAACCTCCCTTTCTCCAAATTCCAAATTAAAATAGCACCTACTCCTCTCACCAAGACATACCGCATCAAACTCGATAAGCAGCCAGGGCATCCCAGATCTGCCTCTACAGAGAAGCACCGCGGAATTCCCTCCCCGAAAATCCACATGGGAAGGAGCCCCTGAGGATGGATCGATCGCAACCTCATCGCATTCTGATCGCTGTTCAATCTATCCCACAGCGCACCGCCGCGCCCGCGCTCCATTCATTCCGCTTCCACGGCAACGATGCGTCTGGTCACGATTCAAAGGCATCGAACGCCGAACTGTTGTTTCCACTCAGAGCCTGCTGGAGCGCTTCGGGATACTCGCTCTGGCGCGTGGTTTGGCTCCCTTTGTTTTGGCCATCATGGTAAATTCCGAACCTCGGGACGCACGGGCTTGCACCATGTCCCCCAGGGACATCGCACACCCCCCCCCCCCGACTTCATTCGTCGATTTCAACGAATTTACTCGTTGTATCCCCGACAGATTGCGTTGTTCATCCATGTCGCCATCCCTGCTTCCGAATAGTGAAAGAATCATGCTCGTTTCGTGAAAATTATTCGTCTCCAGAGCTATGTCATTTTAATCATCCATTTCAGGATTTGTCGTTTTGTATCTGTTTGGTAGTCGACATAAACATCCGCAAAAGAAACCTTTTAATCGTTCAGTGTTTAGGTAATTATAATTCTAAAACATATATGTGAATTTTTGTATCGAAGGTAATAACAGAAATATATATAAATAAAATAACTAACTAACTATCACAGTCCCAAGAAAATTTTAACTATTAATGTATCGACATTTTTGGCAAGTACAAAAAACTGAACGGGTTGAATTTCAATTTATTTTATTATTTACCAAGACAACTAAAGATATTTTATTTTATTCTTTACCATCATAAAATCTCAAGATATTCATAAAGTCTAATTTCAATTTCACTGGTATTTTGGAGAACTACTTATACAATCCCTAGCTTCATAAATGTCGTTTCGTACAATCATATAACCCTATAACTGTTTACTCTTTGTGTCTGACACCTAGATAAATGATCAAGTAGTATTGAGTGCATTTTAAAATTTTCATTTTGAATATTATTTTCATTTTCCATATATGAGTTTTGATTTCTGTTTTAAAATTTTATTCAAGTGAAAATATGCTGATTTTATAAAAATGAAATCAGTTATAATCTTATTCTTTGTATATCACATGATATGCAAAAACACAATTTGATATGTATATATATATATATATATATATATATATCTCAAAGACATTGTTATTTTTCAAAAAACTAGATTTAAAATACTCAATCATAATTACATTAATATATATATATATATATATATATACACCAAAAAAATGGAAAATAAATAGATTGAACAAAATTTCAATGGATATGTGTAAAATAGTTATATGAAATGATGATGGAAATAGATTTACCATAATTTTGCAAATTCATGTAATGGCTATTGGATGTTTTATCTAAGTAGATTGGCTGTGTTGCAATCATTAAAAAATATTCAATCAATCTATGTGTTCAAGAATTATCATTTCCTTACGCACTTTTTTGATTTTGTCATTGTAATATTTATATATATATATATATATATATATAACTTAATTTATTATTTTAATTGAAATGATTAGCAAGTTTTTTGGTTGTTCTATCATCAGATAAATATTTAATTATTCTTATTTATGTGATCACTTCATATTTTTTATCATTGGTATTGTGTTCAAATACATATTGAAGAATAGTTTTTTGACTTGTAAAATCTGAAAGTAGACAGTAACATAAATATATATTTATAAAAATAAAAATAAAAATATACATCAAAACAATATCAATTAATTTTTTGAAATATCAAAAATATGTTTACAGAAACCATATGAACTTCCTTTATTATTATTTTTATTATTGTTTTATCAAATTTGAAGAAAATAATGGCTACTCCTATCATAGAATTTGTGATTTTTATCATAAAATCTTGTATCAGAAGTTGTTGTAAGTTCTTTATTTTAAACTATGCAAATTGAATGACCTATTGATAAAATTTGGCTATGAAAATTCAGGATTAGCAACAATAAAAGAATAGAACATATTGCAAATTGGTCTTAAAATTTAACAAAGCTATTAACCTTTTACTTATTTGTTTAGTTATTTATGGTTGGAGTATAAAATTAAATTATCATTTTTGGTTTGTTTAATTGATTTTGTTGTGATGAGAATGTAATTCAAAGCTTTAATTACTTAGTACATTAATTTGTAAATACTGATATATTCAGATGAAATTTACTCATACCTACAGGTATAATATCTTGAATGCAAATTACAGTAAATCATAAACACTAATGTTTTATGAAATAACTTCAATATCTATAAACAAGTGCTTTTATACAGAGTATACAAATTACATACTCATTCAAAATTACTCTAAAATTATAATGATGACGTATGTCAATGACCCAAGTGAATAGATTTCAAATTTATAGTCTTCATATTTTGAAACTTTTCAAAATTAGTTACTTGGAAAGTACTTGCACATGTTTTTATTGTTGTAACAAAAATTACTTTTTGACAAACTGTAACTATTGCAATTCAAATAGATTTGGTATGGAATACCTTCATACACTAATTGATTGCTGAAAGTGAATTACTTACTATTATTATTGTTACTAATATTATCAACATTATTATTGTGTATGATGAATATTGAAGGACAACTGAGGTCAGGATTACACAGTAGTGGGCATCAATGAGCCCCATGGTATTCTGTTTTGATGAAATTCAAAAGCGTCATTCTCTTAAATTATTATTATTTTTCTATTCTCACATTTTATACCAAAATTTCAATAGTTAAATTCTAGAACTATTATTGAATAAAAAACATTGATATTTTATGTCATATCTATACATTTTTTATTTTATTTTATGACATTCAACCAATGAAGATTAATGCACACATGTGTTCAAGCAAAATGAAGTGTACATTGTTAAAAACTACACAGTAAAATAATATATTTGGGGTGATGTTTATGATGTGCCTTTCTTTGATTTCAAAATCCATTTTAAGCTTAATTGTTTTTTTATTAAACAATCAGGATAACATTTAAAGTAGTCTATTTTAAAAATGTGATTGTATATTATTATATGATTAGACCCTGGGTGATTTAATTAATATAAAACAGAATAAATATTTGTGAAGATTTTAGTTGAGAACTTGATTCCTTTTTCAAAGTTTTGAAAATTAGGAACTGAAACATGTTCACATGAAATATGTTGGGTTCCTGTTCAGTAGTATAAGATTCGAAATGCTGCAAAACTTTTCAAAACAAGAATGAAACAAAAGTCCTAAAATGATTCAACCAAATGAAGTTCATGTATTTGAAAAGTATCACATTCAAAATATTTGACCTCAGACAAAATGATACTTATAATCATTCAATAACGTACACATGGATCAAGGATGCTGGCGATGTCAGAATGCACAGTAATAGGTGTGTTTATAGCCGTCACACGCCATTCTCTCTAACCGCGGCCACGGTCTTAGAATGGCTCGTTATGCCCAGATTCGAGCGGTGGAGCCCCGGTTCACCTGGGCGGTATGTATACCCGAATGACAGCCAGTTATTAGGAAATCTGAGGCTAGGTGTATCAAACCGGACATTGACCATACATACCAGGTACAAGGGTAACAGGGGTATCAATCCAAACAGTGCCCATACATACCCAACAGCATCGGAGGAGGAGAGGTGCACACAGCACACATTGAAACAAACGAAGGAAACAGACGAAACGTATGTATGCTGTTGCTGGCGATGGCGGCGACGGAGCCGATGAGCTCTGCGATGTGCGCGCATTGACACACTTCATCCCTCAACGCAGCTCCTTTTGCAAATAGTTTCCAGATTCTGTTTTGGTCTAGCGCAAGGTTGTCGCTGGATGGTCAACTTGCAAAGGATTTTGCGGCAGTACAAAGAATTGTAGTGATCGAGGTGGTCTTTTAGGGGAGATGGGTTGGTTAGGCATATGGAAGCTCAAGGCGTGGGAGGGTGGCCTGGTGCTTGAAAGTGGCATTTCCAAGGGGATGGTGATAAGCAGGAGGAGCGTGTCCGTGCTGATTTTTTGCGGATGTGTGACGGTGGGTTCCGGTTGTGAGGACATTTAACGTGCCATTTTTGACATTGTGGGCGTTGCTACCTCACCCACACGAGAGTGCGAACATTTTTGCTGCTGGGGTGCTTGGAGTAAATTCGAGACGCAGTGGATAATTGTGAGGCAAACAATCGGTATCTCTTCATGTCCGAATTTCTTTCTAGGATCAAGGCTCGCCTTGAGACAGGCCAACATTACAACCTGAGCTATTCTGAGGAGTCAGGTACATACATTAGTGCTCCGCGCTGTTTTTGGTGACGCTTGAGTCTGCATTCTGGCTGAGCACTGAAAAGGTGCTGTTACATTGGTACGAACTAATTCTAATTTTACGTCCTACGTTGTTGTTCGAAGCATTGGGATTATATAGGGTTTCTATGCGCTGCATTTGGAACCCTCACTAGTCAGCTGCCGTCAGCTGTTCCTCATAGATGTATGTGAGTTCGCTATGTAGTGATACAGATTGTTGGAATGCAATGAAACGTACTGCCTAGGTCGTGCTATGTGTTTTTCTGGTTTTTTGCGTCAATTCGTGATCGTCTTTTCATCGATAGTAACATTCAACATACATATCCAATAAAATTACGAATAAGCAGTTGTGCAAGCGAGGTAGGTTTAGGTCGTGGTCGTTCAAACACATTTCAAGTTTTACAGCATCTCAATTGCTCGTATCTTGTATTAAGATTGCAGACTTGAGGCATTTTAGAGTTGGGCTTCGAGTTTGAAGCTGTCGTCAGTTCAACAGAATTGTTGCTTACACTGTGTGGAGCTTGGAAAATGCACTGTTCTTCGCTGTACAATTTTTTTCCCTTCAACTTGGATGATGGTCTCTGGTTCCTTCAAGTGTTACATTAATAGCGAGTATGATCAGATGTATGAGGGATCCGGGCATGGGAACTTGTGGATTAAGCAAATGGACTGATCTTTTCTGATTAATGCAGGATGGGTAAGAGCAGCTTTGGCGAACGTCGGCAAAGTGAGTGGCTTCATATGGCTTTAAACAATGATACCTTTCCTGCCTTTAGACAGTGAAGCATTTTTGCATCAGAAAGTGGGATATGGTGGATTGGTGATACCCTAAAGGATCGCAAAGGAACTAAATTCCAGTCACATTTGTAGTAGTCACATGGTTTTTTTTCAATCGCAATGCTTAACTCCTACACCTATATGTATAATGTTCATTAAACCGTCTTTTGAAAGAACAGGCCTCTTTTGGATATGGTGTTATCGGGATTCGTAATTTTGTCTTTTTATGCTAAACATGGCAATTGTCGAATTGGCGTTGGTGACTTGTTGTAGCAACAGGAGGAATCAGCGGAATCCCGCGAAGAAGGGCAAGGTGGAGGAGAGACATCACAGCCGTGTTCCGAGTGGCAGGCGCAGTTGGTGAAAAGAATGCAAGGAGTGAGACTTGGAGCTGCGGAGAGATCTCCCGTCTTAACCAAGTCTAGGAGCAGTCCTGCTCTTGGAAGCGTTTCATCTAGAGATGCTTCCCAAACCCTGTGGGATTCCAAAGTTCTGGATTCTAGGCTGCCCAATGGTTTTTACTCTGTAATACCTGTACGTTAGGCTTTCTTTCCAACTTTAATTTATACTTCGTTTTAATTTGTACAATTTGAAGCATTGCCTGTTTACACATCAGCTCTTGAAAAAAATCTATTCAAGGTATTTTCGAATCGGAAGCGCTCACATACATTTGATTTTAGGGGTAGGAAGAATTTGCTTACTAAACATTGTGATGTATGAGTGAAGTTTATTGAGTGTGTGTGCTTAAGATTGGATATCTGTGTAAGTAGGAACAACGTATGCTATGAGAAACCGATATCGAGGCTATGATGAGTTTTCTGGTTGTGTGGTGTTATCATCAATAAGGGTTGCGAATTCTTGTGGGATCTATTTTCTGATAATAGAATAATTTAAAAAACATGAGATGTATCCTCAAGTTTTCTTGTTAGAGTCAACTGCCTTGAAAACTTCACTGTTAGTGTTTTCTTCTGACTTACAAACTAATTATTATTTTCGTGCATGAGCTAGTCTCATCTGTTTTGACTGATGGATCTTTCGCAGAATCAGAGCATGAAAGTTCGCTATCGAACTATACCAACCCTGAATGACTTGCAGCAAATGGGGACTATGTCTCGTGGACTGGACTTGTTACTTGTTGACACGAACAAGGATACAAATCTGGTAAAGCTGCTGGATTTGACTCGTGTTATAGTCAAAGGAATAGGAGTTAACATCCCTCTCATGATCAAGAAAATTGCTGAATTGGTAAGGATTTCTCACATTTGCAATCTGAAAATGTCTTGCCAGCTGGCTTCTGCTTATTAGTGTTTTCCATTGTTCAGCACTTGAACTCTTTATTTTGAACACTTGTAATTTGGTATCATTTGCAAGTAGGACTGGCAAGTCTTTCATTCTTGGGATGTCAATGCTGTGTGCTTTATTGCAATGGACGGATTTCCGGTTTATTTAATTATGTTGCAAGGCATTTCCATTTAAGATAGTTGCATATGATTGGTATGGTATGAACAATAGTACGTGGACATGTTGACAGGTAGCTGACTTCTATGGTGGCCCGCTTTTCGAGGCTGGTTCCATGAAGACGACAGGAGACGATCACAATGATACTGAAGAAAGTGGCGTTGTTCGGTTGTTGGGAGATGTGAAACAAGGCTTGTGCCGACCGCGTGCTATTCTCTTTAAACTTCTTGGAGACTCTGTTGGGCTTCAAAGTCGTCTCTTAATGGTATATTTGAGAGTAATTGTCTTTGTGTGTGCTGAAACATGCTGGTTTCAGGTTACTGCTGGATAGCAGTCGGTGCATACTGAACTTCCTTTTGTTGATGTTTGGTTCGACAGGGTTTACAACTGGATGCTGTACCCAGTAGCTCTTTGATATGTGCAAATCCCAACAAGCACTTGTCCAATGTGGTAATAATGAATGGTATTGAGCTTTTGGTGGATGTAATGCGACATCCGGGTTACCTACGTCCGTTTTCGCGGAAGGCATTAGTTAGGTACCACATAGCAGGGGCAGGGGATAGTGATTCTGCGGATTACGATTCATGCGACTCTCCTCTAGAGCCAAACAGCCCACTTTATGATGCCCCTGACAAGTTGGATCATGAAAAGTTAGTTCCTAATCTGTCCAAACCTTGTGTCAAGTCTGTTTTGTTTTCTACTATAAGTACATTTCTCTACCATTTTTCTGTAAAAGAGCGCTTGAGTACTAATTTTCTGGGTCATTCAGCTTGGAGCAGGGTATAGAATTTGGTCGTTCACTATATACAAGGAGAGGTCGGACTGCTGCTGCTGCTGCTGCAGGGTTGGGTTTCAATCCAGTTCTTGGGATTTGTGGCAAATTAAGGTGTGTCTTAGTATTGGTTCGGGCCTCTGCTTTGGAGTTGGATTTTGAGTACTTGATATTTCTGGTTTAAAATTTCATCATTCTGCGAAACTGGACTTGTGCATGAGGAGCAAGGAACTTAGTTGTTGTCGATTTCCATATGTTGAATGAGCGTGCACAATTAATGTATTAATGTAAAAACTTCATATCAAGTTCTTTCTTATTTTTCTTTCACCTCAGCGTTCAGATATCATTTGAATGTAATATCATCCTTTATGATACTTCTGACGGGGTTGATTGGAAAGTCATTGTAACGCAGTATCATAACATGGCAGGTACATATGCGTAGCACCTCAGCCAATTGCCCAGAATCTTTGTTTTGGTCCTAAACAAGCTTGTAAGTGCTTGTGCAGTCCATCTCGGAGTGAGTCAGACCTAGTCAATCCTCGTCGACGCAATCGACGACGAGCCTTTGAGGAGCAGAATGCCAGTCTTAGGTTAGTTTCTTGACTTGTTCGAAGGCTGCACTGAGAAAATCTCTCTCTCTCTCTCTCTCTCTCTCTCTCTCTCTCTCTGTTTATATTTTTTATCTCGAAGGATTTAGGAACGTCTAACAGTATCACCGTCTGCTGAATATGACCTGGGAATAGGAACATGAGGGAAGTGAAAAGAAAACTGCATCTGATTATTCATGTTCCTGTTTATTGAGGGTGTGGAGACTTGGAAAATTTTACAATATCTGCTGGTAATTTTTTCTCCTTGACACTGTTTCCACTAGTCCCGATCATGGTGCGGAATATCAGCTGGAGCTAAGGAATCTGGGTGTTGATGGTTTTCGAAGTTTTCCTTCCAGGTCAGATGCCTAAGTAACGTTCTCGAAAATCGCTTACAGCTGTTTTCTTACGTATGCTTTCCACACAAATAGTTGCCACTATTATGACAATGAACTGGTGTCTTTAATGGCTTTTATGTACCCACACAATGCAGTCCAGAGCATGTGCAAACTCGATTGCGACCGTCGCAGCAGGTGGGATCAGACGATGGAAGTCTTCCCAGGTCAGAAACCTGATTTTGAGTTTTTATTATGTATTGTGTTGTGTTTTTAAATAAAACGAGTATTAAATTGTGATGCAACTTGAGTTAGCTGATTACTCGGATGATGCCTCTCTAAATTCATTTACTCTTATCATTGGTTGGAATGCGTCTACTCAAGTGAAGTCTTAGTGCAGTGTGCGAGGTGACTTATGCAGCACATGAAGAAGAAGCTTGTATATGTAAGGTTGCTAGAGAGTGCTGACTTTTATAGGCATGGGTTGACTTGGCAGTTTCATTCTTGTATTTCTGATTTGGGTTTGTTCATTGTTTGGTCCTTTCAGTAGTCCTGAATATCCAGTATTCAGACCTCGTGCGCATTCCATGTTGAGTGGGAGTCGTTTGCATGTAGGAGAGACCACTTCCAGGTATGTCTAATTTTGGCAGCTTTGCTTGGGCATGGCATATTTCAGCCATGAGAGATACAAGACTAGTGCACTGCAGACATGATTATATTCAAGATACCAATCAGCATGTGGACTTTCTAACTTATTGAAGATTTGTCTTATAATACACGATTCACAGTGAACATAAAACTTGCTCTTATAGTAAGACGTTTAATGTACAGTCCAGATGGGTCGCCGCAGCATCCGAGCGTGACAAATAATATCGCTCCTATGATCAGGAGGAGGTCAGGCTTTTTGTCGAGTACAAGAGCAGGAGATATTGAAAACAATTTGTCCTACAAACAATTCATGTAGGACCTCCCTCGGCTGCAGGTTTTGCCTTGAGTGGTGGTCAGGATGATTCACATCGATGTACTTATGCTTGCACTTCACTAGTCTGTGTTTGCACACAATGACAAATGGTGAACTCTTGTAGTTTCTCTGAGAAATGGCATATTTGCTGCAGGCGGGAAAAAGCATTATCTGTGGATGTAAGGCACGATGCAACGGAGACGGACCTCCCTCAATGCGTGGGGGATCCTTCATCGTCACAGTTAATACTTTACGCACTTCCGTAGCTTTATTGACAATGTGATTGAGCGGAGAAGCAGGTTGTTGACTTAGGTGCTGTCAACATGAGGCATAAAAATTGAATAATTGTAGATTATAGGTTAAATTGTCGCTATTAGGGGCTTCTAAGATTACCAATTTCTTACGGTTTCCAAGATTCTAAATAACTTTTAGGATATCGAACCTGGTCTGTGTGGGCATTCATTTGGGAAGTTGCTTGAAGTAATATACATTTTCATTCTAGAAGTCCCCTTGACAGGTTAAGGCAAAATCCACATGCGGAAATGCGAAGGCCCAGGAGACGGACTGTTGCACCTGAGGTTCCCGACGAGGTTGTCAGGTGGCATTTTCACCTTCAATTCAAATTATTGATGCAGTGAAGCTCATTTGTGAGTGGATCGTCCAATTATAAATAAGGAACATTTGAATGCCGCAAATACGTGTTATAACCTGCTGATTTTTGAGATCTATTCCATGCTATTCACCTTTTAATTCCCTATTGTAGCAGCTCGGCATAAATCAGGCATACAAGAGACGAGGGATGAACGTAATCATTGATTTTATGGTTGTACTTTGTGTTCTCAGGGTTGTAAGAGCCATGAATGAGGCTCTCAAGCAAGAGCGGTCTCGGAAAAAAGGACAGGACCCTGATTCTTCTTCGTCCGATGGTCACATGCTGAATTGCAGTCGAGAAGGCAAAGTGGTGTGTCTTCTTGACTGTATATCGTTGTGATCATGGCGTTATCAAATATAGTGAAAAATGCGTTTCAGCAGGGTTTATTTGTTGTATACTCGAAGGTTTCTGAGTGCTTGCTTCTCTCTTCACGTTTCATCTTATTGAAACAATTGTCTCGCACGCATTTCAACCTAGGGCCTATACTCGAAAGATACTTGTATTCTCTTGCGTTTTGATTAACTGGGATGGTCTCACGTGGTGGCTTGATTTTTTACAGGCTTCTGAGAAATTACTAGATTCTAGCAACGCAGATGCTGATGATAAACAGGAACATAGGGAGGAAGTTTCTGGTCCGAGCCATTATGACTTCAATGTGATGGGCAATAACGAATCTGATGCTCACTCATCCAGATTGACAACAAAAAATATTGAAGAAGCAGTTTGGAAAGGATCGTCTGGTGTCGTATCAGACACAAACAGTGCAACAGCTTCATGGACTCTGTCGATGCAGTCAGCGTCTCCACCAAGCCAACCTCTTTTTCCGTTTCCAGAGTGGAATATTGAATTTTCAGAGCTTCGAATTGGTGTCCGTGTAGGAATCGGTTTGTACTTCCGACATTTAATCTCTAATCTTTAATCTTTATTTACATTCTTGTTTGTAGGGTACCTTTAATTATCAGGTGTTGAACCATGCAGGATCCTTCGGAGAAGTATTTCGCGGTATCTGGAGAGGCACTGAAGTTGCCATCAAGGTGATGCTTGAACAAGACCTTACTGATGAAAACATGCAAGACTTCTGCAACGAGATTACATTGTTAAGGTTGGCCACAGGACTTCATGAGCCCTGCAGAGTTTCGCAGACTGTCTTTTTGAGCAGTGTTGTTTGTATCGAGTATTCATGTTTCTTAGTGACAAGTATCACTGGGAATGACTAATCTTCTCTTGCTGTGTCTCTTTTGCAGCCGGTTAAGGCATCCAAATGGTAAGATCCATCTTATGTAGTTTGACGTATGAGTAAATTCTTTTGTTATTTCACTCTTAGAAATGGATATTTTATAATAGAATATTGTTAACTTGATGCATATTGTCGTAATCTTGAAAGATCTCTTTCAGTTCTCATTGGAAGATTATATTTTGCAGTGATATTATTTCTAGGAGCTTGTACAACGCCACCACATCTTTCTATGGTGACGGAGTACATGAAGTATGGTTCACTTTACCGCTTGATTCATTCGGGTGAGCGGGGTAAAAAATTGAGCTGGCGCCGTCGTTTGAAGATGCTTCGTGATGTCTGCAGGTTTTGTCTCTGCTCTGACTTTAACTGGAAGACTGTTGAACTCTGGTCATTGTTTCAATTGTCACGTGATATCTGAGACTCATCTGTATTCCGTGTACTTAATAATGCGCGTACGCCTCAGGTGTAAACAGTGTATTCCGAGACACTTGTAGTCCGCTTGAATTGGCAAGAAAATTTGAGGCATATTGTCCTTTTCAATTCATGTTGTTTAGGGCGATGTTCTTGATGTAAGAGATCTGACATTGTCTGTATTGGGTGCGCCTTGGTGGTTTCAGAGGAATGTTGAGTGTGCAACGGATGAAAATTGTTCATCGGGATCTGAAGAGTGCGAATTGTTTGGTGGACAAGCACTGGTGTGTCAAGATTTGCGACTTTGGCTTGTCCCGAGTCCTTTCAGGCTCCACTTACTGTGATGAAACTGCAGGGGGAACCCCTGAGTGGACTGCACCAGAGTTATTGCGAAATGAACCAGTCACATATAAGTGCGATGTATTCAGTTTAGGAGTCATAATGTGGGAGCTCTGCACATTGAGACGGCCTTGGGAAGGGGTCAAGCCCATGCAAGTAAGTCCTGCCACTTGGTTCGAACTTTTCATATGAGGGAGCAAAAGTGGACTTTTACTGCTATTGCCAATCGACATGGTTCAGTTTTGCGTTGTGTTTTTGCCAGGTTAGAGCTTCATTAGTGGTGAAAGCTTCCGTCTGTATGCACATGCTTCATACGAGGTTGATCCTTGTCAGCATGACTTACAGAAATTAAAAGCTAGGTCGGTGTCTAGCAACATATTCTCCTAAGTGTTTTTGATTGATTGTTGGGATGGCGCAGGTGGTGAATGCTGTTGCTCATCAAAAGGCTCGTTTGGAGATACCAGATGGTCTCATTGGCAAACTGATTGCTGGTATGCTGAAGGTTTGAGATTGTGAGTTGAGGTGATGGAATTTATTTTTCCTCTAAGGTGCGTTAGTTAGCCTATAGTGGTTCTGACTTGTTTGTGGTGTTGGTTTTTAGATTGCTGGGAGGAAGTTCCAGAAGCTCGTCCCAGCTATGAAGAGATTCTTACACGGCTTCATGAATGTGACTTCCTGAATGAAAGCTGAATAGGAAGGGAGGAATCACTCTTGTAATCTAGGTGGAGGGTGCTACAGGAACGTGAAGATGCTTCCTCTGCAACAGTTTTGCATACTTTGGTAGGTTTGGTTGCCTTGTGTGGCAGATACACTTGTCAGATCGGTTTCACACACGAGAGTTCTTACCTTGTATCATAGATTGAGCTAGTCCGTCGTTCTGATATTTTAGTTTATGTTGTGGTTGGGAAAAGAGATAAACTACCTTGTCTCCCTCCACATGAAGGGTTGTTTGAGAGGACTGTTCATTTAGTGTGCTATGATCACATCCGTAGTGTATATTATACCGGTCTGTCGCTATGAGAGCTGACACAGTTAATAGGAGCTTGTTGAGATGTTCATTTCCGTGTTATTATTTGGACGGAATCAGGCACAGTTATCTTTTTCTTGGGTGTTTCGACGCCAGTTCTACTATCCATCACTTCATTCTATGATCCAACTTCTGCAAGATTTATTGCTTGTAACGATACTTGGTGAGTCTGTAAGGTTCAAATATGTGTCTCTTTGTACAGTAGGGGTGTTGGTCATGGATTCTTGGAGTATCTGCAAGGATGTGGTAGGCTGTTTATATGAATTTAAGTAAGTAGTGAAGGTAATTGTACGTTGATAAGGAGACATTGATCGGTTGATGGACAAAAATCAGGACGTAATAAGTTCCAGCGGGGCAGACTTTGTACGAGGAGGCTGATTGGCAGTAGAAGGATCTGCGGCACATCTTGAAGCGGCGTAAAATTAAGATAGAAAGCTGTTTGAGAAAACTTTAAATGTTGGGGAATATGGGCCGGCGTCGTCGAGGTTATAGTCAGCCGAGACATATCTTGGGAAAAGAGTAAAGGACGCCGGGACCTGAACAAGCATGGCATTGTCATGCCGGATAATATATTTCTGTAGTGGTCCAATGCAGTGACTGACCAGTCTATATCCTCTTTCTTGGTCAGGTCTGTTTGTATAGGTTCTGTTGGATGCTAGTCTCTTTTATTACCGAGTTCTATGAGTATGTGGGCGGAGGTGGTGCAGCTAGCGCATATGACGATGATTTCGCGAAGTAGCAAGCGTGCAATCCTCGTTGTATTGTGTCCCGACCTCGTCGTGACTGGGGTGCAAAAACCATTGTGAGAGTGATTGAGTGCGACAACGTTCTTGGTTTACTATTTTTTCGACTGAGTGTTCCTTGTTTTCCTTGCACCTAACTATTTATCTCCTTCGATCAAATTTTGTGCTTTCCATCCATCGGTTTTGTCGTAGACAATGAGCTGGGCTCTAGCATCTTGCACCCTGTTCCAATCTCAGGTTTATCATCTCTGTTGAGGCACTGTAATGAGCCTATCTGTCTATCACGAAGTTAGACCTTCGGTGAGTTTCCGAAATTGTGAGAGGAAGCCTTGACACTTGTGTTCATTTATAAAAGTATGTTACAGCATCGAAGTGTATCACTGATATGTTAGGCCTCCCGCATTTCCATAAATTTCTCTGTCTGGATTGTGGTCCTTGGCGTCATTCAAGTGTCAAAGCTCGTGCATTTTTGGGTAGAATTGTTGACCAAATGGATGTAGTTATACTGCATTAGAGAGTTCTTATTAGATCGAACTCCTGGGTCAAGAGCACTTTGTCTGGATCCAACTACCTTGTCTTCAGGGAGTCGTGTAGGTACCTGGCTCTTGTACTTGAAACACGACACTTGTATGACTAAATCGTAGAGTATTGCTGCAAAGAACAGTGATACGCAACTGGGTATCCAGCACTTGGCCTACCCGACAATGGTTCCAGCATCTCCCACTTTATAACCACATGTTTTAATTTGAGGTCATTTTTACAAAAAGGGATTGGGGCGGAGAACTACTTTACTAGGCATGGTTTGTGTGATAAGGGACTCTTCCCTTATCACATAAAGACAGCGAGTTAGAGTCTCTTGAATCGGTGACTACTGCAGGTGAAGTCATGCTCTCAATATGCATTACCCTGGCCCAGTTCTCGCACAATCAACTTTTAAAGGTGGCGTCAGAGATCCATAGTGGTGCAAGGTTGAGTTATAACTAGTGCGGGATGTCACTCGTGTACAGCATACAAGGTTTAGGGTTTAGTGGTTAGCCTTGGTGAGATGTTAGCAGAAAACGGGTATAAGTAATATCATAATCAGTGTTATCTAGCAATGAATAAAGTGAGTGTAGATTAGCCACCAGAAAAAAATGTTGGAATTAAGTCCTAACCTGCGTATGAGATTGGAAACCCATTGAATCATGGGATACTGGGGTGCGTAATAACTCAATGGAATTTCAATACAAACTCTCACCGTTGAATGGATCACGTTGAACAGCACTAGTCAGGGTCCACTTTTCGTACCAGAAATACTGAAGAAATTGTGGATGACCCTTCATTTGTGCATGCTTTTATGGTTGGCGAAATGTTTTGTTTCTGTTTCGATGCTCACTGATGGGTTTTTAGCTCTTAATGTCCCAATCGCAAGCAAGTTCTGAGAACTGAACATGTTGACGGAAGCACACTTAGAACCTGGATCGATTCTCTCCAATTTCTAACTGTGACACATCTTTGGGGTTGAGAAGTAGATGGATGGGCTGAAGGGACTTTCAAAACCTTGTTCAGGGAAAGAGTCGCCTCGTCGCAATCTCAAAAGTCAGTGAAAAGGTTGAATCGGCTTTGCTTCAGTTGGTGCATTCATTTGAGGAGGGGTTCTTCTCTTCTTGGATTAGATGGAGATCCAGGGGCTGAATAAACGCTCTTTATGCATCGCAGCTCGTGCGCTGCTCTTATGCTGTGCAGGTACTTGGTATTACACATGCTAACCAGGGCACTTGACACTAGGTGCCTGGAGGAATTGTGCGGTTGATGGATACTCATTGATGTGAAGAAAGTTTTGACTTAGATACTGTAGATTGGAAGCCATATATGCATCTTGTTCTTATGCAACTTGTTATGCAATGCGCAGAACAGTCTTCTTTAGAATGAGTTGTTAATGGGTGGGAAGGAGTGTTGAACATTTATCTTCAAATTCACTCATCAGATCAAGTAGTGTTCTAAAACTCCAGTTCAAGCATATGCAATTTAAACTCCAGTTCAAGATGCTGTCATTTAAAAAGGGTGATACAAATTGCTTCTGGTATCTTGAGGTGGTGCAGTTCTAGGTTCCGCGAGCAAGGGCGACTTCGAGAAGATCTTCATCATCGGGGATTCTTTCGTGGACACAGGCAATCGGGACCCCAACAACAGCACCCACACGCCCATAGGCAGAGTGAATCAAGACTGGGAGCCACCGTATGGACGAACTCGACCGGGAGATCCAGACGGACGATTCTCCGACGGCAAAGTGCTCTCTGATTTTCTCGGTAATGTGGCATGATCACATGTACGTTCCGATCTAGATGCACGCTTCTGCCGCATGTAATAAGTCGTAGCCAACTTGTGACAGTTACCTCAGATTCAATCACTATGTTCAACTTGCAACCATACTTAGGATTGTGTGATGTTTTCTCATTAATTGCAGCTGACGTCATGGGTCTCAAACCCCGTCCCTACCGCTTACTCAACGGGTCAGCCAACTCGACCCGACTTGAAGATGGCATCAATTTTGCAGTTGCAGGATGTGGAGTCTTCGACAACTTAGGATTTACAAAAACTGGAGATCAAATCCGGCAGCTCACTGCAGTGCTGAACACAGATCCTAAAGATGTAATTTTCAGCAAGGCTCTCATTATGTACGCCATCTCCGGTAATGACTACGCAGCATACCGGCGCAACAACGGTTCCACTGACATCCTCTCAATCATAGAGTTTGTCAGGGATGTAGTCACCCAGCTAACGGAAGACGTGACTACTCTCTACAACATGGGATTTCGGACATTTGCAATTGGAAAGCTTGCTCCGGTCGGGTGCCTGCCATATTCGACGGTGGCTAAAAATTATTCTGCCTGCGACGAGGCGTACAACGCCGTGGCAACCTTGCATAACTTGAATCTGATGTGGCTGGTGGCTGCATTCCCCCGTGCCAAAATCATATTTCTCGACAATCAGCTCGCGTTTGCCACAGTCGCCTACAACCTCTCAAATCGCTGTGAGTCAGTCTCGTGCTCTTCTCTGGGTAGGTCTCGTCTTCCGGTTAGAGTCGTCCTTGCCAAGGTCGTGTAGTTTTTTTGCACTAATATAGTCCATTGATAAAAAGAACTACTGAAATTTCTTGGGAGGATATAGTATACGGTTGAGAGCACATGATTACGAACAATCCATCGGTTATCTTCGAAATCCGTATCATTGCAGAAAATTTATTTTTTGAAGGCCATGATGATAGGCAAAATTTAATAACATGATTCTGACTCACTCCTCGAACAGTGTCGATTTTTTGTATGTCTAAACTCGAGAGGGTCTGGATTTAGCCTGGTATAGAAACAATCCCACAGAACTGGCAACGCGAGCATGCTTTCTAAATGGAGAATCAGTGGTGAAGTTTTTGAGAAGACAGAACTTGTAACCCTCCAAATCTAGGCTTCGAACTGGTGACTAAAGAGACTGTTCTGCAGATCGATTGAAGCCATGCTGCAGCGGACTGAAGCCTGGAGCTTTGTGTGGCGATGTGGATCAAGCAGGCAAGCCACTTTCAAGAGTGTGTAGTGCAAATTCTATAAAGAAATACTTCTGGTGGGATGAGTTTCACCCCACAGAAGTAGGCTGGAGATATATTTTTCACCTCTTCTTGCAAGGATTTCCACACTTGTACACTAATGGCAAGAGCCTCACTGAGTTCCTGGGTATCAATCCGGATGGAAGGATCCATTAGCCAAACGCTTAGGTATCAACTCCAATTAAAAAAGCATCAAAATAGCAACGGTTGGAAAGAATGCAAAGAAGGGCCTGCAGTGAGTTCGTATCAGAGATGACAAGGAAAATAACCTAAATCATGTGGTAGATGTCCCGAATTCAAAAGTTGCCCAGAATTAATAACCGATGTACACTTTGTAACTAATATATGTCACACTACCCTCCCAAATCTAATGGACTTTCTTTTCAAAGCTGTCTAACAGATGCTCATAATAATCATGATTTCGAATGTTTCGATTCTGTGGGGTATGTCTGCAAAGGCATTGCTATTCAAAGTTCAGATTTCTTGCAACCCGATCAGCTCTGGTCGTTGAAACTGTAGCTATCTACAAATTTTTGTTAAGGTCGTACCACATCATTCAACCTTTTCGTCATGAGGAACTAATGCATTGCTCTCCGAAAGCCGTGCTCACTAGTATTTCTGCACAGTGCTGAATACTAAATGCAACCAAGTTACCGCTGGATGATGAGCGAGCTATGAGCAGTTTTCTTCGATCATGAGTTCGTCCATGAGAGATTATCACTTCTACCTAGATTACATGCAGATCCATCTTCATGCACCAGATTACTTGATGGAGCTAGTGGTGGATAGTATGCTTGGATCAGAGCATCCTGATTATTTCTAGATTGCAAGTATTTCTCCTTGCTGCGGAGTTATTTTACGACCTTGCGGCATCCGGGAGGCGGAGAGGAGGCGAACCGGTGAATCCTGCGTTTTGGTTATGACTTGAGTGATGCTGTCCACACTGCTGGCGCAGGTTCTCGGCCGCAAAGTTCATGAGAGGGTTGCTGAGAATGAATGTGGACGTAAACTCACCTGATCTCTTCCTTTGTATCCTCTGGTGCAATCTGATTCATAGACGCCTTACGAACAACTGCACAAAATGGAGTCAGTCAAGCCGTACTTCTGATTTGTGAATCATCTGATACAGGGAGCTCTCGATACATTCGTCGAAGCAGTCTTGTTGCTCAACTGCTGCCACCTGGGTTGGTGATCTCATCTAATATCTAACCCTATTTGTATTCATGACACAAATTTACTGCAACATGTGGATTCCAGGATCTTTTCGTCGTTCTTGGGTGGCTGTTATAAAAACATTCGAAGTCATTTGTGATGCTTATGTAGTATTTTGAAGAAGCTCATGTGTACTTTGAGGACATCATAAATTTAGAGAGAGTTGATCCAGCTATCCTCATCTCCAAACTTAGGCATCTGTTCAATTGACCTCCACGCAATGAAAATTTGAGTTTATTTCTGGATCTTTGCAGTCATGGTGGTGAATGTTACAACAATATTCAACAAACCTCTCAACTTTGGGGACCCTCATGGTCACATCAGGAAACGTAATCTAAGAAATTTATGTGGCACATTTCTGCAGCATTACTACATGGTACATTATTCGTTTGTTGTGTTATTCTTGCAAGGTGTTGCTCTTTGTGACTGAATACTCTTTATGGCCTCCTTGTGCTGCTCCTAACAACCTGTTTTGTGTTGTGTTTGTGTTACTAACAATTATCAGTTGTTGTGATGCTGACTATATTGTTCATTGTGACATCCTTGTGCTGCTCCACATAACTGTGATTATGTTGCTCTCATTGAGCAGGAGTAATTGGGACTGCATACCTCCGATTCTCACAGGATAGAATTTATTGGTATCCAATTAGAATGTGCTTAAAAAACCCCTCACAATAATCTCACAGCCATTCTCTAAAACTAAGTTGAAGAATATGTTCAATACGTTGTGAAGATTCTCACATATTTTCGTTCTTACAATGCTTCATCTGGAATTCTTGCGTTGTTGCACTTGAAGTCAAGTGAACTGCATTGCCACTCAAAATCAATGGAGATGTGTTGAGCTGCGATTGGAAGGCACAAACATCTTTGTAGAAAGTAATCTTTATCAATAAAACATTGCAGCATATGTCTATAATATTTTATAATTTTTTGACAATTTGATAAAGATTACCAAAAATTTACAATCTATAAAATCAAATTATTTAACAAATTATCTATAAATTATATTCAACAACTTATTTTCCAAAAAATTATATTATATGTATGTATGTCAAATTTATAAATCATATATAGGCAAGGGTAGAGCTGAGCCTAAATCGCTATTTCAATAGTGGACTTGGCCCAAGCTCAACTTGCCTTTTATTGGTTGGGTACGATGGGGCTCAAACCTAACCTCTCTCATTTCTCCTCCAATTGGCAGTGCAAGACCTAAGTGTATCTCATTATTTTGTTAGATGACGTATAACATGAAAATGCAATGGACATTTAGTTATGGAAAAAAATTATCAAAAGTTTACAATTATTTTATAATCTAAAAGAAAATGAGGTGTTTAAAAACACCCTTTTTAACAATCTCAATCTTTTTTAAAATCTTGAATTTAAGTAATTCTAAATTCTATCAATTCTAAATTCAAAATCTTATCAAATCCAAAATCTAAAATCCTAAACAAATCTTAATAATCCTAAATAACTCTTAAATAAAAATTTAAAAATATTAAAAAATTCTAATTAAATCATATAAAAATCCTATAAAAATCTTTAAGAAATTATAAAAAAAATCCTATTAAATCTTAAACAAATCTTTAAAAATCTAAAAGAAATCCAAAGAAATTTTAAACAAATTTCAAAAAATCTTAATTAAATTTTGAATAAATCTTAAAATAATTTCAAATAAACTATAATTAAATTATAAAAAATCATAAATTTTTTTTATAAAATTTTAATCAAATTATTATTTTTTATTTTTTTAAAATCTTAAATAAATCTTAAATAAATCTTTAAAAGTTTATTAAATTTAGATGATATATATATATATATATATATATATATATATATATATATTATTTTTTACTTTGAAAGTATTTTTTTTATTCATTATGTAGATCTATAATTAATAAGATTATAATGCTGTTACAAAATAAAAAAAATAAAAAAAAATTCATGTTATCAAAATATTAAGCTTAGAATTGTATAATCAAGTTACAAGAAGGAGGTCAACCTCCACATGGATCAATTTACAATGTATCACAAATTGAATTGGTAGCTTTGTGGGAATGTATCAATAAAAATTGAAGTAAATAACTCATATAATATTTCAAATCTTGTACAAGAATACTAATCTTATTTGTAAAGAAAAAAAAATACAAACTATCATGGAATAGACAAAACCAATATTAATATAAGATGTTTAATATTTTTTTAGTTTTACCAACTTTTACCAAATTTTTATCAAAGATTATCCTATAATAATATTAATTTTAGATTTTAATTCTAAATTAATAACATCATAAAATTTAAAAAATCAATTCTAAATTCTAATAAAAATAATTATTCTTTTAAAGATTTAATGATTATTTGATGATTCTATATAGATTTTTATAATACATATTTATTATTCTACTTATTATTTTTATTTTATATATAAATTTTATACTTATAATTAAAATCTATTATAATTATATTTTTTTAATTTAAAAAATTCTCTTTAGATCTAAATTTTTACTTCTAATTTTTGTATTAGCAATTAATATCTATTTTTTTATCATTCTTATTATTCTATCAATTTATTATAATTTAATTTTTTTATGATTTTATTTATTTAAAGAATCTAATTTATATTAAGCTTTTTTTTTTTTTTTTTTTTTAATACATAAATTATATATCATAATATCAAGTATCATTATTAAAATCACATTTATTTTTTTTTAAAATTAAAATTGATATATCTTTTAAGAAGAATAGAAGATTGGATAAGCAATTATGAAAAAATTAAAAGAATAAAATATTGGATAAAATTCTAATTTATCTTATTTAGTGGTAAATCTTTTTAAAGTCTTTAATAAAATTATACATCTAAGATCTTATTAAATATCTAAAATCTATAAAATTATATATAATATTTTTTATTTTTTATTTATTTTATTTTTATTCTTCTTTATTGAAACATAATTTAATTTTAAAATCACTTTTCTATTCAAATTTATGATTCTAAAAATCTTAAATTATATCTATGATATTTTGCAATAAAATTAAATAGAATAACTTACAATAATAACAATCTTTGTCACCAATTGATGGTACAATAATTATATTATAACACAACATTGTATTGAGAGTATATGCATTCGCTTAAAAATAAACATTTGAGGGCATCAAAATGTTTGCTTTTGTACTCTTAAAAATATTTTTTAATTGAAGAAATTTAATTTGCAATAGAACTTAGCATAAATGGGCTTAGTGTAGCAAAAAGTATTGAAGAAAAAGAACAAAGAAGTCCCAACACTTAGCATCAGCAAGGGTTTCACACAAAGAGAAGTGTGGAGTAAGATAATTCTTATTTCCAACTTCCTTTACTTATAGGTTGCTGCCCTAATATACAACTTCCATCCATTCTCTGTTATATTCATCCAATCTTCCATTAAGACATCTTTTTACATCTCACCTACCATTAAGACATCTTTTAGTATATTCTATACACTCTTACCTATTCTCGAGGCTATTGTTCTTGTAACTTATCCATAGGATAGTCCTTTCATATCTCAAGAATCAATTCTTTGATCATTAGTAACTTATTTTATTATTGTCCTCAATACTCCTACTTTGTTATTGGTCAAAGATTTTTAAATCTAATACTTATGTTAATATCTGAGACCTATCAACAATCATGTCTTCCATAGCATAGTATGTCATGTCAATCACTTCCATTCTAATCTTCTTCCTTGTGAAGTAATATTGAATGGCCTTCAAAGCTTGTCTTAATTAGATTCCTTCCATTGCAATATGACTTGTTGGCATATATTCCATTTTTGTTGACAAACTTGCATTTATTGTAGTCTTTTAGAAGTCCATGAAATTGCTCCCACTCCAATAAAGAACATATAAGCCATTAATTATCTTCTATTATTTGCATCTCAAACAAGGTGTTGCTTATCTTTTTAAACAAATCTATACAAATGTCTTTTTCTAACTTTCCATTCAATGCTTGATTTGATGGAAGTTAAATCAATTTCCATGTTCTATTATCCAAGAGAGATTTCTACTCTTCTTCCATGGCTTTTCCCACTTTATAGCATCTGTAGATTTCATTGCATCACATAATGTCAATGAATCAAATCAACTGCAACATTAGCATGTTTTTCACTTACTTGAGGAAAGATATGATTCTTCCACCATTCACCAAGTGGTTTTCTTTCTCTTAAAGGATATCTTCTTTCATTTAAAGATGAACATTCACCTTTTTCCATGACTTTCTTCTCTCTTATAACTTGTCTTTTCTCATTCAAAGATATATATTCTTCATCATCATCGTAATCCTTATGCTCGTTTTATTTTTTATTTTATTTTATTTTACCAAGCTATTTGAGCTTTCATCTTTTGATCTTTTTTGTGAACTTTAAATTTCTGCTCATACCTCCACGAAGTGCTATTTTAACTTCATTGTTTATTCTGGCGCAATTGCCGAAGCTCTCATCTTATCCGTCCCTAACTCTTTTGGGCTCTTTTGCTGGTGCTCACATTCTCTCTTATCTTATTTTGTCTTTTGGTTTCTTAAATCTGCTGCTTTAAATTTAAAGATGTGTCATGATGCCTTTGGTGGTGACGTACTCCTAAGTATACTTTGACAGCTACTTGTGTTCGAGAATTGACATCGCTTTTGATTGTCTTGTTCTTGTCAGCGCATTAAACTATATGCCTTGGTACCTTAGCGATATCACCAAACGCGCATTATTTTCGTGACTTATATACCATGTCTGATTTTGAATGTCTTTTCATGTCTGATGCATCAAGAGGATTCTCGAATACGAATCTGAGGATGTCTACGGCTCCATTGCGCTTCTTGAGGTGTCATTGATACAAGAGCACTTGTTGGACACCTATTCCACGTATATATTGCATTCACCACAGGTTCCGCCCAAAATTCATAACCAAGATTTTGAATATGAAGCATACTCTTTGGCATCTCTACAATGCTTCTATTTTCCCTTTCAGCAATACCAAATTGTGCAGTGGTTGTTTGTCTAGCAATTCCTTCATTCTTCAAATAAATATCAAATTAACTTTGGGCAGTATATTCACCTCGCAGGCAAAAAAGAAAGTACGGGTTTGCGTTTCCTTTATTTTCAAGAAGTGCTTTAAACTGTGAGCTTCCAAAAGCACTCACTTTTGGCTTTAAGAATGTAGATCCAAACATTTCTTGAAAAATCATCAACAAAAGTGAGGAAATACTTTGCTCCTCCAATACTTGTGGTTTTCATAGGTCCACATACATTAGAATGGACAATCTCCAATAACTTTGTAATACGTATTACTACACCACTTAGAAATGAAGCCCCTTGTTGTTTACCTTGTATGCATCCTTCACATTCAAGTTGTATTGCATTTTGGCTTATTTTACCAAGATCCAAACCTCTTACCATAGACTTGAATTCTATCATGCTCTTCATATTGAAATGGTCAAAGCGACGATGCCATGTATTCAACTTGGCTTTATTTGATGTAACCATCTTCACTCTATTAACCTTCTTGCAATCGAGATAATATAAGTGTTCCTCTCTAGAACCCTTAGCAACCATGTTTCTACTCAATGTTTTCACAAAACATCCATTCATATTGAATTGAATCATAAAACCTCCCATCACAAGTTTACTCACTGAAAGTAGATTTTGCTTAATTTTGGGCACATGGAAAACGTCTTTGATTCTTATCCTATTGGTTTGTCCATTTACAACCACCTCCACCATAATAGAGCCAATTCCAATGGCTTCAAATGTGCTACTATCTCCCAAGATTTCATTTAATATTGGAATAGCCTTATAAGTGTAAAATAAACATTTATAAGGTGTCATATACTTAGAACAACCTGAATCCACAATCCATCTTGCCATGGCATCCATAGAGGTTCTATTTGTTGCCATGAATGTAAAATCTTCTCCTCCAAAGTTATCTTGCAATCTATTTGCATTCTTCTTGTGTATATTTTTGCCTTTATAACAATTTCAAGCAAAATATCATACTTTGCCACAATTGAAGCAAGTTTTGATATTACCTCATTGATTTGAATAGTTGCCTCTTCTTTGATATGAATAGAATATTGAGTCTTGACTTTGATGCTCCTTTTCTTTCTTTCTATAGTAAAAATTTATTCTTCTAATTTTTTCAATTGCTCTCAAGCCTTCACCCTCACTTGAAGCCATATGTAAGAAAGAAATGTGTCAAAAAAGATCAAGAGAAGTAGTCCTAAAGCTCTCAAAATCAGCAACAAGATGTTGCTACTTTACAAATTCAAAATGACCTCTCTATGAATAAACTAGTATTTTCACTCTCAAAACACTCTCAACTTCACTTCTAAGACTTCTTACAAGTCCAATAAAGTATATAAATGTCTCAAATCTGATTTGCCATTCTTATACCACTTTCATGCTCACAAATCACCTCTAAGTACCATAAGAGGTGTTTAAAACACCTTAAGCTTCTTTAACACATGAAACTACAAAGTTAGTCCACTAAAGACATAATTTCAGCAATAAACACAATACTAGTGTTCTATAACATTACTTTAAGATGTAAATGATATCCGAAATCTAAAATGCACTTAACAACAAGTAAGAGCAAAACAAGATCTAGATTTAGATCTGAATCTGAATCTCAAAGTTGGAAGTTTCTAAATCTCAACATCACAACAATAATATGATCAACTCCACACAACAACAAAGACTTCAAAGCACTTCAAAATTCACATGTAAAGGTGAGTGGACCCATAACCTATTGAAGAAAAAGGACAAAGAAGTCCCAACACTTAGCATCAGCAAGGGTTTCACACAAAGAGAAGTGTGGAGTAAGATAATTCTTATTTCCAATTTCTTTTACTTATAGGTTGTTGCCCTAATAGACAACTTCCATCCATTTTCTATTATATTCATCCAACCTACCATTAAGACATCCTTTTACATCTCACCTACCATTAAGACATCTTTTAGGATATTCTATACACTCTTACTTATTCTCGAGACTATTGTTCTTATGACTTATCCATAGGATAGTCCTTTCATATTTTAAGAGTCAACCCTTTGACCATTAGCAACTTATTCTATTATTATCCTCAACAAAAAGTCATGAAATTATACAATCCAAATTTCAAGATCAAGACTAGAAGAGAAGATTATTCTCTCAATTATTGCAAAAGAGCTTAGAAGCTCAATTTGGAAGTGACAAAAATTACGTTAGCAAATATATGTAATTTAGGTCCAATTATCTTGTAAACAAAGATATTTTTTATTTTAAGATAGGACCGGATTTGAAAATAACCAATATTATTATTGCAAAGCCTTCAATGGTAGATTACATTTCACTATATGAAGATTTTATTATTCAAGATAGAACCTACAATTATGAGATTTACAACATGGTTTTGATAATAAATACTCTTGTCAATGCTCTTGGTTTATCAATTATTTTAAATTATTCTCATTTTGTATCTAAATATTTTGACCTTATTTTCAATAATAAATGATAATAATCATAAAATTTTATAATAAATAAATTCACATAATAAAATTTATAAAAATGATTTAAGAAATTATTAATAAGTATAATTAAATATAATTCATTATGCAATTATAGATGTCCACCAAGTTATAAAATATTATTGAATATTTATAAACTATATATTTATTACAACTTTATAAAATAGGATGTTTTAAAAGAAAATTTTCTATAAAATAAATGAGAGCCATTTTTTTAATTATTTTTTTTAATTGCATAAAATCCACTATTATTAAGAGCACAACTTCTTTAGCAAGCTTCTACATTACATGCATAAAAAAATAAGCTAAAATATTTGAATAACAGAAAAATTATAAAGTTGATTACAACTATCTCACGCCACAACCTATACCGTTTGTCCTTAAGTGGCGCTCATCTTACATTTGACAGTTCAGAAGACAGTCCAAAAGAGGAACCTCTGTAGGTTCACAAGATTGGCTTATGTAATGCCCAATTTGAACCCAAGAGGTTTCTTCTGACCAAAGAAATGCCAATGGGGTACCTGCACTTTATTCATTGCAGTTCTAAATCACGTCCTTCATATCCCGCTTGGCTAGAGTCTCTACGTAATGGATAATAGATTTGTCACTATTATCTGAGAAGTGGTAACCGGCTCTTTTTTAAATGAACGATTGGCATCTTGACTTAGATCTTAATCAAACTTCTTAGTTCTTCTTACACAATTTGCTTGTTATATATTTGTGCAGGAATCATACAATTACTTTCTTCTCAAGAAAACAAATTCATGTTTTTGTCATCCTTTGACACGTTGTAGCAGATAGCAAAGTTTACTTTAGATGAAGCATCAACAAATTTACTCCACATACTCTTATAACGTAGTCATGCCAAAGTGCTATGCATGTTAGGCTGTATGATGATGAGGATTTTTGTAGTGTGTTTCAACTGCCACTTGAGCCTTGGAGATTCTGAATTAAACTTTTGAGCTATACGTCCTGCCTGTCTGTCGTCCAACTTGTGCATCGTGTTATGAATTTACCGCAGTTCAATAATGATTTCGTTCTAGGCTACGAAAATATTGGTCATTGCCTTTGAGACTACATTTGCATGCATACACCTCGTCGAGATTAATGTTGATCTATGCCGATTTCCTTGCTGAGTTCAGGAAAATTGAAGGATCTGGTACCTCAATCAAGAATGATCCGGGAACCTCGGATTATTATACAAACCACTAGTGACTTTTATTTTCTAGATGATGGTCGAAGCTGGCACAAAAATGATCAGAAAGTAGTGAAAGGGACTCTCCATCTTCTGTATGTTTCAGTTTAGATGTTAGTTTCACAAGTTGTCGAGTGTCTAGATATTGTAAATTTTTTCTGGTTCTTCTAGCTTTACTTCTTTCTTGTTTGTGTTATTTTTGTGCACGTTTAGCTTAATCAAAAACTATTCAGTCAATGCAAGCTTGTGGCTCACCACGGCTGTTTTTATTTTGGAGCCAAGCAATCACAACAACCTGTGGTCTGTTGAGCACTTTAGCTTTAATAATGTAAGGACTCTGAAAAGTAAAGGATCTTTACTTATACCAAGAGTTCATACCAAACCACAACAGGAGCAAACATAATCTGATGAATTTAAACTCATTCCTCCACCATATTATGGCTCTTGTCTAGGTCAATTGCTTTGTCAATTTTTCGGCTAAATTTCCCAATGGGTACAAGCATTCATTACAGCCCTGATCATGCCACGCTACCGCTAGCAAATGTAGTGTTGATGTATCTATATATATACAAATATTTATTTTTTATTACTAAAAGGATAATCGTAACTTCCACTTTCTTTCCTCTAGTAGAGAATGCCCAGAATGATGCTGTGCTTGAGGGCAAACTCATTTCAAGGTAAAAGCTTGATTGACCTCTCTTTGAACAGTTATTTCACTTCATCTTGTGCCCTTATTTTGTTCATCTTTAGGTGATTAAATATTCTTTTATTTGTAAAGATTGCAAGGATAGAGTTGAAAGACGCTGATGAAGTTGTCAGCTCACCTGAATTGCTCACGAGAAGTGCAAATGTGGCATGATGATGTTGGTGTAAGTAAGAACTTTGAGGACTGCAGCATTGTACAATGGTTTGTAGTGTGACTGCACGCAGCACTGCCAATAGATACATTTACAAAATGAAAACAGACATTATCTGTATTTTGGAGTCCATTCTGGCTTTTGTAAGTTCAGATTACATCACCTTTATATTAATTTTTACTTCTTCTGACTCCTTTTTGAAAAGTTGGTTTCAATTTTGGAAGATATTGTAAGAATGCAATCCTAGAAACAATCTGTTTGTTCAAAGTCGTCGTTAATGGGTGTCATTTACTAATGGTTTTGCTTGCATTTCTGGTGTAGGTTGGTTGTAGGCAAAAATATACATATATATTTTTAATTTTGAGGTCAAAGAAATTGGTAGGTGTTTACAGTTGTACTTGAACTTATTTTACTTTTTTGAAAAAAATTATCCACAATAATTTCAAAGAAGAGTTGATCTCAAAATAGTTTAAATAGTCAATTTTGTTCTACACAATTTGAAAATAAATTTCATTTACGTTTAGTGCATTCCAGAAACTAGTTTCTTTTATTCCATGGGAATGTTCTATTGACACAACCATCAACGGGTATTACAGCTAGTTGTAACATCGTGAAAACTTCAAGGCAGATTTTTTTGCAAGCAACTGTTCTACATCGTGACTTCTGATCGAGATTGGAGTATCGGGATGACCGAACTCCCGGACTATTGCACCCTAAGCAAGAATCATACCACTAGACCAGATACCTGCTTTCCTGTCCAACTCAAGTAACAAATACTATATAAATAATAACTATTAATTTCAAAACAAATTCTACCGCGTATGCGCAATCTGTCAAACCCATCAGGGTGGTCTCGGTGGCTTCTGCCCAAGACTGTATTATATATGACCTTTTCTATTCTTTTTTTTGTTTTTTTACGTATATTTTGTATCATGATTTCAAAAGTTGATTTTCAGTACATTATATAAAAATATTGAGATAACCAACTCAATGGGATGTGTTTATTCCATTCTGAGTTGGAGACAGTTCAACATTAGGACTTGAAATACCATTTTTTTTCCCACAATGATTGTATTTTCCACGATAACTTATCAAAGTGTAGAAAATTATTTTGATGAAGTTGTTAAGAATGCATGTATATATATATATATATATATATATATGATTTTTCACACACATGCATATATACGAAAAACCACTATATGTATCTTCATTTAGACACAGCATCCACCCCTAAAGCAATCAAATTAAGCTCAACATTTTCATATAAATTTACAAATTACAAGATAAAATTATGAAAAGTAATAATGAACAGCGCTTAATTAAAAAAAAGTAGATTGGATTGACTTAAATATTACCTGTGCAGCACAGAAGTCACAAATCAGATTAGAGGAATTTGAATAGTAAAAGATGAGAATATATATATATATATATATATATATACATACTTATTTATTTATTGTTGCATAATAACTAGTGTACATTGTGCATGATTTTTTTATGTATGTTTATGTTAATTAAGTCTTTGTACAAAGTTTTGTCTCGATCATGGTTTTGATCTTGGTCAAGTGCAAGCATTGCATACATTGGCAAGGTTGGAGAAACTATATTGTGTTACATTTAATTTTTAGTTTGTTTTTATTTTTTGAAGTCATTTCTTAAAAGACTCTAAGGTACATGGCCTTATATTTTTCAAAGAGGTTGTTGAACATCGTGGATATCTTTTGGTACTTCAAATTGACATACACATAGTTTGTTAGATGAAATTAAAATATACCCTTTTCATTTGAAGTGTTCAACTGAATAGTTTGAGATGCTGGCGCAAGAAAGTTACATAGAAATTTGGGCAAATTCACAATCATTAACAAATTCATCAACAAATTCATCAACAACTGCGTGTATGTTCAATATGCTCACTTCCATATAACCTATGAATGAGCAAATTCAATTTTTTTCTGCAAGCCTACAACACACTTTGCCTTGGTGTACAGAAGACGTTACAATTCTAACGTCAGCAGCCATACTGCATGTATTCGTCTCGTTCACAGGGTAACAATCCAGCATACCAATGGATTAGTTCAGTGTGTAATATTGATATGTTCACCATAGCCTACAAAATTGAAACTGATATAGCTCAGAACATCACTCTGATTGACGTAAGGTGTAATAACACCCGTTGATGACATGTATTTTACAACACCTACATCAACACCTTCAGGTGTCTCACAAGGACATATATAGCCAAGCTGAGTTGGATGTATTTGTCTCATTGATGAGGATATATTGACCAGAAAAGACCGACCCACAGATCGGTGTTCCACGATGCAGCTAGACTCAATTGAATTCAGTCATCCTGCTCGCTTTCAACGAGGGAGGCATGCATAAGATGAGCCCAGATAGACAGTATCTATTTGCCAGCAAATGACCTGGGCCGAGAAAGTGGGATGCGGAAAATGGCATCTGTATCCTCCACAAACCAGTCCCTATACATTTCTACAGTGATCCGATCAGGTAGAATCTTCCAACTGTGAAACGATAATGTTGGGTGGTCCATAGTATTGAAGATGAGTGTACAAACTAAGCGACCGTGAATGAGTTCCATGCACCCTCTACGAATTTCTTTACACCCTTGAACCATCTCTTGTCACCGGCTTGAGCCTTCAATATGTACAGGTTACCATCCTTCACAGTGGCTGCGATCAGCTGATGCTTGCCTCCTTCATCTCCATCAGCGGTTCTTGTGAGCACACTCAGCTTGTAGTACGGTCTGCCTTTGACCTCCACTGATTTCGCCTCAAGAATCGCTGCGGTAGCAACAGAATTGTTCTGAAATCCTCCTTCGGATGCAGTCTTGCCACTGTAGGCTTGCTTCCCGAACAGATAGGAGACCTGCAATCAGCCAAATAGGCATACAAAGTAGGCGTTCATTGCGTGAGGAGCCTTGATTCATAACATAGCATTGTGACTATGCAACGATCATTGATCATATGTGCAAGAATGGAAATATATAATAGCTGACTGAGCATAACAAGAACAGGCCATTTACACTTCCAATTGCTAAGTCTCAAGTAATTAGGGGAATCCAAAAAATGGCACAAATTCACTGAGATATTGGGAGAATTAATACTTCATTAAGCAATTCTTCTCGTAGATAAAGCAGGTGCGAGAAAGCCTACCTCATCCAAAAACTTCTCTGGGGATCCATACTCTGTAATGTTGCCCTTACTGGCGGGGGTAATGGACACAAACAGGTTGTTGGTGGCGTCGAAGTTATCTTCAAATCTCAGCACGGTTCCAGGGAATTCCTTTTCCTTGCTGGGATTCCACTTTGAGGGAATATCTAGAGAAAAGCCATCGCTGGTGGCTGGGGTGAAGCCGGTAGATTGCTTGGGGGCACCAAAAACATTAGCTGCCAAACAGATGACATCACCCACTCTCAGCATCAACTTCCATCACATAGATCAACAGATAAATGCCCATAAATATGAATCCTCAACGCTACCACGTTCCAAGTCATAATTCAGGACACCCATGCAACATACACCATACCCGAATCCCCACCCCACTTCTAGCAACTGTACGCACCGCTCTCTCCGTACGCAGCATTGGCAGGCGCGATCCTTGTGCCTGCAGCGACAACACCAGCAACCAACGCGAGCGCCGCGCGGCGACTCACGGTCTCACTCTCCACGCCCCTGGATGCTTTAACGACAAAGCTCCTAGCCGCAACGGGAGCGACGGAGGGGGCCGCAAAGGCGACTGAGGCGCCGGAGATGCCACTCTTGGCCGACGCCAGGGAGGCGCCCTTCACGGCGAATCCAGACGACAGTGCTGCGGTGCACGTCATCACGCCGCCTGGGGATGAGCACTCTCACGCACTGATCGTCACGTCTGGATGCCAACTGAGACGGGCTTGCGGGGGGCTTGAGCTGGATGCTGCACTACGACAACTCTACCGACGGGGCCGTGTACATGAAGAAGAACTGCCGCGGCAAGCGGATCGCCTCGGCGTCCGCCATATCTGAAGTGTTATCCACTTCAATGAGCAATCGGGTGGCGCCATTGGCTCGCGCCAAATCGGATTGCCGCTCGCGGCGTTGCTAGCGTTGGTGGCGGCACCTCCAGCTCCATTCGTCCCGCCTAGTCACCGTTACCGGATCCTTCCCCGTTAGTTTTTTTCCGTTCCTTTTTTCCCGTTTCCCGTTTGTTTCAGTCCAATTTCTGACGGGCGTGTGTCTGTGGCGAGTCCCAGCGTTGTTACTTTTCCATGGATTGTTGGAGTTGATTCTTATGGTGGATAGCGAGACTCACCCAGTTTTGTCATAAATACCGGCCCACCCTGCTTAACTCTATTCTCTCCTTCACTTAATTACCATTGAAAACTGTCATTCGGAACCATAACATCTTGCTTTTCTCAGCATCTCATTTGTTGCTGCAAGACTGAACTAAGCACAAATCCATCCTTTGTCTTGATGTCACATTTTTCCTCGTTTTTGTTGTTGGTTTTGTAATTTCAACACTGTGCAACGTGTTTGATGTAGCTGCAGCCATTGTGATTAATGCTAATTTGTTACAATATATATATATATATATATATATAGATTTTTTTTTTCTAATCTCTGAAATTCAAGTTTGTGACTAGGATGTGTATGTGTTAATGTTGATGTCTTTACTGAGTTGTATTAACTGTTTCGGCTTCCAAGTCACCATGTGCTTTGGCATTGCCTTTGTATCTGTGTACAAATTTATATGTTTTGCATATATACATATATATATATATATATATATAAAATTTATGTTATTTCCTTGGTTTTTTACCATTATTTTATGGTTTTGCTTCTTTGATTATATATGGGTTTTTGATATTTTCAATTATTACAGTTCTAAGACATTAAATTGATATTATTTCTATTTTATAATTTATTATATTTTTTTGGCACAAAGATAAATAAATAATAATAATAATAATAATAATACACTATTTCAAAAATGTATGGTTTTGGTTAAGATAGTAATAATGTGAGGAATATATTTCAAATGAAAATAATTTATTTATTTATTTATTTATATTTCAAATATTTGCACACAACCTTTGAATAAAATAACAAATGGTAAACATGAGCTAATTCAAATAAGAAGAAATACTAAACACTATCAAAATTTTGGTTTTTGCTTATAAATTGAATATATATATATATATATATATATATATATATGTATGTATGTGTATATATATATATATATATATATATATATGTATGTATGTGTATGTATATATATATATATATATATATATATATGTATGTATGTGTATGTATATATATATATATATATATATATATATTACAAAAATTGTATAAATCTTCTATTAGTTGATTTTTTTTAAAATAAAAAAATATGATAATTTTTCTTTTCAACATGCATCAAAATTTAAATAAAATAGATAGTATATTTTTTAAAACATAGCAACTATTTTTTAAAGTTATCATTTTTTTATTATAAAAAATTAAACATATAGAATTGTACTATCAATTTCTTGGTTGATTAATCTTATTTAGATTATTTGGAGCTATTTAAATAAGAATAAAAAATTTATAATTTGATTGTATTCTAAAATTAATCTTAAATATATATAATTCTTTAAATAATAAGTTATTGCTAGAAGAAAGAGTATGGTTGTAAATCTATAACAAATTACTTCTTAAAAATAATTTAGAATCTTTTTAATATTAATAAAAAAAATTAGTTTATTGAAATATTGTACAAGCCTTCAAAACTCTTTAATAGCTTTGTATATCTTTTTAAATTCTCTACATAATTTTATAGTTATATCTAGTATTTTGAAATATCTTAGAATTATTTCTTATCTACTACAAACCTATTGAATCTTCTATAGTCATTCCAAACCTTCTTTAAACTTCTTAATTTTTATAAATGATTGTTTAGGATATTTTTTATATTATAAGTACTATTGCACTTAAATATTTATTTTTTATTATATTATACTTCTCTTTTTTGATATTATTTTAATATTATTAAAAATAAAAATAAAAATCTTTTAAAATATTTCTTTTACTAATAAACTTATTTATTCAATAAATTAGTTTTAATATTTTATATATTTAGTAATGCATGTGAATTAATATTAATTTTTTAAACATAGTTTTTCAGTTGTGTAAAAATTACTACGTAGATTATTATTATTGGGTTAAATTTTACTATTAAAATAAGTTACTAAAATTTTAAATATAATTTTTTTATTAGAATTATATACCTTCTTCTTATTCATTCTTTATATTTTTTAAATATCTAAATAAACTATTTTATATATTTTATATATTTTTTAAATTAAAGTTTTTAATAAAAAATATATATTAAAAAAATTAAAACTCCTTAATAATATAATCTCTTATGTTTGTAAATGCCTACATAAAAAGATAATTTCTTATTGATTGTGCTTTAATGTAGGTAATTTTTACTTTTGAAAGATGATTTGTTTAAAAATTATATGTTACAATAGACTTTCTAAGAATTGTTTTGTTATTCTGCACATTTTGTTGAGGACTAATTTTCCTAGTTTACAAGATTTTCTTACAATAATTTCCTCAAATTAATAATTTATTTATTTTTAAATTATATTATTCTTTTATATATAAAATAAATCTATATTCAATTATTTGCAGGAATATTTAAATTTTAAAATATGCTGTCATTTAATGAATTGGAATTATAAACATGAATAAGATTAGAAAGAATTTTATAAGTTATTTTTTTATACATTTGATTTATTTTTGGTTTTTTTAAAAAATAATATCTGATTTTTTCTTTTTCTTTTTTTGTTTTTTTTAATTAAAAATTATTCCTTGTCCATTTTTAAATGTTAGTAGTTATTAAAACTCAAGGTAATAAATTATACCTTTTAAAATTTTAAGTATCTTTAAAATATATAGTAAATTTTTTTATATGCATTATGAATTTTTTTAAGATGATTTGATGTATATTAAAAAGATAATTATGACTTAGAAAGCTTTTATAGTATGTCAATTTGCCTAATTTTTATTAAATCCTATATTTAAAAATAAAAAAACTTGATATTTAAATTAAAATTTAAAGTATAAAAACTAAATTAAATTTATATTTATATGATTTAAATAATTTTTAAAATAAAGAACTATGTTGTTAGCTTGAATATTAATATTGATGTTACTTTGAGTTTGATTGTAAATCTAAGCTATATTTGTAAGAAAATATTTTTAATAAAGACTTAATCTTATATAAATTCTAAATCTTCTTTGAAAAAAAAAAAAAAAAAAAAAAAAAAAAACTCAATTTTTTAATGATTTATTTTATGTACATATATGTACTATTGTTGAATAATTAGACACAAAGTCAGACAAGTTTTAAAAAATAAATATACAATAAAATCATTTTATTGATTTTTAATCAAATATACATCTAATTTTAGTTCTTTCAAGCTAAGCTTTTTTGTTGTAAACTTTTTGAAGAATGTTCATAAGATATTTTAAATGCCTTCCAAATTGAATGTACATCTACTAGTTACAATTGTCACATCTCTCTTGGAACCTCTAAAGGGCAATTTAAAATTGCAAAAATATCTACCATGTTCTATTCATATCAAGTAGACAAATATATATGACATAACTAAAACAATTTCTACCTTAAATTAAAATTTGTCTATAGAAGTAAAACTAACTACCATTTATTTATTTTTTATTTTATTTTACTTTTTTTGCATTCTAATAGATCATCTTTCATTAAATATATTTTATATCAAACTAATTTAAGCATAACTTAAATTATTAAAATTTATTAGTTTTATAAATATATATATTATATTTATTTTGGTATCTATCTTTTCTAATACATCTCACCATCAACAATGATATCATAAATATAATCATGTTTATCATCTATGTACTTTATTTTAGAATAATATACTAGATTCTTTATTAGATTTACTCTACTTCCACTATGACAATGTAATAAAATTTTAATGTTTATTTCTAATGTCTACCATGAATCTTCTTACTTTATTTCTAGTATGTAAGATAATTAGTCTAGTACATACTATTGTGTATATGAAGCTGCCTATTACATTTACATATAGAATACTAAACATACACACTCTTTCATCCTTTGTATTAGTACATTGTGTTAAAAGTAATCTGAAATAAGATGTTAGAAAAATATTTAATAACTTTTCTTATTTTATGCCAAAGCTTATAAATATTTTTTTATTATATTTCTTTTATGATATCTATAATCTTTGTTTTTAAAATCTCTACAAATATCAATATTTATAACTACCTTAATAGGTTCTAGATGTATTATATCAAATTCTCTATTCAAATATATCTTAATGTATTGGTATAAGATTATTTTTAAACTACAACCAATATGACATCAACATATAATAAAAATATAAGATAGTCATTCAAGCTAATATTTTTTAGTTGTTTTAAATATATACAACAATTATATTTATTATAAGTATATTTTTATTTTTTTTATAAAAACATTAAATTACTTATACCATTACTTGGGTCTTCTTTTCAATGTATATAGTAATATTTCTAACCTACATACTAGATTCTCCTTTCTAAGTGTTTTAAAGCTTTTAGTTTAATGTATATAGAACTCTTCTTCTATTTTTTTATATGTAAAATAATGATAATATGTAATTTTTCTAATTTAAAATTATTTTGAATAACTATAATTAAGAATATATAAATGGAAATAATATTTATTCTAAGAAAGAATAATTTATTAAAACCAATATTTTCTTTATAAACATATCTTTTTGTCACCATTTTGATTATGTATCTTATTCAATATGTTTTAAAATATATATATTTATTTATTTATTTAATTTTTTTCACATCGACTTATAATCAATTTCTTTCTTCTTTCAAGTAATTCCATTAGATTCTATTTTTGATTCTTATAAAGAGATCTAATCTCTTTAATTATTATTTTAATCTAATTATATTAGTTTTTTAAAATTTTTCACAAGTTTTAAAATATAAAAGGTTGATTATTTTTTATAATTTGAAAAATACTATTATACCTAAATAACTAAATGTATTAAGAATTTTGATCTTTCTTTGTATCTTGTATAAGTTTTGTATTTTATTTATCTTTATCATCAACTATCTCAAGTGTATTGGAATTTGAAATCTTTTAAAATTATATAAAGATTTGTAGATAGAAACTTTTATTTTAAGAATACTATCTATAAATTTATTTTTCTATTTTTTATATAGATTATTATCTTTTAATATAAAATTTTCATTAAAATTTATATTTCTATTGACAATAACTTAACAAGGACTATAATTCTAAAATCCAGCTTTGATCTTTTTTCTTTGTTGAATATGAGTATAAAGTAGGTATATAAAAATTTTAAATCTAAAGTAACTTATATGTCTACCATGCTACATCTATTTTGGAGTCTTGCATTTAATAGCAATAGATGGAGAAATATTTATTATAAAAAATAAAAATATTAATAATTTTAGTTTAAAATCTTTTTTTTATCCAATATTCATAACCATACTTTGTGCTTTTTCTACCAATTTTTTATTTAAACTTTTTACTTTTCTATTCTCTTAAAGAGTATTTAAAGTAATAAAATAATGAATAATTTTTTTATCTTTTTAAAATTAATTAATTTTTATATATTTAAATTTTCTTCTATTTTCAAATTTTAAATATTTATTCTTTATTTTAAAAAATTCTTCTCATTTATTATTTTTATTCATTAAAGATATTAAATATCTCAAAATTTTGCTTTATTATATACACATACACCTTCCTTGAGTAATCATCTACAATATAAATAAGATATATAGCTCCAACTTTTGAAGCAATTAATGTACGTCTTTATATATTTAAATATATATAGTCTAATTTACCTTCAAAATAATAAACAACAACATTAAAACTTTGTGGTATTTTTTACATATACAATGATTACAAAATTTTATTTTACAAGAATATATTTATTTTAAAAATTAATATTTGTATAATTTTAGAAGACCTTAGTCATTTATGTGATCTAATTGTGCATACCACAATTGAGTAATATCTTCTAAATTTTCTTTTTGAGTTAATACAACACTATCTTTCTTTATGACAATGTCTCAAATAAACTTTTACTAGTTTCTAATCCTCTTACTCTTTATTAGTGCATAAGCTTCTAGATTCTTTTCTTGTACTACTTAATTGCAACCAACCAAATCTAGAATATGTATATAAATCAAGTTCTTCCATGATTTAAGGACACATAAAAATTAATTACTTTTTTATAGTTTCAATAAGTATTTTAATAAACTATGCCAACTTCTACAATCTTACATGTAATGTTATTCTCTATCAATATAATTCTTTTTTATATAAAATATAAGTGTGAAACCAATTATTTTATTTATATATGTGATATAAGCAACTAAAATCAAAGATCCATATATTCCAAAATTTATCACTTCATGTAGTTAGAATAAAGATATTTCTAAGCCTTTATTTGAGTTAACAATCTTTATATAATTAAATAATTGAGCTCTATCTTTGTTTTTATTTATTTATTTACTTCTGCAATTTTTAAAAAAATTTCAATTTTCCACATTTATAGCACTTTATCTTCTATTGTGTTATTTTTTTTATTATTTTATTATTATTATTATTATTATTATTATTATTATATCTCTTAAAAATAATGCTTTAGAATGTAAAGCATTATTTTTTTTTTCTTTTTTTATCTTATTACAGAAGAGAGCAACAATGACCTCTTCTAACTCTATTGTAATCTTTTTGTATAACAAAGTCATAATCATATACTTAATTAATAGAAGCAATAAAATTAATAGCAACAAAATTTTACTTTCATCTTCTAATTTGAGATAAATATTTGCCAACTTATAGAGTATCTTATTAGAAAGATTCAATTTATTTAATACGTTGGTACTTTTTTTAATATAAAAAATATATAATTGGTATTTAAAATATAATAGATTTGTAAATAAAATTATTATGTTTAAGCTTTCTAATATTTTCTATAACTTCAATGCTTAATTCTTGTTTATAATAGTATACAACACTTTATTTTTAAGACTCAATTGAAGTATTCTTATTAATTTCAGGCTTATCTTTTTAAAAACCTTGTCTACATGATTCTTTTCCAACAAAATTTGTGCAATCCTTATTGCACAAGGACATATTTACTTTCAATTTCCACAACTTAAATTTTTTCTTCTCATCAAATATTTCCATCTTAAATTTTGCATTTAAATCTATAGTAATTTTTTTTAATAAAAAATAAAAAATGAAATATTAATAATAATAATAAAAATAAATTATAATGGCATAATATAATAAAAATTGGTTTAGAATATAGAATAAATATACAATTTTATAAAAAAATTAGAGCCTATTTAGTCTTTTTAAATATTGCTACTTGTCTTGAAATATTTTCTTGACAAACCAAAGTTGATTATTTTTAAAAATTTAAAGATATAACAAGTTTACAAAAAAATCACTTGTGCATTTATTTTTTTTAAATTACAATTTTTTTTCTTAATTTTTAGAATTAACACCAACTCTTTCTAGTTTATCAATTTAATCTGGATTTAAAATAATGTATTAGAAGTTTAATATTTTAGAAAATTAAGTATATGCTACATTGATTGGACTTAGAATTAATAAAAATTTTATATAATTTTTTATTATTAATACACTATAATATATAATATTATATATTATTGAGATTTAATATAATATATAATATTAAAATAAAAAATAGAAAAGAATTTATAAACATGGTAGAGATTTAATATAATAATTTAGCCAATATAATTTAAGCAGATTCAAATAAAACATGAGTAGCTGATATTTTAAATTTATTTGGAAGAAAAAAAATATGGTAGATAAATGTTGACTTTATTCTGTAGATTTATTAAAAACTAATTTTTACAAAATGTATATCATGGATTTTCTTTTCTATTTAATCTTATTACATGTTTTTAGATATCACAAGATAGATGTTGTATGTTAGAAGAAGAAATGGTCTAGCAAAGAATGTATTATTAAATTTAAAATAAAATAAAAATAAGGTTTTATTATTTTAAGTCAACATAAAACTTTAACCTTCAAAACATACAAAATAAAAACTTAATGGTATTAATATCCTATTATAATAGCCTCTCTATTGCTCAAATTTCATGTAGCCTAAGAATTTCTGCTTGAAATAAAATTTCAACAAATTCCTAAAATTTATTTTATTATTCATGTCAAACATATTGAAGGTTTTCAGTTTTAAAAGTCAAGAATTGGACCCATGAAGTAGGTAGGGTTCTAGCACTTGGATCATGCAAGGGAAGAAAAGCCCATCCTTAAGGAACCACCACCATCTCCTTGTTTGTAAATCCTGCTCCCTCCCTCCTTCTCTCCCTCCACACTGCCCTTGGTTAAGTTGCAATGAAATGGAAATGAGTTTGGAGGGGTATTGAATCAATACAGATTGACAAACCAACCTCTCTTTTTCTCACTCAAAAGAACTGAAGCTGCATCCTGTTCTGTGCATGGGTGGGCTCTCTCTCTCTCTCTCTCTCTCTCTCAGTTCTGAGTGTGTCTGTACAAGGCCCCATTGTCACTTCTCCTGGTGACTGCACTGGACTGTACACTTATATAGACAGGTGAACAGATTGATGGATAACTTGCAATGCTCCCCTGCTCTGCAATGCAGCAGGTAGCTGGGGGAGCCTCTCACCACTGCTGCTGCAATGCTGCAACTGTCAGATTGACTTGCTCTGCTAGACTCGACTACCTTCCCTTCCCTTCCCTTCCTCGCCCACCTCTTCACTGGATCCTGTGTCTGGGTCTGTGACTCCCTCCCTCTCTCTCTCTCCAGCTTCAGTGGTGTAGCGTGTGCATCACCACTGCTGTGTCTGTGCTCCCCCACATGGCACCCTGATCTAGGTAGTAAAGGTAACAAAATAATGACTACAGCCACCAGTTCCTCTTAGGCACCATAACACATCCCCTTTGAATCTAGGACATTGCCCAATTGTACCTGGTGTGTATGTGTGTGTATGTATGACTGGTGTTCTGTGCACTCTCCCCTACACTCTGCAGTTCCAATGCCTTCTTTCAGGTGCATGGGTGTACATCCTCTTGCAGTTCCAAAACCTGAAGCCAACCATTAACTAACTAATGCAGGCTACCTTACCCCCTTTTTGTTCCTTCAACTTTATCTCCCCCCCCCAGCTTTGTTCTTTGGATCTTAGTAAGCCTTCCAATCTACTGTAAAGCTTACCAACAAGTCAAAGAATGATCTGCATTTTAATTATTATTTTTTTTTTTTGAAAATGATAAAATGAGATGTGACAGATGTGACAGTACACTGCTGTGGATTGTCTAGCCACACACTAAACTTGACTTGCCTTTTTCTTTTGAGGAATTTATTTTTTTATAATTTTAGAACCTGGGACATAAAATACTTAGTCCCAAAAATTGAATTCTATCACTTGTATATATCTAGTTATGTAAATAGAAATTTATTAAAAGCATAAGTTAATAACATGTTTACTAATGATTTATGTACCTGACAAATCCAATGAATGTGTCAATTTTTAAAAATTCATTGCATAATAATTTTGAAATCAAATTATTCATTCCACAAAATTTAAACATGCACAATCTGAAAAGATGACTATTTTTGTAGAAAACAATTTATTGTGAAAAAACATACATTATGTTGTAAAAAGCACTTACATAAAGTTTTAAAATAAAAATAATAAAATAAAGAGTACTTACCCAAATACCTATGTCTCAATTTATTTATTTTTTCTCCAAAGTATCCACCTATACCTGTTTTTAGAAAATAGAAAGCCAGTGATATAAGATAAAAAATCAAGATTTTGTAAAAAAATATGTTTCTTGTATTCTTCTATTTTGCAGCCTAAGTTGCAATAAATTTATTTAAACTCTTAATACCATTTAGTGTCTTTGACTGATGAGATTTTATTAAACCATCTATGATCTAAATTAACATTAAAAAAAATTCATTTGAATAGAGAATGTCAATATTTTCCAAATTAAAAATATATATATATATATATATATATTTGAAGTATTACCATTCAAAACTTTCATGCAATAACTAGCCTCATTTAGCGTATTTATAATAACTTAGTCTTGTTCCAGTAACTTTTTTCAGCACTAACTTGAAATTTTCAATCTATATAGCTTATTAGTTAGATCCATTTTAATTAACAATATAGCACTTACAAAGATAATATAATACATTAATATAAAATTTTCAATATTTAAAAAAAAAAAAACAAAAAAAAACAAACAAACACTATGAATATATCAAATTTGAGAAATAAGTAAAAATTAAAATTTTAATTAAAAAATTATCAGTTCAATAAAATTTGCAAAAATTAGAAAAGGAAACAAAAGATGTTAAATGTAAAAATTATATTTTAAAAGTATATATATATATATATATATATATATATATTTAAATAAATTTTTTATATATTAAAAATATTGCATCTTAATATGGTACATCTTAAAAATTTTATTTTAAAACTTTAAGATTGAATTATTCGAATTTACAAAAAAAAAAAAAAACATATGTTACTATTTGTACACAACATTCTTTTCTTTTGGTACAAAATAAAAATATAAAAATATGGAATTTAACAAGTTATATTTTATTTAAAGACAATGTGTGATATTGAATACAAATTGTAACAAACACATGATTTAGCCTGCTTAGCAATGATTTAAGATACAATTAACACAAAATATTTGAAATTTTTATATTTAATTAATCTATAATTAAATTATAAATATCTTCTAAATAAATATATTATTATTAGAATAAATATATGATATAAAAGAATTCTTCAATTTAAATTTTATTATTTGATATTGGCTATAAAAGTTTTTATTGAATAAAAAGAAATAAGATGAAGTTTGTAATAATATCCATTTGTATCCATTTGTAATAATATTGCATCTAATACAAAATATGATGGGTTTTTTTAAACTAGATTTATCAAAGCTAGGCAATATAAGATAAGAATTATAATAAATGCTTATGAAAATCTTTAATGAATGCTTTTGTATCTCCAATCTACTTTAATTTTTTTTAATAAACTAATTTTGTAAATAAATAAATAAATAAATAACTAACTAATATTTTATTTTATTTTATTTGATATCCAATAGTAGTTAACAAGTTCTAAGAATCATTAGATATCCTATGCAATTGTAGAGATTGTATAATCTATGATAGTTATATATATGACAAGCAAAAAAAATTTTTTTTTGTGGCTTCCATAAATGTTCTTGTTCCAAAAAATTGAAGTTTGATTTTTTAAGCATAAAAGAGAATTTTTAATTTAGAATATTTTTATAGAAACTAAGAAAAAATTAGAAACTATATAATAACTAATGTATTTTAAAATCATATTTTTTTTAATTATAATGAATTTAAAATGATAAGATTTTTAAAAAATTAAATGATATTAAATATTATTATTTTTATGATTTTGGACTATTACTTTTATTAATACAATAGAATGGATGAAAATTCTAAAATATAAGTATTATCTATTTATAACTTCTATATACATAAGTTTATCTTCTTTTACAAAAAATAGCTTATAATACTAAACAAATCTCTTTTTAAGAAAACAAGCAAAGATTTTGGAATCTAATAAAGTAGAGGTTAATACTATATAGTTATTATATCTTTAAAAAAATTATTATAATATAAAGAAAAATTTACATGATAATATAAGACCTTTATAAAATAATATTAAATAAGAATCTAATTGCATAGTTTTTTATTATATACAAACTTATTTTCTAATATATTATCTTCTTTTTTAATTGTACTCCTTGTTTTGTAGTTTTACCACTCCTTATGACAATATTAGACAATATATTGAAGCTTTTCACAATATAAATACAAACTTTTTTTACTAATATTGATTTTTTTTAATATTGTAAGAGCCTTAAATCATATAGTATTATTGTGTATTGTCTACTTCTAATTGTATGTTTTAAAGGCTATGGTTGTTGCTAAAAAATTATAAAAAAATTAAACTACATATTTATAATATTACAAAGAAAATTTAGAGTATTTGTTATTATTCTTTGCAGCAAATTCAATTGCTTTATTTACTATTAAAAGATCACACAAATATAATAGTAATTTCTTTATATTATTTTATAATCTATAATTAAAAAATTAAAAAAATCTAATTAATAAGTGCAACATGATTCTACTTGATATCAATTGCTAGATGTTAAAATTTTAATGCATACATAAATACAAAATAATTTTTGCTATAGAATCTAAATATTTAATATTAGATCTTGTTGCTCCAAATTGATAAAAATTAGAATAGAGATGATTTACTAAATAATTTTATAATAACTTTAACTTAAGATACTTGGATTAGATAATTGTGTAGTTGGAGCTTAATAAAAAGTTGCACTTGATTAATAAATCTACAAAACTTAGACACATTTATATCATTATTTTTGGAAGCACAACTCTTGGTTTTCCAATAGATAGAATTGTAATTCTACAATAATTTGGAATAAGAGTAGTCACTTGAGCTAGTATTTTTATATATTCTTTGTTAGTAGTTTTTTTATATAAATTGTAGTAGTAAAAATACTTGATATATTACAAATATTATTTTATATATTTTTATTATAATTATCTTTTTTTTACTAATTTTTTAGTAGATGAAAGAATTATAAAATATTAAAAGATTCTATAAAAAAAAAATATGAGTAGAAAAAAATATAATAAAATTAATATTAAAAAAATGATCTAAAAGAAGATGATCTATAATATCTAAACCACTTCAATATATTTTTTTAAAAAGAGATAATTTATTCTTTATTAAGAAATCTTAAGCTTTAATATTACAAATGTTAGTATTGTCAAGCTTTTAAAAATATGAATCTAAATGAACTTATAAAAAGACCATATATTTATATACGTCTAAGAACAAAAAAAAACCAAGAAAATATATATTATAAAGTAAGAGGATACTATAATGGCTATTTCTAAATACAAACAAACTAAAAAGTCTTTAATCAAAAAAAGAATATAAGAAAGATATTGATAGAACTAAAGATGACATAAATCTTGCATCTATACATACTAGTTAGTAAAAAGACCTTGTAAAAACTTCTCAAGAATCACAAGGCTATTAACCCAAGTTTCTAAGTTGTAAGACATTCTATAACTGCTTCTTAGCTATAATAACTTTTTGAAGAAATTATTGGAACTGCATAGTGCATCTATAAATGTGATTTGTGTCTAAAAAGTTTATTTCTTAAAAAAGAGTAAATTGCAAGTTGATTTTTTAGATTATTGTATGTATAGTTATGAACTTTAAAGCTAAATTTTAGCAAGATATAAAACAATTAACAGTTCATTTAAGTGAAATATTAATCAATGTAATATTCTTATTTATATTTATAGCTTAAAATTTTAAAAATCGTGATCAGTATCTAATGTCCTATTAAAATTTGTTGTATTGTTGAATTAATTATATTATAATATTTATCAAATGGGATTCATTCAAATTAAATAAAACCTCTAAGGATTATCTTATTGAATAATCTGTAGACTTGAAATTCTTTAAAACATGTGCTTTTATCAATGCTCTTCAAAAAATTAGTAACTATTAATTTACAACTTTAAGTTTAAAACATAAATCATATAATAATATTCTTTATATTAGAAAAAAAATTCACAATTAGATTTTTCTAGTTTAACTGTGATATATATATTCTTTCTATGCTATCACATTATTTTTAATATATTTATAGTTTTTGATGTAATCAAAATCATATAGTAAAAGGAATTGTCTTGGTTATAATTTCCACAGTCATAGTTTATATTTTTCAATTTTTTATACATAATTATAATTTTATAAGTTTTTAAAATATTTTTACAATATTTCATTTTGGAGCAGTACAAATAATAATGGTTTATTGAGATCTACCACAGTAAAAGCAAAGAATATATGTAATTTTCCTTTATCAGCTTCACCTTTGATGTTTCACAATTAAAGCTGTACAATGCAACCAACAACAACAGATTAATCTTTTAATGTGTATGAATATAAATTTGTGTCATGCCTTCACTTTAATCTAGAGGTAAAGTTGGCTGACTTAATTCATATTACATCAGTTGGCATACATTTACAAAAGTTTTATGTTTATTTTTATTTCAGGCTGAAATATCTTCACTTCATTACATCATGACACTAAAAATAAAAAAAAACAAATTATTGCATTTAGACAAACTACCACTTAAAATAGTAAAAAATTAAAACTAGAGTACTCTTCCTTATTTTTCTTAAAATCTTGCATATCCGTTGTTGATTTCATTCTAATTACTGTTTTGTGCTTGTTGGCTTGTAACGATTGAATAAGACAGTGTTCTATTAATTTAACAAATTTGGTGTGTCGATTTATTATATTAGCTAACTTAAAGGATGCTTTTATCTAATTATTAAAAACTAAGTTACTATTTTTACTATTAAGGTAAAAATTATGATTAAGTAAAATCCTTCTGTAGTGTTACATAATATTTCATTAATTTTATGAAGTAAGAATATGTGGTTTTTACAAAACAAAATTGAAATTTATGATGAAAAATATATAATAGAGTTATTTAATTTTTGGAGTTGTCTATTTAATCTTAATGATTATCATCATCATTTTAAAATAATAATACAACTGCTAATTATTTTTTATTTTTAAAGAAACACAACACTACAAAATTCAATCCAAAATCAAAAATCATTATTTTAACTTTACAATAGTTATTATTTTATTATAAAATTTCAAAGACAAACCATATATATATATATATATATATATATACTTTAATTAGATATATATTTTTTATTTTTCAAGATTGTGAATTTTATAAAATTTTCTTTAAAGATTATAATATAAGGTCTATACTTTTTTATAAAGAAAGAAATAAATTTAAAAACCAAAACAATCATTGGTCCAAAAAAGTCATAATAAGCATTCTAAAACATAAAATAAATAATTTAGATAAGCTTCTATTCTTTAAAAATCTAAATTTATAATACCTATCTTTTTTTTTAAAAAGAAAATTTATTGAATATTGAGCTTAAATCACATAATATTATAATATAATTGAATTTTTAAAATATAATATTTATGATTTAATTTAAAAATTGATTTAATTTTTAAAATTAAAATTAAAGAAAGTTAGGATTAATTTTTAAATATACAAATCTAATATATTAAATTTATTATAACTTTAAAAATATAAAATAAAAATATACTTTTTAATTTAATATTATCAAATTATCAAAGATATACTATAATTTTTATATTTATAAATAAATATATTTATAAAATAGACTAAATAGTCTTAGCAAGACACAACTAAATTTGAATACATTACCCTAATTAAACACTTATTAGTTTAATACAAAAGAATTTATAAATTATAGTTTAACAAGATTAGAAGAGAAATTGGTAAAAATAAGGATAGTATCAATCTTATTTTTATATACACTATTTAAAATAATCTTGTAATTTACATCCTTGGTGCCTTGCTACCTAAATTATAAGAACAAACTTTCTAAAAATCATTTTGACAAAAAATTCAATCAATATTTTGAAAGAAGTTTTATAATTAAGTATTTTGAAAAGACTTGATATCTATTTTTCTTACTAAAAAAATTCTAAGATTTTTTTAGGATACTCTGAAGAAAATACTATATATATATATATATATATACACATACACATATAGATATAATGCAAATTTTTTAGATTGTTTATTACTATATGTGTATATATTAAAAAATTCTCTTCTATTAAGTGTACATTCAAAAGTAAAACACATCAATGCTTGTATGGCATTTTAAAATTTTAAATTTTAAAAATATATTGATATTTAAAAATATAATAAATATGCACACCTATTTGAATAAATGGGATAATTTATAATTTTTAGTTTTATACAAGGTTGAATTTATTTTTAATACTACTACATCAATGAGTTGATTATTTAATGTTTAAGCTTGTTGTTTTGAAGAGGCATAAAAATATTGTGAAGCTACCAAAGACTATAATGTTCAAAACCATGCCAAGAAGGATTTACACAACACCATTGTAAGAAAAGCAAGACCACAAACAAGCCTTATTGTTGATCTATTTTAAAAGCATTGCTAGAGGTAATCAAGATAAAATCACATTGTTGGGCAAGTGCAAGACTATTTTAACACTTGAAAGGTTTTTTATTTTTAAAATTTTTTTTTGTATGTGTTAAAAAAGTTTTTATGTAAAAATTATGTGGTTATAAAAGTACATGAGAATAGTTATAAATTGATTGTACATTTATTGTAAACAATTGATTATAAATTGATTATTTTAAAAAAGTACCAATAGAATTTAACATGATTCCAAATGAGCTTCAAATCCATGTGTAGTAAAACAAATGTGTCTGTCATAACTTGTGACTAAGAGGTACGACCATTAAAATGGATGGAATTGAGAAGATGAAGAAAAGCAAGGCACAGTGTTACGGTGGAGCTGTGTGTGTGTTTTAAAGCGGGATGCTGGCGATAGGCCTCAAGCTTATCTGTGGTGTTTCACACACATCATGCAAAGGAGGAGGAGAGGTGTCTCTCTCTCTTTCTCTCTTTCTGGTAGCTTGCATCATTGTTGCCAATGCCTGACTGAGTCTGAGCTCGAATGCCTTTCATTGCTGTTAAAGGCTTGGACAGAGCTGCATGGTCTGGAGCAGGTTGGGAAGTACTGTAAGGAGAATTTTGATTGACCTGAACAAGAGAAGGTTCAGGTACTGAGTCACCGAATTGGGCTCCAGTGTGTGCAGGAAATGCCACAGCCTGCGGAGGATCCGTGCGAGTGTGTTGGATAAAAGTAAAAAGGAGAGGACTTCTGCCTACCTCTGTCAAGGTCAGGACGGATACGAAGTCTGTCCAGGTGTTGCGATCATGACGAGAGGTAGTAGTTCGGTGGGTTGGACAGGGCCAAGCCCTGTGATCCAAGTCCTGGCGATGGCCCCGAGCAGGGCTTCGTCTCCTCCGGCAATGATGTACAAGATAATTGTTGTGCAAGCTAGCCCCAGTGCCCAACGCATTCTCTCTGTAATTCGCTGCCGAGTATGATGCCCAGATGCTGAGTTTCCTTGACGAAGTCATGGCAGAGTGTCGCGACTGGTGCAGAGGGGTTTGTGCAACAGGAGCTCGATTCTTGTCACAAGATCATCGCTGGCGAAGATGTTGTCTTTCTCGCTCAATAATGTACTTCATCAGAGAACTCAGTGAGTACAGATCAGTACACACAACTTAACGTCCATTACTTTCCTGAAGGATCGAGTTCCAAGCAACGATTATTCCATTTCCTTGCACCTAACGGCGCTGATGAATAAGCTCGCCCGTGCTTACTCGACCCTGACAGCTGGTTTGCTTGCCAAAGCAAATGCACCCTTCTGATTGTGGCACATAACTCCCACAGAGCATACAGGTAGAGACAGAGCTTCTGGAAGGGCTGGACCTCGCAGGTCGTGCAGTTGCCGACTCAGAGACCCCCCTGTCACCTAAGATCAGCGGAGTTGATCCGCGCTGAGGAATCTGGACGGCCTCAGAAATACCTGCTCCCATGCACACATGCCCCGATTATTTCAATACTTCCACATAAAGCCTACGCTTCGTAATCTTGGTTAGCAAAAGGTCACGTCGCCTCGGCCCCACAGTCTGCTGCAGGAACCTACTTTAAAACAGGATCGATTCCGACGGAGTTTCCACGCTGTAAAATAAATATCCAGTAGCCAGCCTTGAGTGATCGGTGCAGCTGAGCAGACACGCTCTGGTAACTCTCGAGTGCCCACTACAGCCACTTTTGATTGTCAGCCAAAAGTGAGGATGAGTATTTACCGTCCAGGAGAGGCAGGTATGCACCAATTGGAATACGGGACCCTCCAGCTATACTATCGGGAATGTACACCGGTATATAAATGTTGAGAGGTTGAACGTTTGCAGTGCTGAAATAATCGGAAGCCTAGCATGTGCGTCTCTGCCTACTCCAATCATGGAGTCCGAACTGGAGAGTCTATGATTGGACTGCTTGAGCGGACTGATAAGGTGATAAACTGACAAATGTCCATGTTGCAGGGCATTTGTCATGAAAATGATTGAATGTTCCACACTCAAGTAAGCTTGCAAGGTGCTGCAGTCAGGCAGCACCTCTGCTCAATTCGGCTGGTGGTCGAGGTGGGCGGCATTGTCATTCTGTCCCTGCAGTAATTCCTTGAGTGGAAACGCCTCGGCGTATATTTTAATTGAATGAGTGTTTCTTGTGTTTTCTTTTTTCTTTCCCCTCATTATCTCTCTATTCATATCTGGACTGAGTGTGTCTGTCTGTAATTTGGGTTGGGTAAGGAAGATGAGGATGAGGGGCGGTGGGTATGGGCCAGGGGAGGCATGTGCACTAGCCTGTCTCACTCCAATCATGGAGTCCCCAGTAGGGTCCGTGCGATGGCCGAGCTGTACTGCACGGATGGTAGAGAAGAGGGCACACCTCCTCTCAACGTAGGGAAGAAATCATGGCCTTCCTGAAGCATTGTACTTCCCTTTGTAATCCTTGCCGGCATGTTTCCCTTACTCCACCTTCCGCTCTGTCATATCCAATTCGCGAGTCGTTGCTGGTGAAATCCCCATCATACAGAACGGCAGAATTTATGGCCTGCTTCCCGACAAGCTTACGGGAAGCATTCTAAATCAGACAGAGCAATCGGCTCTGAAACACGAAACAAAACAGAACAAAATCGCTGGAATAAACAGCATGAAAAGAAAGATGAATCTCTGCAGTGGATACGTCGAAAAAGTTTAAGCTTTTTGCGCGAGTCCATCCTTCACTCACTCTCCCTTGGATTATTCTCTAATTCCATGACCAATCGAAAATTTTGAATAGAAAAAACATCTTTCCACATTAATATTCAAATCTAAGGATTTCCTCATCGTTTCCCCCGCACGGTGATAGCTGGAGTCGAAAGCAACGGGGATCCAAAGCAACAGCGACAGGCTTGGACGTGGTGGTCTAGACTTCCACTATATCTAGAGAACAATCCAAGGCATCAATCAATACATTCAACATCCAATGCAACCAATCAGTAAGTTATACCTACACGTATTTTGCAGATTGGAAAATCAGTCAGAATATTTTATCAAAATGATTGATATGAACTTTTGGAAAAAATGTGTGAGTGAGTGCCACAAATTCGTTCTCGCTCACTACAGTGCCGAACTAAACGACCATACCCACAAAATTAAAAAACGGTAATCTGGGGAAATTTGGAAGCATTCAAGAGTATGACAGCACCGTTGCGTGCTCAAAAATCTGCTATTTCGGAAGTAAATGCTGGTGACGCTACCAGCTCAGGAGCATGCAAACGCTTTCAAAAATCCAATTTAAGGGTCAAGGGTCAACCCATTCTGTCATTTGTAGACATGTCGCTGATTCTTGCAGGGGATACCTTCTGAAGAGAGTTGACACATTCAGTCTAACCTAAACGATAAAAATATGTCCTTGAAAAGGCGACTCCTTGGATGAGATCAATTGGTCCAAAGAGTCTACTTCCCTAATATAGATAGCGTCCATGCGACGAGGGTAACAGTACTTCTATTTTACCCAACGCGCCTTTAAACATCATTATTCCGATTACTAATATATTGTCACATTTACCGTCTGGGGTACCAGAGACGTGCTGCTGGCTCCCAGTTCCGTTGCCGTCCCTCGGTACGCCATGCCGGACGAACAGACGTGCGATTCATGCTATTAACATCCTCCCCGGGGGCCGTCACTCACATGCTGTCTCTTTTAGGCAGGGATGCAGCCGTGTTCAGGCACTTTCATCAGTCGGGATACAGCCACTTCGACTTACTGATCACTCCTGATGGAACTCATTACTGCATGGCTATATAGCCCCTGACAGTGTGTCAATCAGGGTAGGCTCCATCCAACAACGTGAGCAAATGCGTGAACATCGCCACGGAATTCCGGAAATGAAACAAAACGATGAATTGCTGGTTGTTAACTCTCTCTCTCTCGCTCTTTCTCTCTTTCTCCCCCTCCCTGGATCTTACAACTTGCATCCACACAAGCTTAACATGAATCAACATCGCAACTAGTCCTGAGCTCGGATTCTCTCGCACAGCCGACTACCCACCGTGCTTTCTTTAGCAGCGTCCTGATTTGGACTTTAGGGGGATACAAGGCTGGAATTCCGAAGGGAATAACTGGACCCCCTCTCCTCGTCTTCCTCCCCCACCCCCCGTCCACGCCATTAGCTGCGGAATCCGTTGACCCTTCACCGCACGCTTAACCAGAAAAAACAATATAATACACTGCGACACCGTCATCGCTCATTCATTACCAACTCCGCTTTCAGCCTTTCAAGGCCATGCGATATGTGATACTGTATACCAGCACACGCACACGCACACGCATAATAATACATTTATATTTTAATTTTTAATTTTTATATATTATTATTATGTGGTTGCTCAAGTACTGCCCCCTTTTTAGGATCAGGTTTTCCCACTCCTGAGTGGAATTTAAAATTTAACGAATAAGAAACGATGATAACGTTTTTCAGAAAAATGATTTTTTTAAAACAGGATATTATAAAATAAAATAGATAGAAGCCCATGCGAAACTTGATTTTGGCAAAATCTGGTCCACGTTAGTTCATGGTGATAGTAAAATCATATTAGTTGACTTGAGCATACTATGTAGTGTGCTGCACAGAAGGGGCCGCTTACTACTAAAAGCTGTTTATTATTTAAATTTCCAGGAATCTGCTACATTCAGTGCTTTCCTTGTCCAATGTTCAAAATAGAACTACTGATTAATTTTCATGTCAAGAATCTTTTTTTTTCTTTTTTTTTTCTTTTTTTAAGGTTTTAAGTTGAGTTAATTGTTCAACACTAGTATTTTTTAAAACTTTATTCGAGTGCTCTGAAACTGGTCTTTGATTATTCAGTGTTTTTATTTTTATTTTTGTGTGTGTATATGACCTGTGAAAGTATATGTGTGAGTGCCAACAACACACACACACAGATATATATATATATATATATACACACACACACACACACAAACTTCTTCTTCTTCTTCTTTATCACAACTTTTATATATACACTTTTTTTTTCATTGTAACATTTGAATTTTTCTTATCAGAAGAAGACATAGAAATCAGGTTTATTAGGTCAATGTTAATTAATCTAAATAAATAAATCAAATCAATCATATTTGACCATAAATAATTGTTTTTTTATGATTGATTGTATATATATATATATATATATATATGAAGTATATGATTGTCATTATCATATGTATAAATTATTTCAAATATACATTTACAGGTTGTGTGCAAATATTTGAAATATAATTGAGGCATGCATTAAAACTCATGTCTCAATATGTGTGTGTGTTCATATATCTCTGTATAACTTTTATTAGCAGTAATACACATTATCAATTTACATAATTTTTAGGAAATTAAAATGACATGTACAATTTAGCACGTGTAATTAAAAATAATAATGGTAATAAAATGGCAATAAAAGCCCAACTAAGCATCAGACAAGGTTTTTATTTTTTATTTTTTTTGTGGACATAATCTACAATAACTACACTTTTGTGATTTGTAAGATATAAAAAATATTACATTGTTGATGAACATGTTGAAAATATTTGATCTTCTCAACTATACTCTAAATATTTTTGGTGATTTGGGACTGGAATATAATTTTCGTAATATAATACATCAATTACACTCTAATATTTCTGTACAAGCATATGCTCATGAATCAGCACGTTTCACAGCTTTTTTGGCAAATTTATAGATATTTAAATCCACGTTTTGAAGAATTTAATTTTTAATTTGAAAAAGCAAAAAAACTCAACGCTAACACTGAGATATAAACAGCACTTACCACATATTTATGCATTTATTATTCATTAAAGAGAAATTCTTGTCATTAGAAAAGAGAGACACGTGTGCGCCATTGGTGTGGGATTTGCACGACGAAAGTGCGGAGCGACGGACGTTGGACGTTGGACGGAGGTTGGAAGGGAAGATACAGAGCCAAAGAGAAATGGAAACGAAACCCCAGCGGAGAGAAGAGGCACCTTCAGGGAGATGGCTCTCATCACCGATTACTGTTTTGCCCCTGCTGCTGCTACTGGTATGATGATGATGATGATGATTGAGGAACCTAGTGCCGGATTGTAGACAGAGATAGAAACTCCGCATGCCCAGCACCATGACTTTATGCCGGGAGCTGCTGCATGACATCCTAAATTGAGCGCCGTGTGATATTATATCATTCTTCCGACTTTTCCAATGAATATTCAATTAATGAGCACCGGTATACCGGCTAGTCTGCGAACCCCCTTTGACCCTGCAGGCATTAATCGCCAACAGGGACAGAGCGAGGACGAGAAAAAGCGGGAAGCGAGAGAACGGAAGGAAAGGGGATGGAAGGTGAAGGCGAGGAACGGAGGATTTTGGGAGGATCGAAGGGGAAGATATACAAGGGGTGAGCGAGCGAGAACATGGGGGTAGGAAGGGTGCAGCCACACATTGCACGAACACACGCACCTGGCGCATCAAAACCCCCTTCCATTCCTATTTGGAGGCAGCTATGTTTAGTGGAGGGGCGTAGATTACCGCTTTTGTGAGATCAACGCACAATCCGATCCCGATGCTGGGAGTGTCTTACGTCATTCTTCCGTCAGGGGCCACGGTGTCAGACAGAGACTGAGTGCGGAAGGCCTGCTTAGTCCAGCAAAGGAGCTTTCCCCCTCACCCCTGGTTTCCCTGACATCACATAATTTTTTTCTTTACAGCGTGGTTCTCGCCCACCCTCTGCTGCACTGACAGATTGAAGGGGGCCCTGTCGGTAGAGCATCGCAGCCGCTGGTCTCAGTCCATCTGGCGCCCACGTTCGCCCGATGATTTTAATTTTAATTTTGGCGGTTTATGTATTTTAAGTAAATGATGTGTACCATTTTCTGTAGCCCTTTCTCTTCTGGCTCCCGCTATCTGGCCTTCATTACACTGACTAATGTCATTCTGGTGAATTACTAGCCCCTTCACAGTCACTAGTCACATGCTCTCTGCATCGTACTGCTTTCTCTCTTTGCTGTATGCCAAGGGATTGACGCATTGTTTGTCCTCTGCAAATCAGTTGTCGGAAGCGGCTCAGCTTCGGAGTTGTTTTTTGAACTCGAACTTGCAATTCTGTGGATGAAGAGCTTTCTGTAGAACGGCTGGAATCTGAGGTTGTTTAGGTTGTGTGGCGTGTGGTGAAGTGCGTTGTAGCGGTGGGCATGCGGAGGGGATCGGACGATCTTGTGACGCGGTTGTGCTAGGGGGAAATCTCAGGTGGTGGATGTGCACCTTCAAGGGGGAGGTGGTAGGTGACGCCAGGATTACAACGTTGCCGCGGTCGAGTGCCATGTGCGGCAGATGAAGCGACCACAGGTAAAGTTGATTTCGCGGATAGAATGGCGCATGGTTTCTGTGCTCTGGGGATCGAGTTTCCTTAGATTGTCGCCAGTGTTGCGGTGGCTTTGAAGTTTTGACGATTGAGTTTGCGATTGTTCATAGTCTACCGTTTTTGGTGGTCAACGCTTTTCGTAACTTAGCTCCTACGCCGTGGTCCACAGGGTTAGTTCTAAGAGTAGAACCTTGCTTAAGCTTACAGCGAAAGCTTGTAATCTGTTTAGTTGCGCTCGGAGCGGTGTTCCACTTAGACGTCTCTAAGATCCAGCATTGAGGTGGAATCAGCTAATTGCAGGCCTTATAACATTTCTGCTATTGAGAAATTAATCTTGCTGGGTGAATACTCAGTCCAAAGTCATTTCAGTCAAACTGTCTGTAGAATAAGTAAACATTCTCTTTGCAGTGGTTTAGGATATTCCAAGAGATTGTCTTCTCACGCCTCTCTCTGGCTAGACTTCGAGACTGTCCGCTGCAACTCAATTCGCAGTTTCTAAGAGATATTAAGAACCAAAACAAGCAGCGGCTTGGCGCCACCGTTCGAAGTTAGCAGTCAGTTAGCTTGGTGGTAGTCGTTCTTGTGCAGCTATTTCATTTCGAATGGCGATGAGATTGATAACATAGTACGGTTAGCGTTGCCCTCTCATTCTGCGTTTGGGCTATGAGAGTATGATTCTGATTGCGATAAGAAGCTGCCGCGGCTCGACAGCCTTATTCCTAGTGTAACGAAGGGGAGTTAACGAATTATCAACTGGTAACATCGTCCGACTTCATGACACAGAAGCTGGAAACATCAGCTATTACTGCTTGGACTTGCTTTCCTGCTTATTACATTGGTTTTGCGGTGTCAACTGTAGTGCGAACACGTAGATCTAAGAGCCTCCAAATGCTGCTCCATTCGAAGAGCAACATGTGTTCTAAGTGCTTGAACTGTCTGTAAATTTTTACGTCTGCCTTCGGATGAGCTGGTTTAAGTCTTGCACAGCCTACAATATATGTTGTGGAAGTGATTTTGGGACGGAGCTGCATTCGTGGCACTCAAGGGTAGGTGGAACGTAAGATTACAAATTGATCTATAGATTCAGGAATCAAAATCTCTTATAGAACCTCTGCTAGTCCCTTAGTGCTGCTTATCGGTTTCTTCAGCCAAAAAAGTGAAAATTTAAGTTGGTGACTACCAACTTAAATTATTACAGCTTGCAGTAGAACTGATGCATACAAATAGTTCGACGGGAGATGTCTAGGTGGTGACATACTGAAATTTCTATTGTCACTTTCGATGTTTAAAAACGTAAGTGCCATGAATTGAAAGTTAGGTGTAAACTAGGATTATTCATCCTTTTTCACATTAGAAAGTTCTAAAATTATATGATCTACGATTGCGGCGTGTCGTCATACTACACTAGAAATATGGAAGAGTTAGCATGAACTCAGATACAATGCATGTAGTTTATCTCAATTATACACTTCCTGTCGTCTGTAATAAGTCTACACGTTTCTAATATTTCTGGCCTTTGTAAAAGGCAGAGGAGTTGGATCTGGACTACTTAATGATCAACTTGCGATTGTTCAATCTTCTGCTTCAAGGTAGGGGGATTGTCGGGGAGCACGTCATCGCAGTCAAAGACCACCATGTCCAGTAACCTTAGTTTTAAACTAATGCAAAGGGATGTGTCTGAATGCCAAGGTTAGTCTATAATCTCAAATATTCTGCTTTTTACAATTTGAAATGAATTTTAGAAGCAGGTTTTAACTATTTAAACTGCATATTCATCAGGATAGATCAATGAATTATCATATGATTCATGAAGTAGAGGGTAAGTCGGGGCGTTATATTTAGCAGATTTATTTCTTGCAGAGGAATTGTATGCTGCGTTTGAAAATGATTATCACTTCTGCAATAGGTGTGGTTTACAATACTGCAGCATCTCTAGTACAATGCTATGCGAGGTACTTACATTACAGTATAGGTGGAAAGTCATCACACGTCCACAATGTGGCATTAGAATATCCCGTTTAATGCTTTTAGCTGCTTCCAGGATGAGAAGGCGGTCGGTATGTGGTCCAAATCCGCGTCTCGCTTGTCCAGCGAGCCACATCATGGGCCTGATGTTACTTTGCGACTGAACAACTTCGATTCGGCAGCCTCTTCATCAGATAGTGATGTCTCCAGCTCTAAAATTACTGAAAGTCCAAGTGAAGCGGGAAAGGATGCTTCTCCTGTTGCAGTTGTAAGAAATATCTATCCTGCCTCTCCAGTTCCAGAGTTTCGTTTCGTCGAGGAGAAGACAGCTATGCTAGATATTGCAGAAACAGCAGCTGCCACTGCGTTCCGGGTTCATGGAGCTCCGAGATTTCTTCGCTACGGCGATCACGATATGAATCGATTACATGACTCAATGCATAACTCATCAGGCAAAGAAAATGAGAGTTATTTGAGGGTTGCTGTTGAGGAGCACCGTGCTTACCCCGCTTCCAACCTAAGCGATTTTGGAGAGAGGAGTCACCCCTTGAATCTCTTAGGTAAGATGGCCATCTGTATTAGCCCATCAAGGGATCCTATTGTTCAATTGCGAGCGAAAATTGGATCACGGTGTATGGTATCTAGCTTGTGATTGTAATAGGAGATACAGAATCAGATCATGTGTCGGGCGTCGTCCTTGACCAAATCCACGCACGCTTCAACAAATTCTTTGAACTGAATTTTTGATTGTACCAATGCAACAGGTTCTAGACTGGAGGCAGAGTATGCTCGTGGAGCAGACTTGAAGCAATGGCCGTCGGGATCTTGGGATGTCGGACGAAGGAGTGGATCTGGTGGTCTGGAACGAACACACAGGGGCCTCAGTGGCTTTCCAGGTTCGGGTACTTGGGATGTAGGACAAAGGGGTAGTTTAGAACGAACACATAGCGGTCCAAGCCTTTCAGGTTCTGGCGACTCGGATTATGGTGACGATCGTGTCCGGGAGCAAAGTAACAGCAAGTTGCCCTCTTCGCAATTCCGCGGTGTTGTACCCCAATCAAATGGACGATGGGGGGCTCAGATATATGAGAAACACCAACGCATCTGGTTGGGAACCTTCAACACGGAGGAAGAAGCTGCACGTGCGTATGACAGGGCTGCCATCAAGTTTCGTGGTCGTGATGCGATGACCAACTTTCGACCGGTTACAGACTCGGATTACGAATCCGAATTCTTGCGCTCCCACAGCAAAGAGCAGATTGTAGAAATGTTACGGCGTCATACTTATGATGAAGAGCTCGATCAGTGCAAGAAGGTCTTTAATATGGATGCTGCTGCAAACGCAGTCAGAGCACGACGTCGAGCTCTTGAAATGTGTAGATCAGCAGCTCCAGAGACTGGACTATCTATTGGATCTTTTAGCCTGGGTCCGAACGCATCCGCTGGTGATACTTCAATGTGTCTACCTCCAACCAGCTTGCCTAGAAACACTTTAAAAGAGTGCGCGCCAACACGAGAGCATTTGTTTGATAAGGCAGTGACACCCAGCGACGTCGGTAAGCTGAACAGGCTCGTCATCCCCAAGCAGCATGCCGAACGGTGCTTCCCTCTTGATTTGTCTGCCAATTCGCCTGGGCAGACTCTTTCATTTGAAGATGTTTCAGGGAAACATTGGCGATTCCGTTACTCATACTGGAATAGCAGTCAAAGTTACGTGCTTACCAAGGGCTGGAGTAGATTCGTGAAGGAGAAGAAGCTTGATGCAGGTGATATTGTGTCCTTCGAGCGAAGTCCAAGCCAAGAACTCTACATTGATTTTCGTCGAAAACAGGTGATTCCAGGAGAAACTTCCGCGTCCGATAGACCCACGTTTCGAAGTGCGTGGACTGGAACCTGCAATAATTCTTATGCACCATCAAAGGGTCCTAGCTGCCCCTTTAACCCTTCGATGTGGCAGCCCTTCAACTTTTCTGCCCCCCAAGTCCCAGGGATTTCCTCCAATCTCCAGCAAAGCATGGAGAAAACATTGTTGTATGGCGGCATCTACAGCCAAATGATGCAGTCAGCCGTAGGAGCGTCTGTGGGATCCGGTAATCCGAGACGCACTCAAGACTCAGTATTACCAGGCATGGCTGCCAGCAATTTCAATCTTGGGCTACAATCTTCGCCTTTAAAATCTTACGCGGCTACGGAAGATTTCATTGCAGGCATTGAAAGGCCACAACGGCAATTAAACGATGCTGATGGAGGTCCCAATATCCGTGACAGGTCTCTTGTTGCCTCCAGCAGCAGCACATCATCACAGAGCGAAGAAGCGCCGAGCACTAGCAGTGGAACAAGGCTATTTGGAGTTGATTTAGAGCGGGCAGGTCCCTCTGCTTTAAAAGGCTCTCTTTTGCAATCAATTCCTAATTTTACTTCCCGTGCTTTACCCTCAGGGTTATTAGATGGGAATGCATTCTCACCAGGAAATGCGACATCCATGAAAAATGATAGCAATCTTCTGCGGTCATCTTCTTTGTCTTCCCTACCCTCAGGAGAATATATTTCCTTTCGATTTGGGAATCAGCAACAGTTGAGTGCTTTCAAATCCGTGCCATACAAGGGCTCCGAGGAGCAAGCACCCCCGGAGTTTGAAGGAGTTCCTGTGCGGACCAGCTTACATGTGAGTACTAGCAGCTCCAGTGGTCACGAGGGAACCTCACCACTCAAAAGCACGGCAAAGTCGGATGGAGAGGATCCCAAAACTAGGTCCAGCACCGAGAGTGTCGCATCCGCACTGGATTCAAACTCCAGCCGGTCAAGTCACATAGTTTTAGAAAAGCGAAAACGCGAAACTTCTAGAAACCAGGACTACTTACACGGGTGCTCAGATCAAGCGGAAGGAACGACTGTTGTGTCATTCACTCTAGCACATTCAGAATTTCAGGGTTTGCAAGAGCAAGCTCGTCATTCATGGCACCATCAACACGAAGATAGCACTTCAGCAGAAGTAAGAACAGACGTGAAAAGGCATTGTTCCCCAATACAGGCTCCACTCTTGAGACAAGGAAGTGGAACCACGGAACAGTCGGATTTCCTGCCTAAGTCAGAGGTGCTTCAGGAACTACGAAAGCCACTGCATCATCTCTCCAACGAAGAGGATGAAGGCTTAGACGGCCGTGAGGCTTCTGACCAATAAGTGTTGAACTGCAAAGTGCACGATGATTCCCTTGATCCCTTGACCCCAGTATTCCTGATGAAATTGCTCCATCAACCTTGCACTACAAGCGGGCAGAAAGACTGATAAACTTTGATGCTGCTCACAAAGTTGTGTTCAACACGGAAACATAGGTGCCGGCGTCGCTTGGAGTTGGTTGATGTGCAGAATGATGACATGTTTACCAGGTGAGGGGAGCGACATTGTTAACATTCGATAAGCATGTCAAGGGGGGTTGTTTTTATTCTCACATCTGCTGAAAATCCTTGCTCGGAGGTGATAACAGTGCTCACGAACTGTCCATTATACATTGGATCTGCAAGTCACAATAAATTTCGCTGTATGGTTCGTCTATGGACCTTACACATTGCAGAGGACCATCGAACACCAAATAATGACGCTGGATGTTAAACTCCACCCCACGAGCTTTTCGCAAGGCAGGGCCAATCAGAAATGGGTCATGTTCATTCGATCTTTTGGGTTGCCCTGAGCATCATCGCCATTTTTACTTCACCTTCTCCTGGGTTCCTTTTTTGTTCCTTTATCGCGGATTGGAAGTATATTTGAGCCTGGTGATATTCTCAAGCGAACTTCGTGGGTTTGAGATTTGATTAGATTAGATTACTGATACAACACTTGGAGTATGTTTGAGGTGTAGCAATTCATTTACCCGATGGTAGTGGAGAAGCTGGATTTGTTTTTAGTCGTGAGCTGAATCGCGAATTCTGAGAGTGGGGGGGCTGTGGATTCTTGAGGTATTTTTTGGTTGGGTGTGCTTGTATCCGCGATCGGAAAAGATACGTGACAAGGTTTACTTCAAGTCAGGGATTATATAGAATGATTCAATTTACTTTATTTATGGACAGTCTATAATGTCGAGGTAGTTTATATAGAATGATTCAATTCATGTTTTATTGTAGAGCCCTGAAACAGGGCTGTGTAGATTACAGCGACCTGCCGGCGGCATTTGTTCTTATCGTCGCATTATTGAAAGTTTACTGTATCAGCCTCATTTAGAAGATCTGGCCATTCTCCAAAATGAGAAGCTCGGCCAGTTAGATCATCACTGTGTGTGGTCAATGATTTGTACCACTAGAACCATTGAAGCGACATTGCTTCTCAAGTACTCAACATAACTCCCACTATTTTTTCTTTCTTTTTCCCGTGTATCTGGTTTGTTAAGCGAGGATTTTTCGATGAGATGATTCTTTGACACGTGCATTCTCCCACTTCTAACGAAAATACTGTCTAGTGTGCTACAAGAAATTACACAGGGAGCCCTGTTACACCTGAATACTCTCTGATATAAAAACAAGACATCTCTTGCGATTCTCTAGCAAGGATGTCCTCCGGGGAAGAATGTCGAACGACGTTCATTCGGGGCAAAGGGCAGGTGGCAATCTGGCCAGTTGCTAGAGCAATTGTTTGTCCCCTAAATTCTAACCCTTTAATTTAAACCCCTAATCTTAAACTTTAACTCTTAATGTCCTAAACCTTAATCCCTTACTCTAAACCTCCAATCTTTAACCCAGCCACAAATGCACCATGTAAAACAAAATGAAAAATCCCTTGCTAGGGATGTTCTGTCTAACCGAATGCTCTCTAGGTCATTAATCCCACCATGAAGATATAATATAGTAAACCTCCATGGTCAACCTTCATTCGATGAGCGGGTAGGTTCTGCTCAGGTGTCGAATCACAAGCTGCTACCTCACGGCCTTCATCAACTTTAATGTGCAGCCATTAACGACCAAAAAAGGGTTGTGGCTTGCGTTATAGATTGTACTAGCCAAATAAGTACATTGAACCCATACCTTCCGGCATTACCAATTACGGTCATAGCGGCATGACATCTGCAGCGTATCTTCTTACGAGGAGAAGGCGAAGTGGAACAGGAAACTGTAGTTGATACACGACAACTGAAGCACCCAAGAATGAGATGTGAAAAGTTATCTGTGATTTGCACCAGGACAAACACCTTTATGACTTTCAACGATACTTCGCTCATACATCCAACTAATTTTGTAGTCACTGTGGTTCCTAGCAGGAAACCGATCGTGACATGGGGATTGGAGAGAGAATTCGCACTTTGAGAATACTTCTAGGGGAACAAATCTCCTGGCCCTCCTACTCTTGGCTGTTGCAGAACAATTCTTGCATGCAAACAATTACTCCCAAAATCCAATCTCGTAACTTGCTAAGTAAGACGCTCAAATAAGTACACCGTTTCAAACTCCTGTTATCAACAAAGGTTTAAAGGACACTTCATGATAAAGAAATTACTGTCCAACCTAATAGTTTGATCAATTACACTTGCATCTCAAGCATCTTGAGCAATTACATTGCTTCAACAAAAAATCCAAGGGATCCGGTATAACTCTACGACCGAAAGCACCAACCCCAAAAACTGTTCCTAAGTGACCGATCTTTACATGGATACTAGTGTATATAATTACGGTGGCTTCATTTGCAACCAGTTGTCAGTCGCCATATCGAATAGCTCTTGGATCTGGTTCAACTCGCTATCAGCCGCTTCCAGCTCTCTTTGCAGTTCCTGACCAAATGCTTCATTCTCAGCCTCCAGTTCTGCGATTCGCTTCAATTGCGCTTCTTCGCCACCTTGAATATCAGGTAAGGCTGAAACTAAGGCATCAAAGCGCTGAACAGCCTGCACAAAAGCTGCAGACATCTCCTTCGGCTGCTCGAGGGCTTCAGTGGTAATCCCGGTTGGCTTAGGATAATCCTGGGCCAACTGCGACGGAGGGGCATCCCTTTGAATAGTTCCTGCCGCATTAAATGCAATGTAGGCAATCGCACTAGCATGTTCTTGCAACTGAGCTATGATGTCCATATTCACTCACTTTCACCAACCGCTGTTACCAACTTGTATCGAATCTATTCAAAAGAAAACGAGAGCAGAGAGCTAGAAGAGAACAGGCTCATGCACAAGACGGCTGAGTAACAGAGCTCCCCTAGGGATAGGCAGACGAGAATTAAGCAGCCCAGGCGTAAAGATCTCAGAGAATTTGTAAGACAAGCTCAACTCCGAATATATATGCTGCAAAAGAAACTCCCTAAGCATCAGTACTTGACACTGATACAAAAAAGCCCACTCCCTGTTCCAAAGCTCCAAATTCCAACTCCCGCTCAACACCTGAGGACAAAACCCTAAATCGCTCCCAGAACAGACAAAACACGAGGTCGCCTCCGATTAGCCTCTCGCTGCCAGCTTACGCATAGACGTCAATTAGCATATCGAATCGCTTTGATATTTCTCATCTGTCTTGTGTCAAGTAAATGCTAATTGGCCACTCTTTCAGATTCACTCTTCCCAATCCACACAACTCCTCAATGCTCACGATTTCCCAACCCTAAACCCTCCGCTGGACTGATGGTGGCATATATTCCTGTGCCGTAGACATCACAAACGCGTAGGAATCTCTGAACCTCACCTGTTCAACGGCAACCCATATTCCTCCGATTCCGACCCGTCACTCCGCCTCCGAATGTTGCAGCGCCTTACGGCGCACACACTTTCCGAAGCTCACGTGTTCATTTTGCTTCGCGGCCTGAACTTCAGGCACAACTTATCGCGACAATGAAGTCAGTCATGTACTCGGAGGTTGATTCGATCACCACAACATCACAGACTTCACACCTGCCAAGTCACCAAGTCATATTCTTCCAGGCAAGGAAACGAGAGCTTTGCATATATTGGTGAGGTTCACCGCGCAAGCGTGACTGATGTCTTCGCCAAACTACGTTCTTCTACGACGAAGACGCATATTATTGAAGTGGTTTATTTGGCTTTCTAAACATCATTCTGTGTGTGTTTAGATATGAGTTGTTATTTTATTCTATGTGTTTTTATGTATCTCAATAATAATAACAAGAAGGTATAGAAAATGAGAATTAACCATGAATACATAAACTGACCTTTGAATACAATATTGCTTTAAAAAACGTGGATAAAAATAGAATGAAATACATGGAGGGAAGTCATTATGAAAATAAATAAATAATTAATTAATTAAATGAAATTGTATTTTTATATGGTTTAAAAATTACGTTATTCAAAAAGTTGATGACTATGTCTCAAGTTATCAACCATGTCTTATTGCACACAACTAAAAGCTGGAAGCATTCAACAAAATATTGTTTCTTTTTTAAAATAAATGGTAAGTATTATAGTTTTTACTTTGATAATGTTACAATGTATTTTTTTTCTTAAATTACATTAAATTACTTTTAAGTTGTGTATGATGGTTTAATGATTCTATTCATATTCCACATAGTTCTAAAAGATTTTCTAATAACTCATCAAATTTTATTCTATATATTAAACATAAATCTTATTATTTATATAACATGTGCTTTTAAAATAATTAATATAATAATTAATTTTTTGATGAGATTTTATCAAGATGTTGACTAATCACTTAAAACTTTATCTATTTATTTATACTATTCATTATATATAACAAATAATAAATATAAAATATTACTTATTAATTGTTTAAATCTTTGATTGATATATTTTTGAAAATAAATATGAAGACTAAATTTTTTTTGATAATCTAAAGACAAGGAACCAAAAAATCAAAAAAAAAAGAAAAAAGAAAAGAAGATACTAATATAGAAACAAGATTAAATACAAAACTAGAAACAAACCAATACTTGGATTACTTAAGAACCCCTATTTCTTAAATCGAGGTGTCTTTAGTCTTGTCCTCTTACTTATAATACAACAATTGGATCCTTTGAAGTTTCTATAAGCTATGAAATATCCTAGAAGTCTAAAGAATATTTTATATAAAATATTATAAATTTATAGAAGATTTTTTAAAACTTTTAGACAATTGTAGAAGGTTTAGAATTTTCTATAGATCTATAAAATGTAAGTAAAAATATCTAAATGATTTTAAAAAGTTCTAAGAGGTTTTTGAAGTTGCAATTAGTTCTATGTTGGTGAAAAAATACTTGATTTGTTTGATATCTTATATAATAATAATAGTTATAGTATGAAATATTTGTTATTATATTCTTTATTTTGTAAATTATATATAATACCAAAGAGACAAATCAAATATAATAGTGACTAAATACAATATAACAAAAAGTAATTTTAACAATATCAAAAATTTAGGGAATTTTCTTTTTTAATTATCATATTTAAAAATTAAATTCTTTATCAAGATAAATAATTATATACAATAAAAAAGTGATAATAGAGAAATTATTAGTATTATTGAACATTTTATCAGAATAAAATCTGATATTTAAAAAAAAATTAAGACTTAAAATAAAAATAAATGGTAGTTTCTAGAAGAAAATTACTTAAAATGAAAGTTCAAATATAAGAGATAAGTTCATAATAGTTTCACAGAAACCAATTATCAAAATTAAACAATGAATATAAAATTCAAATAATAAAGACCTCTTAATTTGTTAGCATGCATTTTAGTCTTTAAACCTGGTCCATGCTAGTCATCAGACTTGCAAGAGGGCGATGTCGCAGCTCTGGTAATTCCCCAAACACAAGTTGAATCTTGTATGAGGGTGAGAATTTTTCAGCTCAAGCGGTGACAAGAGTGTTGAGATGTTGACCAGAGACGTGGTGGTCACTGTGTATGTTTTTTCATCTACTTATAGAGTCGTAGTGTTCTTGTGTCTGGTACTTGCTAATAGTGATCTTATATCAATATGAAGATAATAGCGAGATTCTTGTATTTGCACAAGAATGGCAAAGTCAATAGCCAGAAATGTAATAAAGGAGTATCTGGAAACTAATACTGGTCTGTCAGGCAAGGATCTTGAAAAGGGTATTAGTAGTATCATCATATACTTGAAACTTGGAATGATGAAGAAGGACGAAGTACTATCTTCTTTGATAGTATGTATTAAAGTTATATCTTAGTTACATATAGCTCGAGGTTACAGTCATACTAGTATGATATAGTACATAAAAAAAACAAGATTTTGTCTTATTATATATAATCTTGTTTTTTTTATAGTACATACACTCGTGACGAAAATGTCTACTCCATTGCTGCTTTCTCTGAACTATAACAAGTGTCGTCAAATACGAGTCCAAGTTGTGTCGTATTTTGTGGCTGAATCTCAGGACAGATTGTCAAAACAGAACCTAAGGGAGTAGATAATGGCATCTGGTACGTCAATGTGAGTGTGCCGTCGCATACAGATTCAGTGGATGAACAAGTTTTACTTTTACTAAACTCTCATTACAAAAATTTAGAATCTGCTCTTTGATTCGTACAGAAAAATTCTTAGTGCACTTTAGTTGTGTTCTTAACACAAAAATCAGTACACAAGAAATCGTCACCGCATTGAGCTTCACAAGAATTGGCTACTTTTCCACAATCAGAACCTGAAGAGCAGGGTGTAGGGACTGATGCTAGCGTTAAAGAATTTTGGTGAATGACACGAACTTCACTGATGACTACTAGGAGTATGATCAGCACAAAAGCAATCACATCTCCGACTAGAAAGAATTTTAGAGGATGGAGGACATCCAGAAGCTGACCTTGCTTGCACAGAATACCCACTCGTAAGCAGAAGTTTGAGAACTGAGCTGTTGGATGAAAACGATTACGGTAGAACTATTCAAGAGGTTAGCAGGTTTCGAAAGGGACACATTAGCCGATGATGTCTTTGAAGACATGGTTAGTGGAGGTTCACCAGTGGGTTTGAAGGTGACGGCTGATGACAGGCATGCAAGTAACAATGAATTCCGGCGTCTTGGAGCTCAATGAGTTTTCTCAGGTCAACGAGTTGAGCTAGCTCAACGAGTAGACCCCAGACAAGTTCCTGATGCGCCTAATTAGAAAAAGGTCGATACATGTCTGTCGGGCAATGGATGGAAGTACTTCACATTTGAAGAGGTCTGCAAACGCGGTGTAGTCTCTGGAGAACCTTATCCAGGCACGGTCACTTTAGGCTTGTTGAATTTTACCATCAAAATAAAAAAATTGAAAATAAAACTTGGAAATCTTAGGATAAAGTTTAAAACCAAAATTTTAAAAAAAAAAGAAAAAGTGGTGAGTAACATCTCAGAAGGACAAGTTTATAATTTACTTCTTATTTGGATTATTTTATTAAAGGCGGTGGTTTCTATGAATGAAACAATCATTGAAGTCTGTACACATTTATTTAGTTTTAAATTTATTTATTTTTATTTTGATGCATGTCAAAATGAAAAAAAATATAGGATTATATTTGCACTACAAAGGAAAAAGAAAATCAGGTGCAAAAAAAAAAAAAAAAAATTCTAAAGATTGCTTGAATTTGAATTATTTGCATATACCATGCAAGTGTTTTGTTTTGTTTATTTATTAAATAGAATAAACATTTTTCTCAAAAAGATAATTTCAGAAATGTCTTAATTATACTGGAACCAAGATACTCATAGAACATTGCAATTACTGTTCAAAAGAAATGGTCTCCCCAGTGCACTAATTTAACTCTTGTGATGACCAAGGAGAATCTCAAAGAGTGCAAAATTTAGGAGTTCCACAGCTGTTATGAGCCACATACCACCAGCAAGCCACCCGCGAAGTCCTTACCATATATGGTCAGCTGGCCTCTGGTAGGCCGGACTTCCATCCAAGGCTGGCTCGTTTGTTTGTGCCAGAGTTCTACATTCATCACAAGAAAGGATGACAAACAGTCGGTAACGCTTCGTACCTCGTGCTGGGCAAACACGTGTTAAACGTGGGAGCCGAACCTGGACGCTAGGAGGGGGAACACTTCCTTCCCGACGGTGGCTTCTCTAGATTCTCTCTCTCTCGCTCAGCCTGGCATTTCTAGATTCTCGACTTTTCCCTTGTCTCTCTTGCTCTTGTACTGCTGTCCTCTCTCTCGTACTCTGGTTTTCTCTCTTCTTCTGTTTTTCCGCTTATTCTCTCACCTATCTATTGCTTGCAGTTGGTCGCCCAAGCCAGGCGAATCCTTTGTTGTTTTATCTTAGTTCTGATGCTAATGTTTGCTGGATCTTGTCAGCCGTATGTGTAGTGCTTAACATAGTTCGATACACCATTTTTTGTTAGTCGGTTCTTTGTTGGGAGGTCTCTGTTTTCCTTCGATCAGTCTCTTGGATTGGTGAATTTTCTCAGTTAGGACCCTCTCTATGTTAGCTTCCGACCAGCCAAGAATCTGGACCAGCCTAGAATCAGAACTGTTGCCAAAAAATCAACAGTTCAACAGTTTGAATTACCCTGTCACGTTTGATTCCAACAAGCCAAGTATTATTGAAATCGGAGCATCGAGGGGATCGGGGCGGCTGATTTACTGAAGGACGGTCCTAGAGTGGTCAAAGGTGAGGTCACCTTGCTTTCTTTTGTTGCATAAATTCTTTAGCCGCCCTGTTCACACTACATAATCTAGTTATTTTTATTTTTAGAACTGGTTGAGGAAAGGACCAATCACGTTGCTGATTAGACTTATTTTTACTATTGTCAATCATCTCCATTCACCCTCAATTCTTGCATTATCTTAACTTACTTTTATCTTCATATCAAATTAGTTTATAATTTTTTCTCAATTTTGATTTTATCAATAGAAACTTAGGTATAATAAAATAATAAGATAAAAAAATAAAAAAAGATAAAAGAATGAAAATAGAAATACAACAAAATAAATAAGAACTAACAACTTATGTTTTAATTTGAGAATATAAATATATATTTGAATGGAAAGTCACAACTCTAAGTTGTGACATTGTTATTGACTTCTTGTCAAAAATTGTAGGTCAAAGATTAAAAGAATATGTAAAACATGTATGTGAGTTTAATTGAAGTTGTTTGGATGTTGATGGATAATGCAATGTGTATGTATAAGTGAATATATTTGTGGCAAATTATTTAAACAAATGGAGCTTTCTTTGGAATCATTTGAATCATGGAATATCTTATTTAAACAAATGGAGCTTTCTTTACAAAAGTTTTAGAATTAAGATTTGAAAACATTCAAAATAAAAAAGATGAGCCTTTTAATGTAAGGCAATATAAGAACTTTTTGTTCAAATTAGACAAAAAATAGAAGGATACAAAAAAGATTGTTGGGCCCAATATTTATGTTTCTCAACCAATATTGGAAGATTTATTTTAAATTATTGTAAAAGCAAAGATAGTAGTGGTAGGTTGTTTAGAAAATTGATAGAAAGTTGTTTTGATGCAAAGGTCAAATAAAAAAATATTTTGAGAGATTCTTCTAAAATTAGAGTGGTTTTATAATATAGTTTATGAAATTGTAAAGAAAACATGATTATATAGAGGATTAGAGTTTGCAAGGTGTAATTAATTTAATGCATGTGATTGAGAAGAAATTAAATAAGATGAAGAACAATTATATAAAAGATTGTGTAATGAAGCAAATAAGATATTCCATGATTCAAATGATTTAACATTCATCAATTACATATTACAATAGAAAAGTTGCATTCAACAATATGAAAGTGGAGTAGTATATAGAATGAAATTTTTTTAAAAGTTTTTTCTTTTAGACTTTGAAAAATATTCCACTCTTAAAAAGAAATGGTTTTGTGAGTGTATATGAGACAATATATTTGGATTTCAAAAGTATTATGAAAATCATATTATTTAAATGCCATTATGAAAATGACAATATTAAAAAAAAAACTCATATTTTATTAAATTTAAATCATCCAAACATCATTAAGGTGTTATATTGTGGTTATTATTTTGAATGAATAGATGTTAGAAAATATGTTATTGGATTGGAAAAAGATAATAATTTTTTTGTAAAATTTTTGTTTCAAAATAAAAATTTAAAATTAATATTTTTGAATAAAATTGATATGATGCTACAAATTTCTAATGGAATGTGCCATTTCCATGATATGAAGGTGGCTTATTGTGACTTAAAGCTTGAAAATATTATAATTATGGATTTTGAAGTTGAAAAAATACAAAAAGGTGATTATTTATATTTAAAGTTAAGTGACTTTGAAATATCTAAAGCAAAAAATAAAAGAATATGAAATACCAATGGGAAAGCAATCAAGTAGAATAAATGGTTATATAACTCTAAAAATAAAGAAACCAAAGAATAAATTATTTTAATAAATTAATCTATTTAAAATAGATATTTTTAGCTTTAGAATTATATATTGTGATATATTGATACAAGATGAATACTATTTTTATCATACTAATATTCCAAAAAATATGAAAAATAAAATAATGAGCTTACAAAGCATCAATTATAGTAGAAATCTTACAAAATTAATTGAAGGATATTTAATTTTTGAAAATCCTTTTAAAAAGACCTTCATTTTTTGAAATTTATAAAAAATTTCAAAAAGTAAAGAAATTAGTATTAGAAGATTGTATAAAAAATACATTAATTGCATCTAATTGTAAGGTACAAGTATGTAAGAATTATTTATTAAAATTTATCCAAATGCCACAAACTAAGAATATATTGAAAATCATCAAATTGACTTATTAATTATTTTAGGATAAAAGAATGTATTTAAAGTGCCAAAATTACAATTGTAAAGTAAAGATGTGTTTAGAGGATGCTAAAGTGGAAAAAAATGGAGTCTTAATAAATCTTAGAGACAATTATCTTAGTTGATTTAATTTTTTTTTAATTTTAAAAATTAATATTTAATTATTGAAATAAATATCTATATTAGCTTTTTATCTACACATATTAATTATTAAAAATATATAAATATTATCTAATAGGTAAAAAAAGTATATAAAATAAATCTCATATCTTTTTAATTATTTATATAAAAAATATGATTTTTAGTTGATTTAAATTAAATTTATTATTATAAAAAATCATCAAAGTAGAATAAAATAATTTTAAATTGATAAATATTCTTATAACTTTTTTATAATTTTTTTGGAATTCTTAAAGAATTTTTAGAACAATCTTGAAGACTTAGATAATAATAAATTTTATCACCTTGGAAGCCATTATAATGAAATGGAGCAAGATTTGAAGGCCATACAAAGTCCCTAGATTAATTGGATGTTTTTAAACACCATGGTGAAGTCAAAAATATAAAAAAATAAATTATATTAGTAAAAAATAGGAGGACGAATAGCTAATGTAGTCTTATAAGAAGGGAGGTGCACAAGTTCCATATAGGTTGTAGCACCTTGGATGTAGGTAGGAGTATAAGACTAAGGCCTCGAGGCCTTTTTAGAATATCTTTATATATTACTTGTAAGCCTTGTGAGGTTCAAACTCTTGATCTCTTAAGCAAGTTATTCTTGAGGTATAAATTATTCACTAAATTTTTTTACTATTTATCTTTTATCTTTGAACTATCATAATTTATTTATAATAACTTAGATTTATATGTTTTTAGAAAGTATATATATTTAAGAAAAAATTAGAATGGCTATTGCCAAAGATTAAAAAATATAAAGACTTTTGAACTAGATTAGAAGTAAGAAAAGAATTGATAAGAGTGAAGTAGATTTCACTTTTGCTTCTATATAAACTATTTATCAAAGAGCTATGTGGCAATGTTTTGTAAGACCTTCAATACATGTTCAATTTATAAGACATATATTAAACTTATAAGACAAGTTTCCTATATGTGCACCACATTCTAAGCTTGTTCCACAAGCTACCAACATCTGCAAAATGTGGTTAATTTATTGGCCAAGTTTCTAACCTACCAATCACTTATAAACATATATAAAGATGAAATTGCATCTATAAAGCTTTTGAAAAGCTTTTTTTATAAGATATTATCAAATTAATCTATTGTTATCTATTTTTATCTATCCATATTAATTAAATAATTATTAAAATAATTCTTATGTATATAATATTATCCTCTCTTTTAGTTCCATGAAGAGTGGAGATTTGTTACAAATATAAGATTTATTCTAATAATTATCTAATTAATATAAATTAATAAAAATAGATAAAATAAATTAATTTGATAATATTTTAAATGTGGAATCACCTTTAAATATGTTTATAGGTGATTGATAGGTTAGAAACTTGGCCAACAAACTAGCCACATGTCGCACATGTTCATAGCTTGTAGAACAAGCTAGCCATATGTCGCACATATTGATAGCTTGTAGAACAAATTAAATACGTGGTGCACATGTAAGAAACTTATCTTACAAGTTTGACATGTGTCTTGCAAATTAGACTAATGTTGGAGGTCTTATAGAATGCCGCCACGTAATTCTTAGATAAATAATATATGAAGAGACAAGAATGAAGCCTTTTTCATTCTTGTCAACTCCTTTCTTGCTTCTAGTCTAGTATAAGAATCTCATGTATTTTCTAGTCTTTGGCAATAGCCGTTCTAATTTCTTCTTGAATATACATACTTCTTTATTTTTATCTTGTTATTTTCCTTTGACATAATTTTTACCAACTTATACATCTGTTTTAGTTCGTGTCCTTGATAGATTGATAAGAGTAAAGATTATAATATCAAAGTATTGTCTTTTCTTGATTAAGAGTCGATTACTCCTTTTTCTTGATAAGATATAAGCATATTAAAAGTTGTAGATTATCCACTTCTAAATTGATATTGTTCTTAGAATTTATTCTTTGTTCTTTGAATATTTTATTTTATAGTGAGAATAGACACTTTTCTTTTTTTCTATTGTAGTATCAAGGCAGAGTTTATTGAAATGAAGAATGCAATGGCACAAATGCAAAAACAAATGAAAGAATTAATACTTGCAATGCATCAATTCAATGCACCACCATAAGGAGCAACAAGATTAGCAAGAAGTAAAGATATAGAGATGATTCGAGCTGCTTCAAGCTATACCACTTCACTTATAATTGAATACCATTCAAATATCAAAGAATCAAAAATTAGTTTGCTGGAGAAGTTTGATAGTCTTAAATCTAAGTTTTGAGGATTCATCAATTAAGTAGAATTGGCGATTGAACTTCAACTCCAAAGCTATCTAACCCAAAGATCACAAGTTAGGTTTATTGAAACACTACTATCAAACTCTACTTTATCATGATTTTCATCCTTTTTTGAATGACTTGATCCAATATTGGATAAGTGGAAGGCATTCTTAGTAGAGTTTTGATCTATATATGAAAAACATGATATAATTCATGTCGCAACCAATAAAATCTGCATCTTGTGATAAGGCAATTGATCAATGACATCATGTGTTTTACAACTCTGACAATCAGCAATTGACACTAAGTGGAATAATGTTATATTTATTAGCCAATTTCTTTATGGATTATAAAATGAGGTAAAAAAATTGATGCTCAATTTATTTAATCCTCAAATATTGAATTAAGCAATTGATTTTATTATGAAGTATGATAATTGACTTTTTGAATTTTGATGTAAGAGTCTCATAAGGGAACCTCAACGTTATTATAATATTATGGCAACATCAATATCTTTTCAATATATACATTTAGAAGTAGAAGACATGCAAATTATCAAGGATATAAGAATACAAAACAAGAGACTTGAACTAAGACAAGGTTTCCAAAAGAAACCAACAAGAACTTGAATTAAACAGGTGAGTATATAAACAATACCAAGAAAGGTGAATTAAAACTCCAAGAGATGCATTGTTAAGACTAAAGAACTCTTTAGCCTTGATCTCTATATATACTCTTATCTAAGGCGCTTTCTGAGTGAATTCCATCAAACTAAGAAGTATTTTAAGCAACTTCTATCAACTGGGAAGCTTTTTGAGTTTCTTCTACTAATTAGGAAGCTTTTTCAGCTCCTTCTACTAATTGAGAAACTTCTCAATCGACTTTCATCAATTAAAAAGCTCCTAGAATATTCTAAAAGGTTCTATGAACCTCCAGAGTATATATCCCTAACATTTTTTTTTTTTTTAGGGACAAGTTCCAAGACGAGCTCAAACTTATTACATTCATATGAAATCAAAAATACATTATATTAGTGAAGCTATGTATTTTGTTCTCCATTCTTGAGCAATGGATTCTATTGTTCCTTGAAGAAATCACCTATGGCCTTGAATTAGTACTTCCGTTGTTGAAACATTTCATCTAAGGATCTGATCTTCATTGCGTCTTTCAAAACATCATCCAATAAGATCTTAGGATTAAAAAGATTCACCTTTCTAAGCTCCAGCAATATCATTAAAGCTTGAGCATTGGAATCAAGACTTGCATAGTTGAGCCTTATTCCTAATGGCTCCAACCAAGATCATACTTGGTGTTGAAATGTATTGTCCTCACTTTGTTCAATTGAAGGTTGTGAAAACTACACTGGTTTGTTCGAAGCTTGTATGATAAGCGAATCTTTTGCATATTATTTTCTTAATGCTTGAAGGTTTGACATGGTGACTAATTTGCTTCTACTATTCTAACCTATCTTGGAATAGATGATTACATTTAGATAAAGGCTTTGGTTTAACTCTCCCTCTCTTTATGAATATTCCTTAAATCTAATCTTCACTAAGAAGTTATCATCAAATATTTTTAGATTTGTAGAAATAGAGTTGATGAAATTCTTATATTTTTTGAAGTGTATTGGCGAGATTTGCAGTCGGTTCTTATGTGTACTCATTAATGTCATAGTCCTGCCAATGAACAAGATATTCCAATTTGTTCTACCTTCACCATGAATCAAATACCTTTTCAATCTTGTACTCTTCACGGTTTTCAATTTTCATACTAGACAGTGATTTTTGTACCCTTCTTAGAATATCTGACTCGCAATAAGGTTCTAAAAGAGAGATATGAAAAATTAGATGTATCTTCATAGCAGATGGTAATTCTAAGAGATATGCCACTAGATTGATTTGCTTTTGGATAAAAAATGGTCTCAACCTTTAATAGTCCAACTTATTGCATGGCCACTTAGTCTTGATATTTGGTCAAAGAAGTCATGTCTTATCTCTAATATGAAAAGCAAGCAATTAATTTCTAAATTTATCTACAGATGCTTTGTAAGCATTTTGAGCTGCTTGTAATTGAAGCTTCAAGGTTTTTTGGAGTTGTGATAGCTGCTTTGTAAATCTTTCAGCCACTAGATTATTATTCTTTGACGTACTCTAGAGATCAAGCTTTGGATGATATCTATAGCTGGAATAAAATAATATTTGTTGAATTTAAATATAAATAATATTATTATATATTAACTTTATTAATGATAGATACAAGGTCCAATTGTCTTATTGATAGTTAATGCTATATTATAAATACTGCTCCAACATTTGATTAACTCGTTTTATTTAGCCGTCAATTTGAAGATGGAAAGCCAAAGAAAGTTTAATATCCATCTTTAATATTTCAAAAAGACACTTCCAAAACTTAGATATGAATTGGGATCCTCGATCAGATATGATATCATTTAATAGGCCATGATATTGATATATATATTGTGAAAAAAAAGTCTTGCCATTTTTTCACTAGACATAGTTTTTTTACAAGGGATGAAATGAGCCATCTTTGTGAGTCAATCAACTACTACAAAGATGCTATCTAATGAATTAGATGGCCGTAGATCTAAAATAAAATCCATCAAGACAGAGGATCATGACCGTCTTAGAACAAGCAAAGATTGTAAAAGTTTGTAAGGGCAATATTGAGGATTTTTGGACGTTGAACAAATGTCATAAGAGAGCACAAAGTCCTTCATTCCCTTCTACATCTAAAGCCACCAAAAATCTCAAGAAATAAGTTCCAAGGTCTTATTGAATCCAAAATGGTCTACAATAGGAAAGTCATGATGAGATTGAAAAAAACATAGTTGTGTTGGTCCTTTCAGGATATACAAATGTTCTTCAAAGTATTGAAGGTCTTTTTTAAATTTGAATTTATCAACATTCTCTTTCAAGCGATACTTGACATCAAAGATCAAAGTATCATTAGTAGTTGCAATACGCACCTCATTAAAGAAATTACAATTGATAGGCGCTGATATAATAGTGGCATAAAGGTAGAATTTCTCTGGTTTGAACAAAGTTGTATATTATTGATTAAATACTGCCTCTTCTATCTTTGGTACAAGATATGATCTCCTCGATAGAGCATCAGACAATCCTTGTTGCTTCCCAGGGCAATAAATGATGACAAAATTAAATCGAGATAGCAACATACTCCATCAAGCTTAGTAACAATTAAGAATCCTAGCTGTCATAAAATATTCTAAGTTCTTGTGATCTATATATATAGTCACAGGATGCATTGTTCTTTTAAGAAAATGAAGCCATTCTTGAAAAAAATCCATAATAGTAAGAAGTTCATTTTTGTGGATTTTATAATTAATTTCGGCAACAGAGAACTTTCAAGAATAAAATGCAATAGGATGGAATTTGTTGGTTATACCCATTTGTAAAAATACAATCCCTAGTGCAAAATTTGAGGCATCAGTCTCCAAGTAGAATTCCTTTGTAAAGTCTGGATACACTAATATTGGAGCTATAGTAAATGCCAACTTGAGATCTTGGAATGCCTTCTCCACTTGAGGCCCTCATTTTAACTTGTCCTTACATATCAATTGAATAAGAAGGGCGGCAACTTGAGAATAATTTTTGATGAAGATCCGATAGAAGTTAGCAAATCTAAGAAAAATATTGTATCTCTTTCACAGTCTCTGAAATGGCCCATTATATAACCGCCTCTATCTTCTTAGGATCCATTGTCAAATCCTCAATAGATACGATGTATCCCAAAAATTCCATGTTAGGTTGGTGAAATACGCATTTCTTTGACTTGGCATACAAACCTATATCTCACAACTTTTGTAATCCCAACCTGATATGCTTCTCATGTTCCTCCATATTTTTTGAATAGATCAAGATATCATCAAGATAGATCACTACAAACTTATTTAAATATTCTTGAAAGATATCATTCATTAAATGTTGAAAGATAGCCGGTATATTTGTTAGTCCAAAATGCATGACATTATATTCAAAATGTCCATACCTTGTCCAAAATATGGTCTTCTATTCATCTCCCTCTTTGATCCATACCATATTGTATGCTCTACAAAGATCTATCTTAGTATAGATCTTGGCTTGGCCGAGTTGTTCCAAGAGTCCTAAAATTAACGGTAGTGGGTAATGATTCTTTACGGTTATTTTATTCAATCCTTGATAATCAATGTACATATGTAAAGAACCATCTTTCTTCTTCACAAAAAGTATAGGTGCATCTCGAGACTTTGAATGCTCGATGAAGTTTTTTGTAAGATTTTTATCAATATAATCTTTCAATAGTAAAAGCTCATTTTGAGAAAGATTATAGATTGGACCAAAAGATGATTGCGTTTCTTTCTAAAGTTCTATAATACAATCGTATGGTTGGTGCTCTGGCAATATGTTAGCATTCTTCTTCTGAAAAATATCTTAAAATTTATTATACCACTTTGGAATAATTATTAATAAAATCATGTCTTCTTTAATTGGAGTCACATAAATAACAAAAAGTGTACCTTCTTTAGTCAATCTTATGAAAGTCCTTGCTCCAACAAATAAAGGTTTACCAATTTGTTGTTTTTTTTAAATTTTTTTCTAAGGATCTCTATCGGATATGTTATTCTTTGTAACCTCAAATCTATAGATGGATTATGCTTTTCCAAACAAGATAGTCTAAGAATAATAGGGTTCAAAAGAGTCCTAATAATATTGAATACAATTTGGCTTTTGTGATCTTTGAATAACACTTCTATAGGCGTGGTTTTATAGATGACACTATCAAAGGATAAGGATCGTCCATCTATTACTTCTACATAAATAGGTTTGGATTTTTGTACTAGAAGAATTTTGTGAAGCTTAGTGAATATCTCATTTGCAAAACAAGCAGATGCCTCTAAATCTATAAAAGCGGTTCTTTGAAGCTTCTAAGGGCCAAAGTACAAAGGGATTATAAAACAACAAGCAAGTTGAGTAGAAATAGAGGAACCTAAATAGTTTTATAATGCTGGATTTTCCAACCGCATGGTCCCTACTGTGATTGAATATTGTCATTTTCTTGAACAATTGTACTCCTGATTTTGGTAATGTTTTGATTTTATTTCTTCAAAAAATTGCCAACCTTGTGGCCTTCCTCGCCACAATATATGACTAAGAAGTTTGAATCATATTACATCAAGTTGTATATCTTCTTCTTCTGAGTGTGAATTCAAAATGCTTGTTGATGTAGCAAGGATATGTCAGAATACGTGTTGTCTTATTGGAGCCCATGAATGTTGATCTTATCGATATTGAAATAATTGGTTGTTACATTTTACGGCTTGGCTAATGGCTTCATTGAGCAATTGTGGATTTGGAAGCAACACTAACAAATCCTTTATATCATCTTTTAATCCTCAATAAAATTGGCTCATTAAAGCTTCTTCGTCTCAATTGATGTCATATGTTAATTGCTTAAAATCAGATGTATAGACTAATGCAGAGCATGTTCCTTGATGTTGTTGTACTGTAATTGCTTACAGTATGTAAAATCCACTCAAAATATATAATATATTTATAGATTTAGATATGTATTAGAATGATTAGTAAAATAAATTAAAAGAAATTAGTATAAAAAAATTTATTTTAGATTTTTATTTATTTTTGTTGTAGAATTTAAATTAAATAGGACCTAAATATTTAGTATAAAGTCTTAAGATACAATTGGAGTCCAAAGAAGAAGAATTAAACTATTAAGAGGCCTATGTGGAAGGATGAATACAAAGTGAGGATGAATGAAGACAAGAGGTGAAGTTCTTCATTCCTATTGGTCAATGGTCATGCCCAATAGGCTTTGAAGAGGCTATCCGCAAGGAAACAAGGATTTCAGCAACTACAAGGAAGCCATTCAAAAATTAGAGATTAGAATTAGAGAGCTTGTTTTTTGTATTATAATTTTGGTATAAAAATCAAGAGATTTGGAATTTTTATGAGGGAGGAGTAGGCACTTGAAATTAAGATGTACAAATAGTATCTACTGTCACTCTTTTGAGGATTCAAGGAGTTGTCTGAAAGCTTTTGGAGATCAAAAGATGCAACTAGAGAGGTGATTTTAAGTTCTACATGTGGTATAGAAGAATTATTATATTTGGAGTTTTAAGAAAGAGATATTGGGAGTCAAAGACAGTAGATCAAATTCCAATACAATAAGTAGGCCATTTTATTGATAGTGATGGAATTTGCCATATTTTGAATTTCTGGACGAATTTTTGTTTCAAACTTTTCAAGAAAGTGTATTATTATGCTAAAAAGCTATATATCAAAGTTTCATAGCATTTAGACTTTTAAATTGTAAGATATGAAGAATTTAATATATGGATATTTGTAAACAAGGGTTTGAGATTATTGTTAGGAATTTTGTGATACCTAAAGATTGGTATTGAATCAATGGTTGAAATTTGTAGTGTTAATTTTAAAAAATACATCAGTACTTTATGTAAACTTATAGTAGATTTGGACAATTGGATTAAAAGTTATAGATTATTGAAATTTGGAAAAAATTTCCTTCCTATAAGGGAATGAGAATTTAGAGTATTTTATTATATGTTGGATGTCTTGTGAAATAAGGCTTATGTATTAGATGTAATAGCCCTATGAAGATCTCTTTTATATAAATTTGGAGGTTTTATTATACTTAGATCTTGATTGAGTAATTAATAGCAACCAGAAGCCTAGTACTTTCTTGAGGCAAATTCTCTCTATCATGACAATGTAATGCTCAAATCTTAGCTATTGCCCACCGAGTCTTATAATGTTTTTCAAATGCTTCCGCAAATACTTCTATGAAAATTTCAAAGTTATTCAAAATTGGTAATCTTTTTTTGAACAAGGGAGCAAATTATGATAGTGCTTGTCCCGTAAGCAAGGTGGCAACCAATCTAATCCCTAATTCTTTTGTCGGATAAGTATTAGGTAATAGAATTGTTATCAATCAAATTTGATTGACAAATCCTGAGAACTTTGAAGGCATACCATTATATTTCTCTAGAAGATTAACTTGAGGCTCCTTATATTGTCGAATAGGTAGATTTTTTTGGTGCAACATAGGTAGTACTGCATCTTCAAGTGCAAAAGTTGCGGATAGATGCAGTCTAAATTATGATACTCCAGTTGTTGGGTCATTACAAAGTTTTGTAAAAATTCCTTCAATCTTCGTAATTCTAGTAGATAAAATAATAAGAGCACTTACAATGGCATCTAATTTGTACTCAGAAGATTTAGTTATACTAATATCTTGACCTCCAGCTATTTTAAAAGAAAGAAGAAATGAATTTGTAAGAAGACAATATCAGTATAGAAGAGGATAATCCGCAACCTCTAAAGTGCTTTAAGACCTTTAAAGAGAGAAATAATCCACTTTCTCACAAGAGAGACAAAGCTCCAATATTGTGATGAAGAAAATTTCAATTTAGAGGAGGATAATCCGCAACCTCTAAAGTGTTGGTATGCTTTTGAATAGAGGGATAATCTACTTTTTAATAAAAAAAGATTCAATTCTAATATTGAAGATGAGATCAGTCTTGACAAATTGTCAAAGACACAAGAATACAAAACAAGAGATTTGAATTAAGATAAGATTTCCAAAAGAAACCAATAAGAACTTGAATTAAACAGATGAGTATACAAACAACACCAAGAAAGGTGAGTTAAAATTTCAAGAGATGCATTATCAAGACTGAAGAATTGTTGAGCCTTGATCCCTATATATATTCTTATCTAGGGTGCTTTCTGAGCGGCTTCCATCAAACTAAGAAGCTTCTTGAGAAGCTTGTACCAATTAGAAAGCTTCTTGAATTTCTTCCACTAATTAGAAAGCTTCTTGAGCTCTTTCTACTAACTGAGAAACTTCTCAACCAACTTTCATTAATTAGAAAGCTTTTAGAATGTTCTAGAAGGTTCTATGAATCTCTAGAGTATATGTCCTTAACACAAATCGATGCGGTACGTTTTAAATCTCTTACTGAACAAAAAAAGACTTATCGTCATCAAGAAGGATTATATTTATATTATAGAAAACCTAAGCACACTACTCAATATTGTCCAAAGAAATGATGCAACCAAAAAATGAGAAGTATGGTTGTTAAAGAAGACAATATGTTGGAAAATGAGTTTGTCCAATTGCAATAGGGACCGTGTAGCTGGAATCTTATACAACTCTCAATAAAGGTCCTATCATTTTCTCAGAACCCTCTCCTTGTTTTATTACAAATGTCTACTTGGGACCTAAAAATCTCAAAGTCTCTACCTTATTAGATTTAGGAGCCCCAACATGTTTTTTAGATAAAGAATTTGTTAAAAATTATAGAATACCTTCAATACAAAAAACTAAATTTGTATATGTAAAAGTCATAGATGATTGCCCATTATGTTTTGGAGATATCAAGATTATCAAGACATTTTTTAGAAGAAGAATACAAACATTCTTTAAGAACATTGTCCATATGATTGCTCAATTGATTTCAAAGAGAGAACTCAGTGTCAAGGACATATTTGTCAGAACCTTTTAGAACATTCTAGAAGGTTTCTAAAACTCTCTAGAATCTCCCAGAACCTTCTAGCATCTTCTAAGTAGATAGAAGTTGCTTGAGAAGCTTCCTAGTTGGTGGAAGTTGCTTGAGAAGCTTCCTACGTAGGGGTATATATTGGAATTGAGGCTAAAGAGTTCTTCAGTCTTGACAACACATCTCTTGGAACTCTAGCTCACATCTCTGGTGTTATTCTTGTACTCATCTCATTAATCTAGTTCTTGCCAATTTTTCTTGAATTTCTTGTTTAGACTTCTAATCTATATTCTATATTTGTGACAATTTGTCGAGAGTGCCCTTCTATCAATATCAGAGCTTAGTTCTTTGAGAGAGAAAGTGGACTATCCCTCTCTTTAGAGATACTTGAGCATTCTAAGGGTTGCGGATTACCCTCCCTTAGACCAATATTGATTCCTTCTTTTTTATATAACATGGCTAATAGAAAAGATGTTAATATGGTAGAATCTTTGGAATCAAAGTTAGATATAATCATCAATGCCTTTAATGCTCTAGCGATTAAAACTATTAAAATTGAAGGAAATTTTGCTAAGTTCTTTAGAGCTACAAGAGTGAGAGTGGCTCAAGCTACATTACAACCACCTCTAGCTAGTGAAGTATTGCCATCTACATTTCAATGTGAGAATTAGATTACACCGCAGTACAAAGAACCTCAAGTCAGTCTTCCAGAAAAGTTTGATGGTACTTGATCAAAATTTTGTGGTTTTATAAACCAAGTTTGATTGGTAATATTCTTGCAACCGGAATACTACTCAACCAAGGAATTGCAAGTTGGATTAGTGGAAACATTGCTTAATGGACAAGCTTTGTCTTGGTTTGCCACCTTATTTGGGAAAAGGTCTTCTATCTTGAGTAATTTTGAGACCTTTCTAGAAGCATTTAAGGAGGCATTTAGAGAGCATGATAAGGCTCAGTGGACAACCACCAAGATTTGCTCTCTGTGTCAAGGATCACGCTCTACATTTATTTATGCATTGGACTTCAGACAACTTGTTTGTGATATCAACTGGGGAGAAGAAGCACTGATGAATCAATTTTATTAGGAACTCAGAGATGACATGAAGGATTTATTGCTATCTCTATCCAACCCTCAAAGACTCAATGAAGCAATCAACCAAGCGGTGAAGTGTGACAATCGATTTTTTCAATGACGTCAAGACCATTATTCTAGTGCTATACGGTATCAACAAGGAAACCAATTCTATTTGGCTATTCCTATCAAGAGTGAAGAAGCTCAATCTAAAACAAAAGACATGCAAATCAATACGGTACGTTTCAAGTCCCTCACAGTTGAAAAAAAGAAGCGACGATTTGAGCAAAATTTGTACTTATATTGTAGAGAGGTAGGCCATAAAGCCAAAAATTGTCCTAGAAAATAGACACCTTGAACAACAAGACTCAGGAGCACAAGCATGCAAAAAAATAAGGACGCCCAGCTTTAATAAGGACCGTTGTCAGGGTAGAGAGAATCTGCCTCAAGAAAGCGCTAGGCTTGTAGTTGCCACTAATTACTCAAGCAAGTTCCAAGTATAATAAAAACCCCCAAGTTTATATAAAAGAGATCTTCATAGGGCTATTACATCCAATACATAAGCCTAATTTCCTCAAACCATTCAAAACATAACAAAATGCTCTAAACCCTCATTCCTCCGTAGGAAGGAAATTTTTTCTAAACTTCAATAACTCATAACTTTTAATCCAACCGTCCAAAAGTACTCCAAATTTACATGAAGTACTGATGTAATCTTTACAACTACCACCACAAATTTCAACCGTTGATTCATTATCAATCTTTAGATATTGCTAAAATCCTAGCAATAGCTTCAAACCCTTGTTTACAAACACCTGTGTACTAAATTCTTCATATCTCACAATCTAAAAGTGTAAATGCTATGTAACTTTGATATGTAGCTTTTTAGCATAATAATATACCTTCTTGGAAATTTTGAGACAAAAATTCGTCCAAAAACTTAAAATATGGCAAATCCCATCACTATCAACAAAACAACCTACTTACTACCTTGGAATTCAATCTGCTGTCTTTGACTCCCAATAATTCCTTCTTCAAAACTCTTATTATAGAAATTCTTCCACATTAGATGTAAAGCTTGAAATCACCTCTCTAGCCGCTCCTTCCGATCTCCAAAAGCTTTGATAAAACTCCTCCAATCTTCAAAAGAGTGTGACAGTATGTCTCAAATTGACACCTTAACTTCAAATGGCTATAACTTCTTTACTCTAACTCCAAATCTTCTAATTTTTGTACACAAATTGTACCCAAAATCCTAAACTTTACAATCCTAGCTTTTGATTTTCTAATAATCTCCTTGAAGTTGCCGAAACCCTTGTTAAGGTCGCAGGCAGCCTCCTCAAAGCCTATTGGGCATGGTATTCGACCAATAGGGATGAAGTTCCCCATTCCTTGCCTTCATCCGACCATGCCTTTATTTCATCCCTTCCAATTAGCCTCCTAATAGCTTATATTTTTATCCTTAGGCTCCCACCTTCTCTCAAGGCTTCATACTAATCATTTAGATCTTATAATTTTTAAATACCATAACCAAAACAAGTAAAAATAAAATAAAGTTTCTTCTATCAATCCTTTTAATTTACTTTACTAACCATTCTAACACATATCTAAATCTATAAACATATTATGCATTTTGAGTGGATTTTACATACTGTAAGTAATTTCAGTACGACACCGTGCGGTTGGACATTTCAACACCCCAAACTAATCAAGGTCCCTTTCTCTCAGCTCAACCTTCTCATTGCTTTATGGTACCTTTATTTCTTGGTATTCAAAAACTGCAAATCGATGCTCTATTAGACTCAAGAGCATCTGCTTGCTTTTTAGATGAAGAGTTTGTCAAGCTTCACAAATTTCCTCTTATGAAGAAACCAAAGCCTGTCCATGTAGAAGTCATAGATGACCAACCTTTGTCTTCTGGCAATGTTACTCATGAAATTAAACCGTTGAAGGTACATCTTAAAAATTATGAAAGTAGTATTGTGTTTAATATTATCAAGATCCCTTCATGTCCAATCATTTTGGGGCTATGCTGGCTTGATAAATATAATCCATTGATAGATTAGAAATTGCAGAAAGTGACATTTCTAACAAAATCTTTAATGGTGGAACCTACTAAGATAATGTCTAGAAACAAATCCTTGTTCATAGGTGCGAGGGCCTTTATGAAGGAAGCCAAGCATAATACACCTCTTATCATCTTTGCAATGCTAGCTTGAGAAGATGCAACTCTGACTTTGGTTATTTTAGAGCAATATGAAGAATTCAAGGATGTCTTTGAGAAGAAGAATATTGACATGCTACGAGAGCATCGACCATACGATTGTGCTATAGATCTCTAAAAAAGAGCATAACCACTATTTGGCCCAATTTATAATTTATCACAAGATAAGCTCTCAGTATTGAAGGATTACATTGAAGAGAATCTTACGAAGAATTTCATTTGGTATTCTAAATCTCCAGCAGGTATATCTATCCTCTTTGTGAAGAAGAAAGATGGCTCATTACAAATATGCATGGATTATCGAGGCTTGAAAAAGATCACTATGAAGAATTGATATCCATTATATCTAATATCTGGATTCTTGGAGCAACTTGGTGAAGCCAAAATATACATCAAGATAGATCTTTGTGGAGCTTACAATCTTGTACGAGTAAAGGTGGGAGATGAATGGAAGACAACATTTTGGACGAGGTATGGATATTTTGAATATAATGTCATGCCTTTCAAATTGACTAATACACCAGCTATATTTCAGCATTTGATGAATGATATTTTTTGAGAATATTTGAACAAATTTGTTGTTTGTTACCTCAATGACATTTTGATTTATTCCAAGAATGTTCAAGAATATGAGAATTATTTGAAGTTGGTATTACAAAAACTTTGAGATGCGAGATTATATGCCAAATTAAAAAAATATGTATTCTATTAATTCAAGGTAGAATTTCTTGGTTATATTATTTTGGACAAAGGATTATTAATGGATTAGAAGAAGATTCAAGTAGTAACGGATTAGACAATACCAAAGACGGTATGGGATATGCAATGTTTTTTTAGACTTACAAACTTTTATCACATTTTCATGAAGAACTACTTACAAATCGCAGTCCCATTAGCGTGGTTGACATCAAAGGACAAACTTGAGTCGAGTATCCAAGCTCAAGAGGCTTTTCAAGAGTTAAAGTTAGCGTTTATGATAGCTCTTATCTTGATACATCCTGACTTTACAAAGGCTTTCTATTTGAAAATAGATACTTTTGACTTTGCGATAGGAGTTGTATTATCACATATGAAGAAGGATGATAAACTTCATTTGGTTGCGTTCTACTCAAGGAAGTTTTTTACAGAAGAAATCAATTATGAAATTCACAATAAAGATCTGCTTGCGATAATTGATTCTTTCCAAGAGTGGCGTCATTTATTAGAGGGTGTTGTACATCCGGTGATTGTATATATAGATCACAAGAATTTGGAGTATTTCACAATAGCTCAAATTTTGAATTGTCGCCAAGCTTAGTGGAACATATCATTATCTCGATTTGACTTCATCATCACATATCGACCAGGAAGACAGTAAGGATTATTGATGCGTTATCGAGGAGATCATATCTAGCACCCAAGGCTAGAGATGTAGCTTTTGATCAGCGGTGTACAACTTTGCTACAACCAAAATAGTTTTGCCTCCGCACCACTTCTATGATCATACTAATTGATGCTGATTTTTTAGAATAAGACTGTGGAGCATCACCTGTGGACTCATTAGTCTTAGATGTGATGCAATGCTTTGACAATGACAAGTTCAAGATTGAAGACGGATTATTATATTTTGAAGATCGACTATATATTCCGAAAAGACCAATTCGACTTTGTATTCTTCAATCTCGACATGACTTTCAGGCCGCAAATTACTTCAGATTTAACAAAACAATAGAACTTATTTCTTGAGACTTTTGGTGGCTTTAAATGTGGAAGATAGTAAAGAACTTTGTGCTATCATGTGACCTTTGTTCAGGATCAAAGAATCCTCCACATTGCCCTTATAGGCTTTTATAACCTCTGCCAATTCCAAAGCGACCATGGTCTTCAGTATCTATGGACTTCATCACAGATTTGCTACCTTCTATAATATTTGATCCTATCTACGTTGTCGTGGCGAAAGTCCGCTTCACGTAGACGCAAGGTTCCTCTTTACAATCAAGTTGGATCCAATATGCACAAACTTTTTAAAATTTTTCTTTTATAGTCACAAAACCATGCGTATATTAAATCAACAAACTAGAAGCTTGGAAATTTATAAATCAAAATCCAGCCATTTATATAAATTCAAACTTTGGAAGCATAGAGTTCACTTCTTTAGTCATCTTCACAAAAATTCTCAACCATAAATTCATTACCAATTACCAGATATCATCAAAATATTAGCAAGTAGTTATATAAGTAAAATCAAACCAGAAACTTGAAAATTCATAATTTAAGATCCAACTGTTCAAATAAGCTCAAAATTTGGAAAAACATATCTCATACCTTTGATCTTTGTTACATAAATTTTGAGCTGTGAATTCATTGTTGATCATTAGATATCACCAAATCCTTGGCAAATACTTTTAGAAGTCAAATCTCAATCCAAAACTTGAAAATTCATAATTAAAGATCCAGCCATTCAAATAAGCTCAAAATTTGGGAAAACATATCTCATACCTTTGACTATTGTCACATAATTTTTGAGCCGTGAAATCATTGCTGATCGTTAGATAACACCAAATCCTTGGTAGATACTTTTAAAAGTCAAAACCCTAGACACTTGAGAACAAATTTGCCATTACTCCCTAATCAAAGTTTCAATTGATATGAGATTTTAGACATAGACTCTTTATAGTATAAGTAATATGTACACAAAAAATGAGCTTCAAATTCTTCTTGGAACTCAAGTTCTAGCTTAAAGCAAATCCTTCTATTTATCTAACTTCTTCAAAACCCCAGTTTAGTTTGCTGGGTTTAACTAGCCATATCTCACTCATTCTAAAATCATTTCTATCAATTTTTGGACATAAAATGTGTAGCTTGAAGTCTTGTTTCTAACCCAACTTTTTGATTTCTTGCTAGTATTTTAAAACTTCTAATATACCCTGAAAAGTGACAGTAGGTGTCATATTAGTAGTCTAAATTCAAACAAGCATATCTCTCTCATCTAAGCTCCGAATCATGCGTTTCTACTACCTAAATTCATGCCAAGAAGAAGCTCTCTTTGAATACCTGTGTGAATTTGCCAAAAAACCCCGTCTTCTTCTCTTCCGAGCTCGTCAAAGAAGTCATAGCCAAGGTCTTCAAAGTCCAAGTCAACAATTAATAGTTTAAAGTTATAAAAACCCCAAATCTAATCCTCCAAGTCAGCACTATTAATGGTAGCCGACTATTGACATCCAAATCTACTATTTATCCTTGGTAAATCCTAAATTCAGCCTCAAAGTCAAAACTCCTTATATCTACAAATATAACCCTGATTCTACTAAAATCTAAGATTGGAAAAAAGATAAAAGAAATAAAAGAAAGTTTCAAGGCTAGATCAAAGTTAAAATTAAGATTAAAGATAAGGTAAAAATTTAACCAAAGAAAAAGAAAGAAAGTGAGAAATTTTTCCTAAATTATATAAAAACTTAGATTGGTAAGAAGAAAGAAAGAATTTAATAAAATTTTGAAGAAAAGATAGTTAAGTTAGGTTTCTATATATGGATATATTTACTTCACGACAATGTGGTGGTAGATCGGTTTATAAAGATGACATATTTTGTTCTATGTACAAATACAACTTTTGGTGAAGAAACAACAAGATTGTTTATTGATAATATATATCGATATCATGGTTTACTAGATGATATTATTTTGGACCGAGGGCCTCAATTTATATCAAAGTTTTAGAGGTTGTTTTTTAACATACTGAGGATAGATATCAAAGTCTCTTTTGCCTTCCATTTTCAAATCGATGGTCAAACAGAGCGAGTTAAGCAAGTCTTGGAGCAATATCTAAGATGTGCAATCAACTATCAACAAGATGATTGGACTATATATCTACCATTGGCGGAATTTACGTACAACAATTCGGTCTATGCATCAATTTAATAAACCTTTTTTTTTTATAAATTATGGATATCATCCAAAATTCGATTTGTTGGATAAATCCAAAGATGAAAATTCAGCAGCTCAAGATCTTGCAAAGTATTTAAGAGAGATCTAGACGACCTTGAAGCCTCAATTACAGGTAGCTCAAGACTCGTATAAAGCTTCTACAGATAAATTTTGGAAGGATTCTCCTGCTTTTCAAATTAGAGATAAGGTTTGGCTCTTGTGATGAAACATCAAGACCACTCGACCTTGCGATAAGTTCGATTATAGGAAGTTGAGATCATTTTGTATTTAGGAGCAAATCAATCCGGTGGCTTATCTGCTGAAACTACTCACATCTATGAAGGTACATCCAATCTTTCAAGTTTTTCTTCTAGAAGCTTATAACAAATCAATTTTATCAGGACGGATATAGCCACCACTACCTTGTATTGAAATTGAAGACCATGTGGAATATGAGATAGAACAAGTCCTTGATTTACGACGGACACAAGAGAAGTTGGAATATTTAATTCAATAGCGTGGCTATGATGTAAACAAGCAGACTTGGGAGTCAGCTAAACATATAAAAAATACCCCACAAAAGATACAAGAATTTCATCGACGATATCCTAATAAATAAAAAATCGACCACTGATGAAATGTGAAGATGAAGCCTTCTCCAAAGGAATGTATAAGCAGGATCTAAATCTTATCAAAATATAACTTGTTGCATTTTGCTTTCGCGATTGTCTTTAAAGGTGAACCAACTCATGAAGGTAGTAGCAAAATGATATTTTCAGGTCGCTTCTGTAATGAAGACAGAGAAGTTCAAGCATGGTCTCAAGTGGAAGGTGTTGGTCATTATCAATAGCTACAAGGATCCATGAATCATTTGCCTCGTGAACGACAACTGGAATATATTGTAGAGACTATGCTCCAAATCTTTGATTTTCTATGTTTGTGAGCATACATCTCAAATGGCTTCTCGGAGACCTCTAAGCTAGAGGAAGAGGTGATATCAAAGATATACTTGTCAAAATCTTCTAGAATATTCTAGAAGATTCTTAAAACTCTCTAGAACCTCCAAGAACCTTCTAGCATCTTCTAAATAGATAGAAGTTGCTTTAGAAGCTTCTTAATTGGTAGAAGTTGCTTGAGAAGCTTCTTAGATAGGAATATATATTAGAATCAAGGCTGAAGAATTCTTCAATCTCTACAACACATCTCTTGGAGCTCTAACTCACCTCTTTGGTTTTGTTCTTGTACTCATCTGATTAATTTAGTTCTTACCAATTCTTCTTGGACTTCTTGTTTAGACTTCCAATCTATATTCTGCGTCCATAACACTCAGCCTCTATTTGGACCAATCTATAGCCTATCCCAAAATGAATTAGTTGAACTCAAAAAATATATTGATGAGAACTTGGCCAAGAATTTCATACGCCATTCAAAATCCCTAATAAGAGCTTCTATGTTGTTTGTAAAGAAGAAAGATGGGTCACTATGGATGTATGTAGATTATCAATGACTGAACAAGATTACCATCAAGAATAGATATCCTTTGCCTGTGATATCTAGACTTTTTGATCAATTGAATCTAACTAAGATCTATACAAAAATAGATCTAAGAAGAGCATACAATTTAGTGTGCATCAAAGAAGGTGATGAATAGAAAACTGCATTTTGAATAAGGTATAGACATTTTAAATATAATATTAAGCCTCTTGGACTTACAAATACACCATATGCTTTTTAATATCTTATGAATGACATATTTTATAAGTTTCTTGATGATTTTGTTGTCTATTATTTAGATGATATTTTGATCTATTCTAAGAATATAAAAAAATATGAATTTTATATTTGTTATGTATTATAAAAATTTAGAGATGTAGGATTATATGCCAAGATGAAAAAGTGTATATTTTACACTATTCAAATTGACTTCTTAGGATACATCATTTCAAATGATGGTCTCAAAATGGATCCAAAGAAAGTCTAGACAATCATGGATTAGATGATTCTAAAAATAATATGAAATAAGTAATACTTTTTGGAATTTGCCAATTACTATCAAGAATTTTTTACAACTTGTAGCTCTACTTATATGCTTAACTTGTAAGAACAAATTTGAATGGAGTAAAGAAGCAAAAGCATCATTTGAGGTTTTGAAGACAATTTTTACTTCTACACTAATCTTATATCGCATTGACTTTTCTAAGGCATTTTTTATAGAAACAAATATATCGAATTTTGATTTTGGGGCGATATTGTCACAAATGGGAGTAGATAACAAATTCCATCCAATAGCCTTTTATTCCAAAATATTTTCAGTAACAGAAATCAATTACAAAATCCATTATAAAGAACTTCTTGCAATTGTGGATTCTTTTTAAGAATGGCGTCACTATCTAGAAGGCACTTTTAATCCAATCAGCATGTATACGGATCATAAGAACCTCAAATATTTCATGTTAATATTGTGTTGAATCATCATTAGGCTCATTGGAGCATGTCTTTATCAAGATTTGAGTTTATTATCACCTATCGGCGAGGAAAACAATAAGGTTTGTCTAATGTTCTTTCTAGACATTCTTATCTTGTACCAAAAGAAGGAGATTTGGCTTTTGATTAACAAAGAATGATCTTCTTGAAGCCAAAGTTATTTCATCTTCGAGCAATGAAATCAACATTAATTGTTAATTCAATTTTTATCAACAAATCTAGTCAAATATGTCTTCAGACCTTCTTGTCCATGAAATTAAGAATAATTCATTTAAATCTCATAATACTTCCAAGTTTGAGTTTAAATATGATCTATTCTATTTTAAAGGTCACCTATATATTTCAAAAGGTACAGCATGATTACGTGCTCTAGAAGCTTGTCACAACCTCCTTGTAGTAGGACATTTTGGATATAATAAGACTTTGGAGATAATATTAAGAGATTTTTGGTGGCTTCAAATGTAGAAGGCAATTAAAGAATTTATACAATTGTGTGACATTTTTTCAAGATCAAAAATTCAATGTCACCGACCTTACAGACTTCTCTAACCATTACCTATACAAGAATAATCTTGGTCTACTATTTCTATGGATTTTATCACGGATCTCCCAAAGTCAAATTCATATGATTCTATATTTGTGATTGTAGATTGTTTTATCAAGATGGCATATTTTGTATTGTGTACAAAATCTATTAGAAGTGAAGAAATAGCTAAATTCTTCTTTAATAATATCTATCACTATCATGGATTATCAAGGGATATTATATTAGATAAAAGAACACAATTTGTATCAAGTTTTTGGAGGATCCTTTTTAAAATATTGAAGGTGGATATAAAACTATCTTCAGCTTTCCACCCTCAAATTAATAGACAAAAAGAACTAGTAAATCAAGTTTTGAAACAATATTTAAGATGTACCATCAATTATCATCAAGATGATTGGATAACTTTTTTATCATTGGCAGAGTTTGCTTATAATAATTTGGTACATTTGTCTACTCAAAAAACTCCATTCTTTGTAAATTATGATTATTATCCACGACTTGATATTTTTAATTTTTTAAAAGTTGATAATCCTACGGCAAAGGATTTGGCAAATCGCTTGTCAGAACTATATGCAACAATGAAGGTACAATTAAAGAAAGTTCAAGAATGACAAAAAATCAATACATATGTCTATCCCAAGGAACAACCTCAATTCCATGTAGGCGATAAGGTATAATTACTTCGTTGTAATATCAAGACTATTCGCCCTTGCAATTAGCTAGATTATCATTGGCTTGGACCTTTTTCAATTTGTGGACAAATCAATCCAATTGCTTATCAATTATACCTATTAAAATCTATGAAAATCCATCTTGTATTCAATGTATCATTACTCAAGCCATATAAGATAGCGGATATAGAAGAAAGAAGATAAATGCCAGCGCCTCATATAGAAGTGGACAACAATAAATAATTTAAGATAGAAGAAATTTTAGATTCAAGGCAGTGCCAAAATTGACTGGAATATCTTGTACATTGGCGTAGATACAATATTAGTGAATGCATATAGGAGCTATCCAGGAATCTAGCAAATACATCAACAAAAATCAATACATTTCATCAATGACATTTGTCAAAATCAAGATAAAGAATCAAGAAAATCTTTGCTATAAAGGAAAATAGATTCTATAGAAGTTTCACTCTATCTTGTATCATTATTTGCTATTTTCTTGAATTTATATGTATTAAAGAGATGGAGGATCAACAACCAATAAATTCAGCTCAAGAACCATCATTTACTGACTTATCGGACAAGACATTATGACTATCACAACCCTTGAGATGATGGAATAGAGATGAAGATCCTTGAGAATAATATGTTCTTCCTTGGATTGATGGCAAAAGACAACGTGTTTGGTATCATGACCTTGGAAGAGACTCTCAATGTTTGGTGATACTTTTAGAGGTAGAAACTACTCTTGATGGTATTTTAAATGTTTTTTTTGAAAGAAGTTATGAAAGCCTCAACAATGATCAAATAACAAGGTGGTCCTCTCGCCCTGGTATGGGACACTATCGATGGCTGAAAAGACCTATCAACTACCTTCAAAGGGAAAAAAGATCAAAATATGTAGCAAGTACAATTTCACATATCTTGGACTTTTTTAATATGTAATCACCACTCTTCATAAAACTTGTCCTTAGAAGGGGGAATAATGTCACAAATATAAGATTTATTTTAATAAATATTTAATTAATATAAATTGATAGAAATAGGTAAAATAAGTTAATTTGATAATATTTTATAGAGAAGCTTCCTAGAAGCTTTATAAACACAAAATCACCTTTATATATGTTTATAGGTGATTGATAGGTTAGAAACTTGGCCAACAAGCTAGCCACATGTCGGATATATTGGTAGCTTATAGAATAAGCTAGCCATGTATCGCACATGTTGGTAGCTTGTGAAATAAGCTAAGTATGTGGCACACATGTAGCAAACTTGTAAGACAAGTTTGACATATGTCTTGCAAATTAGACTCATATTGGAGGTCCTATAGAATGCTACCACGTAGTTCTTAGATAAATAGTATATATAGAGACAAGAATGAAGCCTTCTTCACTCTTGTCAATTCTTTTTTTGCTTCTAATCTAGTTCAAGAGTCTCATGTATTTTCTAATCTTTGATAATAGTCATTCTAGTTTCTTCTTGAATATACATATTTTTTTTATTTCTATCTTATTATTTTCTTTTGACATAATTTTTACTAACTTATGCATCTGTTTAAGTTTGTGTTCTTGACAAGATTACATGTTGAAGAAATTCAAGATGTATCAAATTATATTTGTTACATACTTTGATCTTTGTTCTCTTCAAAGATAGTTGATAGGTCCTCTTAGCCATGAATAATATTTCATATCAAGACATGATGAAAATGTTAATATTTAATCATTGTTGAGGCCTTTATAATTTCTTTCAAAGAAAACATTTGAAACACGATAAAGAATAGCTCCTACTTTTAAAAGTATCACCAAACATCAAAAGTCTCTTCTAAAGTTGTGATATCAAATACGTTGTATCTTGCGATCAATTTAAAAAAATATATATTATTCTTGAGGATCTTCATCTTTATTTTGTCATCTTGAAGATTATGATAGTTGTAATGTCTTATCCAATGAGTTAACAAATAATAAGTCTTGAGCTAAATTTTTTGGTTGTTGAGTTTCCATCTCTTTAATATTAAAAAATTCAAAGAAATAGCAAACAATGATATAAGGTAGAATAAAATCTCTATTGAACTTGCTTTGTTTTATAGTAGAAAAGTTTTTACTCTTCATCTTGATTTTGATAGATGTCATTGATAAAATGTATTGACTTTAGTTGATGTATTTGTTAGATTCTTTGATGATTTCCAAGTGTATTTAATAATATCATATTTATGCTAATATACAAGATATTTTAATCTATTTTGGCATTGCCTCAAATCTAAGACCTCTTCTACCTCAAATTTTATATTATTGTCCTTTTCTATAGAAGGCAATGGCATTTGTCTTCTTTTTTGTATATCCCCTATCTTGTATGATTAAAACATTGATATGTTGTTGTATTATAGTTTAGCTATCATATGAAAATATTATACATATATATTTAATATATAATTTATTACACAATTAAAAAAGAGCCATATTAGTGGATTTTTATTGGATACAAAATATAATTAGGTTATTAGTTTAGAAGGAATTTATTTAAAAGGCTATTATTTAGGTTTATATAATCTTATATTTTTTTTTATAGTGACTTCTAAGATTGATTTTATATTAATAATAACTTTATATGTTTTTTTAGACACCTTTATTAAACATTGGTGTCCTTGAGATCTTATTAATTTCTTTTATTTGGTGTTTAGAATACATATTATATAAATCTTATTAAAAAAAAATTAAGAAAGAATTTTTAGTATGAAAAGAAATAGTTAGGATATTTATGTGGATGAATGGAAATAGATGATAGAAGTTTCTAATCCTATTGGCCAAAAGTTATGTCCAATAGGCTTCAAAGAGGTTAGTTGAGGTCTTATTAGGAATTAGGGTTTATTTTTTGGAAAGATTCAAATATCAAATGCTAGGATTAGTAAGTTTGCATTTTGATTATGGTTTTGATATAAAAATTATATAATTTAGACTTTTTATGAAGGAGATATAGGTGCTCAAATTTAAGGTGTTAAAATTGTACCTATTGTCACTCTTTTGGATATAACACATGCGTACAAAAAAAAATAGAAGATTGGCGACTAGGATTAGAAATAACACTTTTTTGGATATACTTTTTATGTATAGTTTGATAAAATTTAAACTAGGACAAAATAAATATTAGAAGTTGAAGTTAGTGCTTGAAATCTAAGAACAATAAATAACCCCGTTTAAATAGTGGTTATGTTTTGAGCTATATCTTATACAATTTCATAAATTTTTAGCTTGAAAATTTTAAAAGTGTATAATTTTATGTTGTAAAATTATGTGTAAATTTTTTGTAGCAATAAGATTATGAGTTTGTAAAATATAAAGAAAATAATACTTGGATGTCTATAAATTAGAATTTTAAGCACCAACTAGGGTTTTTAAGATATTAGACAATTAGAAGCTAATCTATAGTTGAATTTTTTTTGTGGTGAAGCTTAAGGATATTACCTATACTTTAAAGAAATTTGATAGAAATTAAATTATTGAATGAAGAATTATTGAATTCTAAATTTTGAAAAGAAATAAATCCTTATGGATGAATAAGCTATTAAAAGATTTTATTGCAATTTGAATCTTTTGTACAAACTAAAGGGATTTTTTAGGAGCCAAGACTTTATAAAAGTAGAAAAATAGATATATGGAGCTATAATAAAATTTTGATGTAAAGATGAGGTTTTGAAAAGAGATTATGAATTTTTCTTGAAAGTTATTTGCAATCTAACTTATCATCAATTAGTTAGTTGTGATTTTATTTTTTAAAAAAAAATGTTAAGAATTTTCTATATGCCATAGAAGGATTTTATGTACAAATCTATTTAAATACAAGAGATTTTTTATTAATATCATTTTTCTTTTGTAATATTATTATATTATTTGTTTTTTTTAATTAAAGATAAATCACTTATTGGAGTCTTGTCAATAAATTATAAGTAAATTCTCTATAATTAGGTACTCAATATATTCTCAAATTAAAGATCACGCCATATGACAACCAAGTGAACTTGATATGAAATATCTAAAGTGGAGAATTTTTGATATCTTATTATGGTAGAAGAATATAAAAGTGATAGTTGGAGCTATAGTGGTGTACCATCATTGCAGCTTGATCTTGCTACAACTCAAATGTTTCAAGTATTTGTACATTTTATGTAATGGCAGTAAGCAATGGAATACAAAGAAGGAATGGCTACTAAAGCTTTGCAATTTGTGGTTGGATTATAAGATCAATTTTATGGTAGAAACATCTCCAAGTATTTGAAATATTATTTGCAAGAGATAAAATTCAACAAGGTACTAGAAAAAAATAAAAATCCTTATATTTAAGCTTATAGTTATTCTAAAGCTACAAGATCATATAAAAAAAATTATTCAAATTCATGGAATTAAATAGAAAGATTTTATTCTTCAACTAAAAGAAGAATATTTTTTAGATAATATTGACAGAGTGATCAAAAAATCATTCATTAAATAGATAAATAGGTCCAACAAGGAGTTGGCTATTATAGAATTGTTTCAAAAATTTGAAAGACAATTTTTTCAATTATTTTAGATGAAAAAGCTCACACTTGAAAATAATAAGATAGAATTATTTCTTTAATTAGCTAATAATAAATTATAAAAATAATTAGAGTTATTATTAAAAGATAATATAAAAGACAATGGACTTATTAATAATTGGAAGGTCTCTAAAGCAATGAGTATATTTGTAAAAAAAGAATATTGGAGAGATAAGGTGGTAATTAGGCAAGAAACTAGGCCTCCACTAATTTCAATATCTTGGAGGCAACTATTAAAGCTTGCTATACTTGTATCTATTATTCCAATTCCTATATCTATAACTGCATTACAAAAAGATACAATAGAGGAGTAGATTAAGAAAATAAGAGACTTATAAATCAAAATAACAAAGCTAAAAAAAAAGGTGGAATATTTGAGGGCAAACCTATGTCAAAGCAAGGATATATACAAAGATGTATTTGATGTGATAGTATTGAGTATCCTCACAAGGAGTATAGAGATTTTGCTCATATTTTATAATAAAGAGTAATTTTATAGAAAGATGGAAAGATTACTTTATGATATATAAGTAAGTTCCTCAAAACCAATTTAAAAAAAAAGGCATGAGAAAAATTTTAGAAGATCATTTGTCTTGATAAGCTATGGCATCAAAAGAAGCTATTATCTATGATATTGAGGTAATAAAAGAGAAAGAGGATGTTTTTGATAAGTATGCAGATATAAGGGCTTTATGAAATAATACTATATTTAATATGAATAAAAAAAAACAACAAGAGAAGAATTGCTTAACACAGCCATAATCATTAAAAATGCTACATGATAAGATGATTCTATTGATATAATGTCTATACATGCTTATATTGTAAAATCCCAGCATGAAGTTTTGTTGGATATGAAAAGGGATAGAAATATGATAGAAGAAAATCTTGAAGAGCCAAATAATAAAAAGAGATCTTAAGAAGATGAAAAAATAAAATAAAATAAAGAAGTACCTATATCATAGAATAATAGAGCATCTGGAATTGGACCATCAAAATTATACTTTAGAAATATACCACTACTAAAAGAAAAATGGAAAGAAAAGATAGAAGTTAGTAAGAACAAAGAGAAGAATAAGCTTGTTGTCTATAAATTATAATTAGATATTGAGGCACCTACAAATTTGAAAGGGATGCTAGAAAAAAGGGTGTTGAATGTCAAAATCAAATTTATGTTACGAAAAATTTTGGACATTATAAAGAAAGAATTTTATAATATTATTATTAATACTATTAAGCAAAAAAGATAATTGATCAGAGTGTTTGTAATGTCTAATGCTTTGGATACAACATTAACAAAAGAAAAGGAGCTGATATCTATTCTTAATGATAATCTTCTTGAGCCTTTGATAATTTATAGACATTCATAGTAATCCATCTTTTTTCTTTACAAACAAAAGAAAAGCTCTTGCTAGAAATTTTGAATAGTATATAAAATTTTTAGCTAAGTTTCTATTAATATATTCCTTGAGTTTAGCCAACTCATTTTATAATAAATTATAGATTGGTCCAAATGAAAGCTGAGTTCCTTCTTTGAAATCAATTGAATAATCATATGGATGATGTTCCAAAAGAATATCTATATTTTTTTTTTCAAAAATGTCTTGATAATCTTAATATTGTCTTGGATTGCCACTTGAAGTCTTTCTACAATTAAAAATAGGTATAGCATAAATATCAAAAGCTGATCTTTCTTTTGCTATATGCATAAAAGCTTTTGTATCTATAAGTATGGATTTTATTATATTAGACTTATGGCTTTTTATTTAGTTAACAAGACTCTTAATAATATTCTGAGAAAAATCAAGTTTATAAGAAATCCAATTTATTCAAGGATTATAATTTTTTAACCATGATAAATCTAAAATGATTAGATTAGAAGGAGATTTAATTATATTAAAGATTATATAATTATTATAACCATCTATTGTTATATTTATAAAAAAGATCTCATAAATAATATCTTCAAAAGATAATGGATGATTATTTATGATTTTTATTTGTACGGATTAGGTTTTTATATTAAAGATATTCTATGACTTTTAACAAATTCTCCATCTAAAAAATACATTGAGATTCTTGAATCTAGTAAGGTAGAGGCTTTGTGATTTTTAAGTTTCAAATATACATCTATAATAATACAAGAAGAGTGTTTTGAGGAGAAAATAGGATCTTTATTAGGAGTTGTACAAGATTCTAGCTATATGATCTCTATTATAACTAGATAAATTTATTTTCTAATATATTATCTTTTTTGACAATTGTGTTTTTTATTTTGTAGTTGTATCATTTTTTAAGATAATGTTAAGCACCGTGCTTAGATTTTCTACAATATAAGCATAATCCTTCTTAACAACAACAAATTTTTTTTTATTTGGTAAAATATTTAAAACATATTATCTCAATTTGTATGTCTTTTACTTTTGAGTATACATATTGAAAAGATGTTTGTATTGCCATTAAATTATATTAACATTGAGGCTCCATTATACAATTCTTAAATCAAAATTCAAAAAACCAATTGTCACACTTCACAGCAAAGTCAGTTGCTTGACTTAATGTTTGAAGATTGAGTAAGTTGAGCATCAATTTCTTTATTTTATATTATAATTTGTAGAAAAATTGGTTGATAAGTGCATCATCATTTCACTTGATATTAGTCGCTAGTTATCAAAATTATAAATTATATAATATCATTAATCAATTGCATTATTACAAGATACAAGTCTTGTTGATTATAATACAAATTACATCATGTTTTTCATATATAAATTAAAATTCTATTAAAAATATTTCTAAATTATCTAATATTAAATCATATTGTTCAAAAAAAGATAAAAATTATAATAAAGTAGAACTTAAAAATAATATTTCAATAAACTTGACTTGTGATCTTTAAGTTGGATAACTATAAAGTTGAAGTTTAATCCCCAGTTGTACTTGATTGATAAATCTTCAAAACTCAAATCTTATATCATCAAACTTCTCAAACAAATTAATTTTTGGTTCTTTGATACTTGAATGGTATTCCATTATGGGTGAAGTAATATGGCTTAGTGTAGATATTATAGTAGCTCCAATCATCTCTATATCTTCACTTCTTACTAATCTTATTGCTCCTTGTAGTGGTAAATTGAATTGATGCATTACAAGTATAAATTCTCTCATTTGCTCTTTCATTTGTGCCATTGCAATCTTTATTTTAGCTAACTCTACCATGATAATATAATAAAAAGGAAGGTATTTACTTTCACTCAAGAAATTTAAAATAAAACATTCAAAAAAAAAAAAAATTAAATTAAATCTAAAAATAATATTAGTTCAAAAGTAGATAATCCAAAATTTCTAATATACTTATGTCTTATTAAGAAAAAAAGGTATTCTACTCTTAATAAAAAAAAAGACAAAACTCTGATACTATATGTGCATTCTTGTCAATCTATCAAAAACACAAATTGAAAGAAGATGCATAAACCAGTAAAATTTATATTGAAAAAAATGAAAAAATAAAAATAAGAAAATACATGTATTTAAGATGAAATTAAAATAGCTATTGTCAAAGATAAAAAAATATAAAGACTCTTGAATTAAACTAGAAGCAAAAAAAGAATTGACAAGAGTGAAGAAGGCTTTACTCTTATTTCTGTATATACTATCTACTTAAGAGCTACATAGCAACATTTTATAGGTCCTCTAACACGTGTCCAATTGAAGAACAAATATACACTTGGAGTGTTTTACTTTGATAAGACAATGTATCTAGAGAAAACCTTCTTATACTTTGAATTCATCAATTAGAGAGAAGACCTAAAGATATAAAAAAAATAATTATAAGATTAAAAGAAGCACGTATAAAAAACAAAGATAGATTTGACAAGCGACATTGGTTAAGACCAAAAGAAATATAGGAAGGTGATTGAATATTGATATATAATAGTAGTTTGGATTATCAGCATAGTTCTTTTAAAAAAATTTCTAAGCACTAATTTGGATCCTATGTGGTTGTGAATATTTTAAATAATATTACATATATACTAAGAGAGCTAGATGGAATATACTTTAAAGTTCCAATTACAAAAAAATATATAAATTTTTTCAAACAATGAAGTTAAGTTATAACATAAGAAAATATAGGAGAAGAGATTGACTTCTTTATAAATAAAAAAGAAGAATTAGATTTTGAAGAGAATATTATTGGAGTAGTAATATAATGCCGACTATAACTTATGTTCTTCTTGGTATATATCAGAAGATGCATACGTTTAGAAGTGATAGATATCATATTGTGGTTTGACTATCATATGAAAATATTGTACATGTATATTTAATATTTAATTTATTACATAGCTAAGTGAGAGCTATATTAATAGATTTTTATTATTTATAGAAAGTGATTATATTATTAGTTTAGAAAGAATCTATTTTAAAAGATTATCATTAAGATTTATATAATTTTTTTTTTTTTTTTTTTTTTTTTTTTTTTTTTTTTAAATAGTAATTTTGAGATTGATTTTATATTAGTAATAGCTTTTATATATTTTGAGTCGCCTTTATTAGATATTAGTGATCCTTGAGATCTTGTTTATTTTTTTTATTTGATATTTAGAACACATATTATGTAAATTTTATTAGAATAAAGATTAAAAAAGAATTTTTAGTATAAAAAAGAGTTTTTAGTATAAAAAAGAGTTTTTAGTATAAAAAAGAGTAGTTAAGCCATCTATATAGATGAATGGAGAGGGATGATTGAAGTCTCTATTTCTATTGGCCAAAAATCATATCCAATGGGCTTTAAGGAGATTGTCCAGGATTTTATTAGAAATTAGGGTTTGTTTTTTGAAAAGATTCAAATATCAAAGGCTAGGATTAGCAAGTTTGAATTTTTGGCTATGATTTTGGTACAAATATTGTATAGTTTGGACTATTTATAAAGGAGACATAAGCACTCAAAGTTAAGATGTCAAAATTGTATCTAGTATCACTCTTTTGGATATAATATCTATGTACAAAAAGCAATAGAGGATTGGCAATTAGAACTAGAAAAAACATTTTTTTGGCTATACTTTTTATATACAATTTGATGAAATCTAAACTAAGGTAAAGGAAATATTGAGAGTTGAAGTCAATATTTATAACCTAAGGGCAATAAGTGACCCCGCTTAAATAGTGGTTGAGTTTTGAACCATATCTTATACAATTTGATAAATTTTTGGCTCAAAAATTTTAAAAGTGTGTATATTTATATTACAAAATAATGTGCAAAAATTTTATGGCATTAGGATTTTGGATTTGTAAGATATGAGAGAAATAATGCTTGGGTGTCTATAAATTAGGATTTTAAGCACTTGGTAGGATTTTTAAGGCATTGAACGATTAGAAGTGAATCTATAATTGAATTTTTTTGTGGTAAAGTTTAAGAATATTACTTACACTTAAATTTTTTTTATAGAAATTGAATAATTAGATTAAAAATTATTAAATTCTAAAGTTTGGAAAGAAATAAATCCTTGCAAGTAAATAAGCTATTGAAGGATTTTGTTGCAATTTGAGTCTTTTATACAAACAAAAAGGATTTTTTTTAAAAAGTTAAGACTTTATAAATGTGAAAAAATGGATATATAGAGCTATAATATAACTTTTGATATAAAGATGAAGTTTTAAAAGAGAATTATGGATTTTCTTTGAAAGCTATTCATAATCTAACTTATTATTAATTGATTACTTGAGATTCTATTAAAAAAAAGATATTGAGGTTTTTCTATATGCCATAGAAGGACTTTATATATAAATCTATTTAAATATAAGAGATTTTTACTAATATAATTCTTCTTTTGTAATATCATTGTATTATTTGTTTTTTTTATTAAAAACAAATCACTTTTTGGAGTCTTAAGTTACAAATAAATTCTATATAGCCAAGTACTTAGTGTATTTCTAAATTGAAGACCATGCCGCATGATACTAGAAATCTATTAAAGATCAATAAATAATTATTGAATTACTATCAAATAAAATTTAATTATAATAAATTATTAATAATTAAAAAATTACAAAAGATTAAAATAAGTTATTATGGTGGTGGCTAGGATTTTAGGTGGCAACTAGGTTTAGAAGAATCTAGGATTTAGTTGAATGAAGCAAAAAAAAAAATGAAGATGAATGTAGATAAAGTCTATATATATTGGATGTAAACTCTACTTACAAGTGAAAAATATTAGAAGTAAGAATTATCTTACTCCACACTTTTTTTTGTGTGCAACCTTATTGATCCTAAATGTTGTGGCTTTTAACTTTATTTTCTTCAATAAAGCCTCCATTACACAATAACTTGTTGCTATGTACTCAGCCTCCATGGTTGATTTTGCAATGGTAGATTGTCTCTTGTAATTCTATGAAATAGCTCCTAATCTAATAAAAAATATATATCTTATTATAGATCTTCTATCATTTGCATCTCTAGTCCAATCTACATTATAATAATCTTGTAAATTAATGTTCTTACTACCAAGACATAATTTGAGGTCCTTTGTATTTTTTAAATACCTCAATATCCTCTTTATTGTTATTTAATATAAAGGTCTAGCCTTAGATATATGTTGACTTACAATATTCATACTAAATGCAAGATCCACTCTTGTAGCCACCATTACATACATAAATGAACATACTGCTGCTTTATATGGAACACTTTATATTTCACCTTCAACTTGTATAAATTCTTCATTTGTAAGCTTCATTAACTTCAAATTGGCCTCCAAAGGTATTCCAATGGGCTTGCATTCTTTTATGTTGAATCATTTTAATACTTCTTCAATATATTTATTTTGACTCATTATAATGATCTTATTACCACAATCTCTTATAAACTCTACTTCTAAGCAATAGTGGAGCTCTCTCAAATCACTCATCTTATATTTTTTTTTAAATATGGCCTTCATCCAATCTATCTTCTCTATATTATTAGCTAAAATAATCAAAGCATCAACGTAAAGAATTATAATTAATAAGAATTCTTTAAATTATATTACAAACAATAAATGATTAGCCTCATTCTTCACAAATCCTTCATTAATAAAAAAATGTATCAATATATTGATACTATATTCTTGGTGATTGTTTCAATTCATATAAAGATTTATTTAATTTGCATACAAGATATTTTTTGTTTTATTATACAAATCCTTGAGGTTGATCCATGTAGATGTCATCTTATAATTCTCCATTTAAAAAGGCTTTTTTTACATTCATTTGATATATTTCTAAGTCTGTTGCTATTCCAATTACTACAATGATCCTAATGATGGTGAATTTAGCAATATGTATATAAATCTCATTGAAATCAATATTAGTAACTTATTAATATCTTTTGACAACTAATCTTATCTTGCGCCTTACCACTATATCTATTATATCTCTTTTAATCCTAAACATCCACTTACAACCAACATTAGATTGATTTGTTAGAAGAGGTGCCAATTTCTATATATCATTAGCTATAAGAGATTGATACTCTTTTTTGATAGCCTTCTTTCACTTGATTGTATCTTGGAAGTTTATAACATCACACAAAGACAACAGATTAGTAAGAAGAGCAATATTTGAATATTTTTCACTTACTTAAGAAAAGATGTGATTCTTCCATCATTCATGAAGTGGTCTTCTTTCTCTCAAAAGATATCTCCTTTTATTTGAAAAAAAAGATTTATCTTATTACATTCTATATTCTTTTTCAACTTTCTTTTCTTTTAAAATTTATCTTTTCTAATTCAAAGATTGATACTCATCATCATCATCATCATCATTATCTTCAATATCTTTATTTCTTTCATTGTTGGTTTTAACAATTATAGAAGTCTTTATCTTTTCAATCTTCTTTAATTTTTCATCTTCATTCATACCTCTACTATCTTTATTATCTTCATCTTCTTATTTCTTTGTTAAATTTGAACATGTATCTACAAATATATTATTACTCCTATTCTAAGTGCTCACAAGCACTCTTATATTTCAAAAACTCAATATCACAACTTTTGATGATCTTTTTGGTATCCAAATACATTAGTCTATATGCCTTGGTACCTTCATAATATCCCAAGAATATACACTTTATATCTTTTGCATCAAGTTTGAACCTCATACAATTTGGTGTCTTTGCATATGCAATGCATCCAAAGGTCTTTATATGTAAAATGCAAGGTTGTCTCTCACTTCAAATTTCTTGTGGTATCATTGATATAAGAGCACTTGTTGGACACACTATTCCTTGTATATACTGCATTGATTACAACTTTTGTCCAAAACTCATAACTAAGGCTTTGAGCATGAAGTATGCTCCTTGTTATCTCTACAATGGTTCAATTTATCCTTTGAGCAACATCATTTTATTGTGGAATGTATAAAGTTATTGTTTATCTAACAATTCCTTGATTCTTCAAATAAACATCAAATTGCTTAGACAAGTACTCACCTCCATTGTTCATTATCATATTATGTATTGTCTTGTTTAGAAATACATCGGGCACTTGGCTATGGAAGATAAAGTTATATTTTGGAAGTATCCAAGAAATCCTAATAGATTTTAATCATCTAAATATAAGTAATTTGAATTTTGATACAAAAGGCTAATACAAAATGCTCAAAAATAATCTTTTTAATAACCTCAAGTAAGCACAAATCTAATTTTCTTTGATACTTTCACCTCTTTGAACCATTCAATTTGTTTTTCAAATTCTAATCCTATGCAATGAACTTCAACAAGCTATAATTTTTAATCTAATTATTCAATTGATACAAAAGCTTATTTAATAGTATTTCTATAAGTCTTCTATATATTCAAAAAATTTCAACCCAATCCAACTTATAGATTGTGAGAAAACACTATAAAACCACACTGCTATTCCTCAACCACCACCTTAAAAGTTGATGATGAACTTTGAATAGCAATTTCTCCTTTTTCAACTTTTAACTCATATTCAAAATTTGTATGAAGCTTAGTCTTTAAGTTTTCTAATACCATGTTAAGTTTCACCTTGCTCCAACTTATACATCTTTAGATATCACAAAAATCCTAAATAATCTCAAACTACCAACTTCCGATAATTCCTTATACTAATGCTTGAATATCTCTCAACTAGATTGTTAGATTAATATAAAATTTTATATATACTTAGCACATCCAATCAACTAAATATTAAAAAATTTTGAATTATAGATGTTGCACCAATTACACAAATTAGTTAAGAGTGCTAGTCCTAATTGTATTGCATAAATCGAAAGTCACCAATATAAACCTTGATTTTTAATAACAATTGTAAAATCATTCCAAAACCTAAGAAAATAGGTCTTATGCCTTTAGAATGAGCTTGAAGCTAATTCTTGATCTAACTTATTGATCTCCAAAAATTCTTTATACTTTGCCCTAAACGACCATTTTAATAGCTAGAGGTCTGATTTCAACCGTGATCTACAAACAATCATCCCTTGGATATCTATTCAACCTATTCTAAGAAATTTTTAGCCTAATCCTATCTTTAATATTATCTTAGAGTTGATCATATTAATTATTTATCTAATCTACTTCATTTTTATCATTTTATGGCCTTTCTAAAGCATTAAAAGAATTTTTACACCCTAAAAGTTGAAATTGCTAATCAACCTTTAATCTACTAGCTATTAAGACAAGAAAATAATCTAAGAGACTTTTATAAAAGCCTTATTAAATATTTCAAATTATTATTAAATCAAGATAATAAAATATGAATCATAATATCATTTTTATTCATATTTTTACTATATAGTCATGTTACAATATGACACTATACGCAATACCTTGATCTTGCACTCATTTTGTTTTTCAATAAATGCTTAAACTTCCAAAAGCACTCACTCTTGGCTTTAAGAATGTAGATCCAAATTTTTCTTGAAAAATCATCAATGAAAGTGAAGAAATACCTTGTTCCTCCAATACTTGTGGTCTTCATAGATCCACATACATTAGAATGGACAATCTCCAACAACTTCGTAGTATATGTTATTACACCACTTGGAAATAAGGCCCTTTATTGTTTGCCTTATATACATCCTTCATATGCAAGTTGTATTGCATTTTGGCTTGTTTTGCTAAGTTCTAAATCACATACTATAGACTTGAGTTCTATTATTTTCTTTACATTCAAATAGCCAAGGCGATGATGCCATATATTCAACTTGTCTTGGTTTGATGTAAATTCAGCAAATACAACTACTTCTACTCTATTGAGCTTTTAACAATTGAGATAATATAAATTTTTCTCTCTAGAGCCCTTGGCAACTATATTTTTATTCTATATTCTTACAAAATATCCATCCATATTGAATTAAATCATAAAATCTTCCATTTTAAATTTATTCATTAAAAATAGGATTTTCTTCATCTTGGATATATGAAAGATATTGTTGAATATGATCTTATTAGTTTGTCTATTTACAACCACTTCTACTATAATACAGCCAATTCTAATGGCTTCACATGTGCGACTATCTGCCAATATCACATTTGATATTGGAATAGCCTCATAAGTATCTAATAAATACTTAAAAAGTGCTATATATTTAGAATAACTTGAATCTACAATCCATCTTGACATGGAAATTATAAAGGTTCCATTTGTTGCTGTGAATACATAATCTTATCTTCCAAATTCATCTTGCATATTATTTGTATTCTCTCTCTCCATTTTTTTTACTTTTGTAATAATTTTGAGCAAAATATCCTACTTTGCCACAAATGAAGCAAATTTTGACATTACCTTGTTGGTTTGAATAGTTGCCCTTGCCTTGATGTGAATAGAGTGTTGAATCTTTACTTTGAGGTTTTTTTTCTTTCTTCTTGGTTATTTCATAAGCAAGTCTTGCCGTCACATAGTCTATTGTAAGTTCTTTTAATTTGATGGATTTCAAAGCTATAATGAAAAAATTATAGGATTCCAAGAAGCTCATGAATAGAGTCATGACAACATTTGCATCTTTTAAAGACTTGTCTACAATTACAAGCTGATTTATAAGTACCTTCATCTTGTTAATGTATACCATGAGGTCTTCACCTTCTTCCATCTTGTAAGTAAAGAATTTCTTCTTTGTGTAAATGATATCAGATAAGTTCTTGCTCTCATAGATATTACAAAGAATCTTCTATACTTTTGCTAATCTTTTATAAAAAATAATATGGAAGAAATTGGCTTCATCAATATTAATTGTAATTAATCCAAAAGCCTTCTTTTTACAATATTTATATTCCTTCTTCTCCTTCATATAAGCATGCGTGCTTGGAGACTCTTCACTTTCATCTATAATATTCCAAAGATCTAAAGAAGCCAACTAAAGTTCTATTTTCACCTTCCAATAATAAAAAATTTCACCTCCAAACTTCTTAATTACTCTCAAATCTTTATCTTCATTTGAAGCCATGTCTAAAAGAGAGATGTATCAAAAAAATCAAGAGAAGTAGTCCTAATACTCTCAAAATCAACAAGAAGGTATTACTGCCTTACAATCTCAAAATGCCCATTTTATGAATAAATTAATATTTTTACTTTCAAAATAATTTTAACTTTACTTCTAGGACTTTTCACAAGTCCTATAAACTAAATAAACATCTCAAACTAGATTTGCCACACTTATATCACTTTTATGCTCACAAATCACCTCTAAGCACCATAAGAGGTCTTTTAAGCACCTTAAGCTTCTTTAACACATAAAATTATAAAGTTAATCTATCAAAGATCTAATTTAGGAAGAAAATACAACATTGATATTCTATAATATTACTTTAAGGTGTAGAGTAAGATGACTCTTACTTCCAACACTCTTTACTTATAGGTGGAATTTACATCCAATATATATGGACTTCATCTATATTTCATCCAATTAAATCCTAGATTCTTCTAAATCTAGCCGCCACCACAATAACTTATTTTAATCGTTTGCAATCTTTTAACTATTAGCAACTTATTACAATTAAATTCTATTTGGTGGCAATTTAGCAAATATTTGCTAATCTTTAATAGATTTTTAATTAAGATATATACTTAGTAATAAAGTCTAAATTAAAAACCTTCTAAAAAGATATTCAAATTTTTGTCAAGGACATGAACTAGAAAAAGATGCATAATCTAATGAAAACTGTATCAAAGAAAAGTCACAAAATGGAAATAAGAAAGTATGTATATTCAAAGAAAACTGGAATGGCTATTGCCAAAGACTAGAAACATGAAGACTCTTGAAACTAGACTAGAACTAAGAAAGGAGTTGACAAGATTGAAGAAGACTTCACTCTTGCCTCTATAAATACTATCTAATTAAGAACTACGTGGCGGTATTCTATGGAACCTCATACATGTGTCTAATTTGCAAGACACGTGTCAAACTTGCACGACACGTTTTTCACATGTGCGCCACATACTTGGCTTGTTCCGTAAGCTACCAACATGTGTGACATATGGCTAGCTTGTTCCACAAGCTACCAACATGTACGCCATGTGGCTAGCTTGTTGACCAAGTTTTTAACCTACCAATCACCTATAGACATGTATAAAAGTGATTCTGCATCTATGAAGCTTCTAGAAAGCTTGTCTATCAGATATTATCAAATCAACTTATTTTACCTACTTCTATTGATCTATATTATTTAGATAATTTATTGGAATAAATCTTATGTCCGTAACATTATCCCCCCCTTCTAGGGACGAGTTCCATGAGGAGCAGTGATTATATGTTGAAAAAGTCCAGGACACATCAAATTGTGTTTGTCACATACTCTGATCTTTATTCCCTTCAAAGATAGTTGATAGGTCCTTTCAGCCATCGATAATGTCCCATATCAGGGCAAGAGGACCACCCTGTTATTTGATCATTGTTGAGGCCTTCATAACTTCCTTCAAAGAAAATATTAGGAACACCATCAGGAGTAGTTCCTACCTCTAAAAGTATCACCAAACATTGGGAGTCTCTTCCAAGGTCGTGATATCAAATACGTTGTATTTTGCCATTAATCCAAAGAAGGACATGTCGTTCTTGAGGGTCTTCATCTCTATTTTGTCATCTTGAAGGTTGTGATAGTCATAATATCTCGTCTGATAAATCAGCAAATGATGGCTCTTGAGCTGAATTCGCTAGTTGTTGATCCTCCATCCTTTTAGCACAAATAAATCTAATGACAAATAATGATACAAGATAAGATAAAACCTCTATAGAACTTGCTTTGCTTTATAGCAAAGATTTTCTTGAGTATTTATCTTGGTTTTGAAGGATGTCGTCAATGAAATGCATTGACTTTTATTGATGCATTTATTAGATTCTTTGATGGCTCCCATATGCGTTCACTAATATTGTATCCCCGCCAATGCACAAGATATTTCAGTCGATTTTGGCGCCGCCTTGAATCTAAAATCTCTTCAACCTCGAATTCTTCATCGTTGTCTACTTCTACAGGAGGCGGTGGCATTTGTCTTCTTCATTATATATCCATTGTCTTATATGGCTCGAGTAGTAATACATAGAATACATGATAGATCTTCATAGACTTCCATAAGTATAATCGATATGCAACTAGATTGATTTGTTCAGAAATAAGAAAAGGTCCAAGCCTATAATAGTCCAACTTATCATAAGGACGAGTAGTCTTGATATTGCAATGAAATAACCATATCTTGTCTCCTACATTGAATTGTGGTTGTTCCTTGCGATATGCATCTGCATTTGTTTTTTGACGTTCTTGAGCTTCTTTTAATTACACCTTCATTATTGCATATAGCTGTGACAAACGATTTGTCAAATCTTTTGCTGCTGGATTATCAACTTTTCAAAAGTTAAAAGTATTAAGTCGTGGGTGATAACCATAATTGGCGAAGACAGGTGTTTGTTGCATAGAAGAATGTATCGTATTATTATAAGCAAATTCTGCCAATGGCAGAAGAGCTATCCAATCATCTTGTTGATAATTGATGGTACACCTTAAGTATTGCTCCAAGATTTGGTTCACGTGCTCTGTTTGTCTATCAATTTGAGGATGAAAAGTTGAAGATAACTTTATGTCGACTTTTAAGATCTTAAAAAGGATTCTCCAAAATCTTGATACAAATTGAATTCTCCTATCCGATATAATATCCTTAGGTAATCTATGATAGCGATTGATATTATGAATGAAAAGCTTAGCTGTTTCTTCACTTGTGATAGATTTTGTGCATGGCACAAAATGTGCCATCTTAGTGAACCGATCTACTATTACAAATATAGAGTCATAAGATCTTGAACTTAGAAGATCTGTGATGAAATCCATAGAAATAGAAGACCATGGTTGTTTTGGAATAGGTAATGGCTGAAGAAGCCTAAAAGGTCGATGACGAGGAGTCTTTGATTTTGAGCAGATATCACATGATTGTACAAAGTCTTTGATTGCCTTCTACATTTGAGGCCACCAAAAACCTCTTGATATAAGTTCTAAAATCTTATTGTATCCAAAATATCTTGCCGCTAGAAAATCATGACGTGCTTGAAGAATACGTAAAGGTGCTTCTCCTTTTAAAACATATAGACATCGTTCGAAATATAATAGATTGTCCTTAAACTCGAATTTAGAAGAATCATGAGACTTGGAAGAATTATTCTTGATATCATGAACAAGACGGTCTGAGGACATACTTGATTGAATTTCCTTGAGAAAAGTTGAATCAACAATCAATATTGATTTTATTGCTCAAAGATGAAACTGCTCTGGTTTCAAGAAAACCGTTCTTTGTTGCTCAAAAGCTACATCTCCTTCTTTTGGTGTAAAATAAAAACGCCTAGAAAGGGCATCGGACAAACCTTGTTGTTTTTCTGGCCGATAAGTAATAATGAACTCAAATCTTGACAAAGACATACTCCAACGAACTTGACAACGATTCAATACGCGTGCCGACATAAAATATTCGAGGTTCTTGTGATCCGTATACAGAGTGACTGGATTCCAAGCGCCTTCTAAATAATGATACCATTCTTAAAAAGAATCCATGATTGTAAGAAGTTCTTTGTCATGGATCTCATAATTGATCTCAATTGTTGAAAATTTTCTTGAATGAAAAGCTACTGGATGAAGTTTGTCATGTGTTCCCATTTGTGACAAAACCGCACCCAAGGCAAAGTCTGATGCGTCTGTTTCCATAAAAAATGCCTTGGAAAAATCTACACTATACAAGATTGGTGCAAAAACAAACGATGTCTTCAAATCTTCAAATGCTGCTTCCGCTTCTTGATTCCATTGGAGTTTGTCTTTACAAGTCAAACGTATAAGTAGAGCCGCAACTTGAGAGAAGTCTTTGATGAAGATCTGATAATAATGGGCAAATCCCAAAAAGCATTGGACATCTCTTACCATCTTTGGAATCTTCTAATTCATGATTGTCTGGAATTTCTTAGAATCCATCATGAGACCATCATTTGAAATGATGTATCGTAAGAAATCAACTTGAATAGTGTGAAATACACACTTTTCCATTCATCTCCTTCTTTGATGCGTACTAGATTGTATGCTCGTCTTAGATCTATTTTTTTATAGATCCTAGCTTGATTCAACTGGTCAAGGAGTCTTGATATCAAAGATAATGGATATCTGTTCTTGATTGTGATCTTATTGAATCCTTGATAGTCAACACACATCCGCAATGATTCATTTTTTTTCTTCACAAATAGAATTGGAGCTCCTGTTGGAGATTTAAAATGGCGTATGAAATTCTTGGCCTAATTCTCGTCAATATACGCCTTGAGTTCAGCCAATTCATCTTGTAATAAATTGTAGATTGGTCCAAATGGTGGCTGAGTTCCTTCCTTGAGGTTGATTGAACAATCATATGGACGATGCTCCGAAAAAATATCTGCATTATTTTTTTCAAAAACGTCTTGATAATCTTGATACTGCCTTAGAATGCTACTTGAAGTCTTTCCATTATTGGAAATAGGTGTAGCATAAATAACAAAAGGTGATCCTTCTTTTGCAGCATGCAAGAAAGCTCTTGCACCTACAAACGTAGGTTTAATTCTACTAGACTTATGATTTTTTACTTGATTAACTATATTGTTAGCTATACTTTTAGAAAAGTTTAAAATATGAGAAATCCAATCTATTTGAGGATTGTATTTTTCTAACCATGATAAACCTAAAATAATTGGAATAGACAGAAATCTAATTATGTTGAAAATTATACAACTATTATGGCCATTTACTACTACATCTAGAGGAAGTGTTTCATGAGTAAGATCTCCAGAAGATAAACGACGACCATCTATGACTTCTACGTGTACGGGTTTAGATTTTTGCACTATCTATATTCTATGGCTTTTAGCAAATTCTTCATCTAAAAAGCAAGCCGAGGCTCTCGAATCTATTAAAGCAGAGGCTTTATAATTATTAGATCCTAAATATATATCTATTATAAAACAAGGAGATGGTTGTGAGGAGAGGATAGGAACTTTATTAGAAATTGTACAAAATCCCAGCCGCACGGTCCTTATTGTGGCTGGACAAACTCGTTTTCTGACATATTGTCTTCTTTGACAGTCGTACTCCTCATCTTGTGGTTGCGTCATTTTTTTGGACAATTTTGAGCAGTGTGTTTAGGTTCTTTATAATACAAGCATAATCCTTCTTGACGACATTGAATCTTTTCTTGTTCAATAAGCGACTTGAAACGTATAGCATCGATTTGCATGTCCTCGATTTCTGAAGGTACATATTGAAAAGACATTGGTGTTGCCACTGAATTATAATGTTGCTGAGGTTCTCTTGTATGACTTTCAGATTGAAATTCAAAAAGTCGATTATCACACTTCACTGCAAAGTCTATTGCTTGACTCAATGTTTGAGGATCGGGTAAGTTCAACATCAATTTCTTCACTTCATATTATAATCCCCAGAGAAATTGACTGATGAGTGCAGCATTGTCCTACTTGATATCGATTGCTAGTTGTCAAAATTGTGAAGTATATAATGTCACGGATCGATTGCTTTGTCGTAGGATACAAAGCTTGTTGGTTGCAACACGAATTGCATCATGTTCTCCATACATAGATTGAAATTTTGCTAAGAAAGCTTCTAAATTATCTAATATTGGATCACGTCCTTCCAGAAAGGATGAAAACCAAGATAAGGCAAAACCTGAAAATAGTATACTAATAAATCTGACTTGCTATCTTGGAGTTGGAAAACTTTGCAGTTGGAATTCAATCACGAGTTGGAGTTGGTTGATGAATCCTCAAAACTTGAATCTTGTGCCATCAAACTTCTCACATAGACCAATTTTTGGTTCTCTGATGCTTGGACAATGTTCCAATGGAGGAAGAATTATATGACTTGGTGTAGATGTTGAAGCAGCTCCAACCATATCTATATTTTTAATATTTGGTAACCTTGTTGCTCCTTGTGGAGGTACAATGAGTTGATGCATTGCAAGCATCAATTCTCTCATTTGCTCTTGCATTTGTGCCATTGCACTCTTCATTTCGACAAGCTCTGCCATGATAATACTTCAAAAAATATCTAACACCACTCGAGATAAGTAGAAGAGAGAACAAAGAAAATACTAGGAATAATATCACTTTAGAAGAGGGTAATCCGCAACTTCTAATATGCTTGTGTCTTATCGAGAGAAAGGGGGTAATCTACTCTTAAATCAAGACAAGACAAAGCTATGATATTATAAGTGTACTCTTGTCAATCTGTGAAGGACATGAACTAGAAAAAGATACATAATCTAATGAAAACTGTATCAAAGAAAAGTCACAAAATAGAAATAAGAAAGTATGTATATTCAAAGAAAATTGGAATGGCTATTGCAAAGATAGAAACATGAAGACTCTTGAAACTAGACTAGAACAGGAAAGGAGTTGAAAGAATGAAGAGGGCTTCACTCTTGCTTCTATGAATACTATCTAACTAAGGCTACGTGGCGGTATTCTATAGACCTCATACATGTGTCTAATTTGTAAGACACGTGTCAAACTTGTACGAAAGACATGTGCGCCAGTACTTGGCTTGTTCCGCAAGCTACCAATATGTGTGATACATGGCTAGCTTGTAACAAGCTCAACATGTGCGCCATGTAAATATAAAGTTTCTAACCTATCAATCGCTATGGACATTTTGGTGATTACGCTCTATGAAGCTTCTAAGAAGCTCTCTATCAGATATTATCAAATCAACTTATTTTACCTACTTCTATTATCTATATTACTTAGGTAATTATGTAAATCTTATGTCTGTGACAATTTTGGTAAAATACTTGCCCTTCATGTAAATTTTTTAGCTTTCTCTTTTATTTGGAAAATTTTGGACAATGGGCTTCCAACTAGTTTAAAAAGAAGATTTGTTTTTAAAACTACGAAATCAAGTAGGTATCAAGGTACTATGTTTCAAATCTTGCAATGTGGAATTATTTGAGATTAAGGCGTCAAGTTTGGTGTGATTTTCCTACTATACTTTTTAGGTATATTCGTGCAAAGAAAATTCAAAGATCGGCAGACAGGCTTTGAAAGACATCTTGATACAATTTTCATGCAAATTGTTTGATGACCTTGCAAGAAATGCTTGAAGCAACTTTTCTAAAGCACTTGTTTCAAATTTATGGAGGTTTAAAAGGTGGATCTATAGAGACCATGTATTTTTCATATATAGATGAGTTACTTTAAAACTTTTAAGGTTTTAAATATGAGGTGATTTGACACCTCAAAAAAAAAAGGTTTAATCATTCAAAACCTTTTCTTAGGTGTACTCACAGATACAAGAAAAATAAGATTAAAGTTGTTGGCCAAACAAATATTACATTTAATTTGTACATGCTAGGTACCCAGGATATTCTTGAAGTCATTCATGCATGCGACAAAGCACCAGTTCTGTTTTGAAAAAGAACCCAATCAAATATAGGAAAAGATTTTGAATAATTTGGAAACGGGAGGGGGAATATTCTGATAATAAATAGGAAGGTTTGATGTCATATTGACTGAAAGTATGAGAAAATTTGAATCATCAGTCGTGTTGATTTTATTCCTGAAGATAAAAAACACGAAAAAAGGAACATAGTTTACCGAAAATCTGCTTCACCTCTGTTTGTCGCAAACAAGAAATGCAAAACAAGACGGTAGAAAGTGCACTTTTTTTCCAAGCAATAAGTGAAATGAAGTCGAATGTTTACAATATACTCTAAAAAGTACTTTTAAATAGTCTAGATAAAAGCTTAATATGGCTCTCTAACACGCGGACACTAACATTCCTCCCAAAAAACTGGGACCTACTGCAGGGATAAATTCAGCACTCTGTTTAGCTTGCCAACCCACAAGTCGGAATATATATTCAGCCCGATCTTGCTACTGGCGTTCCTAACTCAGATGTTGAAAGAAAAGAGACTGATGTAACTAAATTCTACAACAATGGTATTCAACCTGTGAACTTTTGATGACATGAGCAGTCAAATAAAAAAACTCTTTCCAAACGGATAAATGAAATAATTTTCTAATTCCGTCTTTTCCATGAACGTTTTATTTATTTCTGTGTTACAACTCTCTAAAGAAAAGACCAACATTTGTTGATAAATCTTGCAGGAATGAAAATCAAAGTCTCATTAAAACCCCTTATTTACCAGTGGAACCCATACTTGTTTTGAAGTTCAGATTAAACCACTTATTCGACTTCTTAGCTTTCTCAGCATTTAATTCCGAAGTGGGAGACTCGCTTTCATCTGCGCTTAAAAGTGAGGAGTCTTCCCCAGCTCCCTTTGCCACATTGTTGCTGCTGCTCACTTTTTTAGGAGCTGAGGGTACAGAAGTGAAGGATTCTTGAATCTTTTCACGTGTTTTAAGCAACTCTTCCACCTGAATATCAAAACTGCTGGAGTTATTACCTATTAGAGCTAATAAGGTAAATAAATAAACAAATAAATGAATATATGTATATATATCTTTGCACCCATAGGATCACATCTAAGGAAACGGAAATTAACCAACAAAAAAATAAGTGATGAGGTACTCAAACCGAATATTGGCTGGCTCAGGGGCTTGCAGAATACGAGTTCTACGCTACTGTTGACATCATCATTACAACAGAAACTTAAAACCAGCTATGAGCGACTAGGAGATTTAACATACCACTTGTTTTTCTTGAGCGTACTTGTTTGTGACAGACTGGAACCGAGCTAAAACCTGTACAAATATACCAGTTTTAACAATGAGTTACATATACTCTCAATAGACATAGCTGGAAAACTCGACATGCAAGTGAATCTGTAACATTAGGGAATGTTGTCTTGACAGTTCAAAAAGCATGACATTATATTCAAAATATCCGTACCTAGTTCGAAATATAGTTTTCTATTCATCTCCTTCTTTAATGTGTACTAGATTGTATGTTCCTCTTAGATCTATTTTTATATAGATTTTAGCTTGATTTAACTGGTCAAGGAGTCCTAATATCAAAGGTAATGGATATATGTTCTTGATGGTGATCTTGTTGAGTCCTTGATAGTCAATACACATCCGCAATGATCCATATTTTTTCCTCACAAATAGAATTAGAGCTCCTGCTGGAGATTTAGAATGGTGTATGAAATTCTTGATCAAATTCTCATCAATATACGTCTTGAGTTCAGCCAATTCATCTTGTGATAAATTGTAGATTGGTCCAAATGGTGGCTGAGTTCCTTCCTTGAGGTCAATTTAATAAGAAGATGGTATAAATCAAAGAGAGGCAAGTTTATAGATTAACTTATAAAGTTTTTTTGAAACGTAAAAAATCAATAATTGGCTAATTAATTTCAAAAATTATTATTTAAAAAATTATCAAATAAAATACTTAAATTATCTCAACCTTTATGATATTAGAATTGAGATAGAGATCCTTAAGAAAGATATGTCTTTTTTTAAATATATGGTAAAATACTACATACATGATACTACAATCTTGGAAGAGACTTTTAATATTTAATAATATTATTAGAGGTAAGTACCAAATTTAATGCCATTTGTAATGTATTTTTTGAAGATAGTTATAAAAGCTTCAAAAATTACCAAGTAAGTGATTGGTCTTCTTATTTCGATACAAAATATTATCAATAGCTAAAGAGACCTATCAACCACCTCTATGTAGAACATATATCAAACTTTATTGCTAATAATATTTAGTGCATTTTGAGTTTAAATATAATTGAAGCAAGCTGATTGTTTTTCTTAATATTCATCATCTATAAGGAGAAATAATGTGATAAAGGTCTATATTATTTAGATAGATAGAAATAAATAAAAATAAATAAACTTATATCAGGTAAATATTTTTTTAAGACTTTGAGAAAGTTTTTTAAATACAAATTAGATATTTAGATTTTTAAAGAGATGCCGCTATTAGAACTTGACTTATATGTTTTTATTTTTAAAAAGTTGTATTTGAAGCTATCCACATGATAAAATAAACTAAGTAATTAAATAATAATAATAAAATATTTTAGACTATTATATTAAGATTAAAAATGGCATCTATTCTAAAATATTAGAAATTAAATCATTATTATCTTTATATAATTTTTTTTTTAAATAATAATACATTTGATATTTTAGCTATAGATTAAAACTTGATGTAAGACTAAAGAATTAAAAAGGTCTTATACTAATAGTTTTTGGATTTGTTATATATTATCAAATATTATTAAATAATATTTTTTGAATAAAAGTGAGATTTTCTATGGTTTATAGAATTAATATATTTTATTTTTATTTTTTAACAACTATAATTTTTAATTTATTACATAAATAATAAATAAAAAAATATAGATGTAAATATAATTTTATAATAGTTAAGTTTTTTTATTAATTTTATAATGTTTCAAATTTTCTTATATATCAAATCAATAAATGAATAAGATTATAATTTGGATATTTATAGAGGATATATTCAATTCATTTTTATTAAAAAAATTTAAATACAATTAGTAAAATATATGATATTTTTTCTTTCACAATAAGATTTTTATATCTACAGCAAAAAAAGATAATGCAAGGAAGTTAAAGATATAGCTACAAAGTAATAAGTTATTGAATTATATGAAATAGTTGATATTCTACTACAATGATTTGAATGATTTTAGTAATTCATTCTAATTTAATTTGATAGTAATACAAAGATAATTTTTTATAAATTTAAAATATTTAGAATTAAATTTTTTTTATAATACAAAGATTATATATTACCAATTGATATATTAACATTTAATAAAACTAAGTTTTTTATAATATTTATATTTAATATTTTTTAAAATTGATTAGAGGTATTTTTAATTAATTTACTAATTTAATTTTTATATATATATATATATATATATATATATGTGTGTGTGTGTGTGTGTGTGTGTGTGTGTGTGTATAAAATTTATAAATATCTTATATATGAAAGATATAATTATAGATAAAGTTAATACAAATATATATATATAAATATATATTTATATATAATTTCAAAGAAAAAATAGTGAATCTTAAGAATATATTTTAATTGGTAGTTAGGAAAATAAGACTAAAGCCTTGTGGCCTTTCTAAGACACTTGCATGTCACTTGTGAGCCTTGATGAGGCTCAAATTCTTAACCACATAATTGAATTATTCTTGAAGTAAATCCCAATTGAATAGCTTTTCTATTTTTTATTTTTTATCTTCAAATATTTTAAAAATTCATAGTAACTTGGATTTACTTGTTATTTGCATCATTAAAAAGATAGAAAAAAATATCTATATATATTTTTATTTTTCACTTTTATCTTTTATCATTTATCAAGTAAGATCTATTAAATACATCATATCTAGTTTTAGAGTGTGTAATACTTTGATTGTTCTTCTTTTACTTGTTTTCTTCTTTTTCTTTTCTTTCTTTCTTTCTTATTGATTATATTTCTTATTTCACATCACTAATTACAATCAACTTTTAATCAAAGAATCCTTATATTTTAGATTAAAAAGTAAATTTTACCTTCAATATATATATATATATATATATATATATACATAATAAACATACTTAGAAGATTTTTTTTTTTTTTTTTAAATCAAAATTACCAAAATGGCTATTATAAAAGTCAAAAGATTAAAGAGTCTTGATTCTAAATTTAAAAAACAATTATATCATTGAAATAACTAAAAATGGCCTTAATTTTTTTCCAACATAATTTAACCACCTAATTAGCTAAAAAGCTATGTAGAAGTTTCTTAAAAACCATAAGGATTAAATAACAAATATTCAAGTTGTAAAATACTTCTATATTAGTTTTATAGAAGTATAAAACTTCTTAGAGAAATTTTTGTTACTACATGATGTATCTATAAATTAAACTTGTATTTAAAAAATTAATTTATTATTTCTATAAAATAATACCATCTATCTTTACATATATATTTTTTTATTTTTTATACTTTTTTTATTACTTAAATAGAACATAAATTTATGATTTTATAAGCTTTACAACATGAAATAATATAATAAGATCTTGAATAAAATATTATTTTTTAATTATATATATATATATATATATATACAAATTAATATCATATTTAGATTTTAAAAATCAATTTTTTTATAAAAGTGGTTGAGAATATTTTATACTATATAAAAGTTTACACCATAACAAGAGTATCTATTACAAATCTTATTTGAAAGGAAATAAAATTATATTAGGGATAATAAAATATAATTTTTGTTTAGCTAAAATCAAGTATAATTTAGATACTAATTATTCATCTTTTTAGTCTTAATTGTTGTATATATTGCAAGTGGCTCTATCTATTACTATATCTTAAGGAATGTTCAAATTTTAGGACAATATATATTTAATCTTTCAAAATCTTAAAATAGAAAAAAATCATATTTTTGGAAGAAATGTTAAATGAAGATTTCTCACCAACCTTAGGATAGTTAAGAAAATTTTCCTATCTGGTAAAAGATGTTTTCTGTGAACAGAATCATACCACACATCTATATAATAATAATGTAATAACTATTTCTATGTAACTCTATATTTTTATGTTCTATACAATCTAATTGTAATAAATCATATTTTATTTGTTAACGTATTTGTTGCTGGAACTATGAGATAATTTAATTTTTCATCATTATCACAATCATTATCAACTTTGTCCTTTTCGCTTTTCACTTTCCACTTTTTAACATCTCATCCTTCCTGCCTGGCTGCAAAAAAGATACTATTAAAAGAACCAAATTTTCTTTTTTACTTTTGAATACATATTTCTCATACAATTAGATTTCTAATAATTAATTTGTTCACGTGAAATAGCTTCTAATGTCTAAAAGCAGTTGAAAACAATTCTTAAATATAATGGACAATTGACTAAAACATTTCAAAACAAATACCAAATTTATAATCTTGATTACACTTTCTTTTTTCTTTCTTTTTTAAACTTTAATTCAAATTTTTTAAAATAAATGGAAGAGTAGAAATTCATTTTCTACTTTCAAGGTTATTATGAAAAATGTTGTTATTATAAATAAAGGTCTTCAATTGCACATGTTTTCTAGGCACAGATATAAATCAAACAAATTACTAAAATGGTTGGACAAGGAGAGACTATAAAAATCATGATCATTGTAAAAAATTTGAGGAGTTTAACTGTGTACATTTTTTACAAGATTTTGGATTGTAATTGTAAGAATATTCAAACCAGCAATGCTACAGAAATGGCTTTCATTTCTCCAAAAATTTCCAAAAACTCAATAATGCTTAAAATGGTTTAGGAACTTTTTAGGATATTTAATGTTGTGAATAAAATTTGATAAATTTTCATATGATAATTTTTTTAAAAAATAAAGAAAAATAAAATGCATATGTGTGCATAAATATATATATATATATATATATATATAACTCTTAGTAGTTCTTTGGTTACTTATTTTATTTTAATTGAAAACCATTAAAAAAACCTTATTTCATTTATTTATTTCTGAATCAAATAACATGAAATATGATTTTTTATATCATTTTATCATCCTAAATGAGAAAAGATACTTGAGCCCATGCATGTTTTGTGCCATTATGTTACCTGTTGTATTGTACACATCTTTGCATATCAAAAACTATTAGATAATGAGTAGATCCTCAACAAATTAACTTGCAATCACCATTTTAAAAACTTTGACACTCCCACTATACTCCAACTGTAAGAAAATTCCAATAATAAAAACTTGAGACTTGAAAGATGAGGAGGGTATATATCCATCTCTAATCACAGCTACTTGAAATCCAGATATCATCTGAGAATAGAGAAATACACAAAGCATATGAATTGTAATCTGTATGGTAACAAAATTAATATTATCAATAAAAATTAAATATTGCTTTTAAATTCAAATATGTTGGTATGAAAAGTGTAAAGAACATCTGGTTTTTCAACTTATACAGGTAGAATTATAATATGTTAATTGGATTGTTGCTGCTGTTTAGAATGTTATTTTTCACCTAAAATGTAATGTTTCGATGCACACAGTGGAGCATTTCATTAAGCAATCAGAACATGTTATGATTTATTTATTTGAGAATTATATCGTAAACTTTGAGAGTGCCATGTAGAACACATATAATGTGGAAGCCCATGCATTGATATGATAAATAAAACATATGTAATGATGTGCTACAGAAATGATATAATAAAACAAAATACATAATGGCTTTTATCAAAAATGCGTTTCTACATTTAACTATTACATCAATTCAACGTGAAAAAACGCAGCTGAAGTTGCTATAGTCTAGAACAAATTGGCCTTGTCAAAACCGAGGCTTACTGTCTGCATCTTTACATCTCTGCAACGCAACGGAACGCAACAT